>CM040238.1:240033902-240096838 GCA_022545495.1 Chrysanthemum lavandulifolium | reverse complement strand
TGTCATGTGTTGGTTTTAATGGATGGTAATGGGATGGTGATTGGCGGAGTGTCAGAGAGATGGATGGCGATCTTGGTAGCATGCGTTTGTTTGTAGAGACAAAGATGAAAGAGTTGGTGAAAAATAAATATAAAAGGTGTACTTCTTTGTGTGTTTATTAAAAATAGTGTTAATTACATAAGTGAAAAAATTATTTTGAGTTGAAAACTCTATTTTGCCCTGGAGTTAACGTCTAAAACTAACGGTCGCCCGATCAATTGATCGGTCTACTCAAAATAGACAACCATAGAGATGACTGGTGTAATCTTGAGAGTTAACGATTGAACCTTGCAACTTTTGGTAAAACCACTAATACGATTTATTTTATTTACTATAAACTAAATGATACATTTTTAGACCAAATTTACTTCGCTGTCATATGTGTTGCCTTATTTTTGACATAATGTAGATTTTAGGCAAATTGAGCAGAATTCATATATTGTGTAACATATATTCATATATATCACAAATTTCATTTTAGAGTAGAATCAAATTACCAAATTTCTAATGAGCTATTTTAGACATATATAATATGATTCTAAATAACATAGTACTACCTCCGTCCCAGTATTATTGTCCCCGTTTAACTTTTTCGGTCTTTCATTTACAACTTTGACCTTAAGTAATTTTGTTTTTGTTATGTAATACTTGATGCAAAATATATAAATGAATTGGGTTTTAATTGTATGTTTCATTGGTATAATTTTTATCAACCATCGTATAACATAAACAAAAATATTTAAGGTCAAAGTTAAAAAAGAAAGACCGAAAAAGTCAAACGAGGAATATAATTATGGGACGGAGGTAGTATTATTTAAATCAACATCGTTCTTCTATATTACTCCTCATGGATACACCATTTAAGATCTGTACTCGATTCATTTACCAAAAAATAACCTTATGTTATCCGGATTGAATCTAGCTCGCTTACCTCTCTTCCTTGGGCCAAATTTGCGTAAGTATGTTGACCGAAAAAGATCCACTATGAGTGGGAGTTGTAGCGCAACAAAAAATGAAATCGGGATAAGAGATAATCCACAAATTGGAGCAAGCATCCATAGCTTTTGCTGAGAAAATACTAGGTACAAAGTTGAACTGAAGGCTACCATCATGGATATTGCAGAGATCAACAAGGAACAAATACCAATAAACAACCTTCGGGCAAACTTACTAAAAGTCTTTTTCGAGGAAAAAGCGATGCGATTAGGATGGATAAGAATACTAGCAATGCCGTCTTGGATGCAAATAAGGAGATCGCATCGATCTGACAAAGATCATGAAGGCAATGTCTTTTGTAAACAGGCATGCGTATCTTGATTGCTTCCGCGAGCACGATATTCTTCTGCAAATACTATCGTCGTAATCAATGCGGCGGTGATCTCGCATGATTCAAATTGTGGTTTTCATCCGACTTTCCCCATCCTTCATGACTTCTCATGTTCTCTTGTGAAAACCATACCGGCGTCTCCTTAAAAATGTTCTCTTGAGTAATGTATGTAGGAAACACAACTTTCTTCACTTCCTGTAGAATTAGTCTGACTTGCATAAATATGCTACTATAAAATTTATCAGCATTTCTTATAATTGGAAGTTATATATACCTCACGCCATTGAAGCTCTCGTTGTAATTGTAATGCCGCACCTATTCTTTTATTGAGCTTACTTGATGGCGCTAACCTTCCGGCCAGGTGCAAGATATTATTCTTGAAGAATCTACAATCGTTCTATAAAGATTCTTACGCTCCCAATATCATATATTAGGTTGTAGATTCTTTACGAACGATGTATAAGCGCTAAGCGAATAATGTCATACCCACTTTGGTCTATTGATTGAATTGCTTGAGGTGATCTATATAAAATCTCATCAACAACTCTATGAGCATTTTGACAAGCGACCTCAAGAATTGGAGCGGGTATAATACGGATGATGAGTACCCGTGAACGGCAGCTTGTCTATTTGATTACATACTAATTTTAGAACAATTTCCGCTTCATCCATCTCTTCCTTTTCTTACAGTATATTAGTGATGGGCTCAACTACAATATAAAACAATTGTAGAATGATTAGGATACATATATATATATATATATATATATATATATATATATATATATATATATATATATATATATATATATATATATATATATATATATATATATTAAGCTTTTTTACATGAAACGGTGATATTATAAAACAACCATGATATTAAGCTTTTTTACATGTAAAAATGAATCGCGAGATTTAAAAACATATAATAGTTACGGTGATATTAAAATTAAAAAAAAAAAAGTCATGATAGTTATTATGATATTAAAAAAATTAAGAAAAAATTGTTTTACATGTAAAAAAGAACTGCGATGTTAACAATTTTATTGAAAAAGTTACTTTTTAGTAAAAAACTAAATATCATTATTTTTTTATTGCGATATTAAAAACTTATGGTGATATTAAAAGTATTCTAAAAAATTATGATCATTACTGTGATATTAAAAATTTTATTATAAAAAAATGTTTTTGTGATATTAACATCTGATCTTGACTTTTTTACAAAAGCTAAGATCTGATATTGATTTTTGTAAAAAAAAAAGTCATAATCAGATGTTAATATCACAATACCTTTAACCTTAAAAACGATTTTTTTAAATTTTTTTAGAGTAAAGTCTAAAACATCCTGTGGTTTGCCCGTGGTCTTGTATACATCCATAAACTTTTTGGCACAAAATCATCCTCAGATTAGTAAAGTTGGCACAAATACATCCCTCCGTTAGCAAATTAGGTTAGTGAGGACTAACGGTGCAAATTTTCTCCGTTATCTCACATAATTTAACGTAAATCGTCCTTGTGGCAAGGAACAAATTGCAACCAAAGTCCTTATTTGTATTTACAAAATCGTCCACATGGTCAGCGTGGGTCAGCGCCGTGTCAACACATGATTGGTGCCACGTGTCATTGGGTGGTCGGGTCGGGCAATGGGTCGGCTCGGGTGAGGAAATGGATCGGTCGGGTTGCCACGTGGACCGATGAGATGGTGCCACGTGGCATTGGTAAATAATACTGACACTTTGGCTCCCCAGTTGAACCGGGTTGGTTGATTGAAAGCAATGCGCTTGCCCACCGGGCCAGCGTAGCTTCAAGTATAATTCCACAATTTAATACATAACCTTTCCAAAACTTAAGCCCAATCCTTTATTATTAAAGGTTCAATTTAGTTTTGGCTGTCAATTTATAAGGTTATATGGATTGTCAAAAATTAATAAATATACCGTCGGACTCGTTTTTCGTGCTCTTTCAATGGTATGCTGGAAATTTTTGACTTAGTTTGAACCTCGAAAATCGAAAATCATCGTTTTTCTTTGTTTCGCATTTTTGAGCTCAAACCAAGTCGAAAAAATTCCCGACTTCGTCGAACTCAAAAATGCGAAAACAAAGAAAAAGCGATGATTTTCGCATTTTTGAGGTTCAAACTAAGTCAAAAAATTCCCGAGCATACCATTGGAAAGAGCACGAAAAACGAGTCCGACGGTATATTTATTAATTTTGACAACGATATAACCTTATAAATTGATAGGCAAAACTAAATTCAAGCTTTAATAATAAAGGTTGAAACTTAAGCTTTGGAAAGCAATTATGTAAGTGTGGGATTATACTGAAGCTATGCTTACCTTAGGCAAGCATGCTTCAATCAACCAACCCGGTTCGAACATGAGAGCCAAAGTGTTGGTATTGACAACGCCGTCGCGCACCATCTCGTTATCGCGTGGCAACCCGACCGATCCATTTCCGACCGAGCCGACCCATTGTCTCGACCGACCCGACCCAATGACACGTGGCACCAATCGTGTGTTGACACGTGGCGTTGACCCACGTTGACCACGTGGACGATTTTGTAAATACGATTAAGGACTTTGGTTGCAATTGTTCCTGCCACAAGGACGATTCGTTAAATTATGTGAGATAACGAGAAAATTTGCACCGTTAGTCCTCACTAACCGAATTTGCTAAGGAGGATGTATTTGGCCAACTTTACTAAGGAGGATGATTTTGCCAAAAAAGTTTAGGGACGATACAAAGACCACTGTGAAACCACGTGACGTTTTTAGTGACTTTACTCTTTTTAGCAATTCTTAATATTTTTTTTTAATTTCTTCAGTTTTTTGATTTTATTTTTAAAGTTACTGTGAAATTATTTGCACCATCCCTACTTAAAATCCCATTCTTAATTATACAACAGAAATGAAAGGAAAAACATATGCCCCTTTATATATAATTATCGATGCACCAAAATTATAACTCTGATGTAGTAACTTTAGGTTTCTAGAGTTTTTATATTAAAGGACTTTTTATTTGAACCATACTATATAAGTATATATATATATGTACACACACTCATATTGAGGTCTTCTAAATTTTTATTTTTATTTATGTTTATTTTTTATTTTTTTTTAGAAGAGGACAAATGTGAACTCTTTAATAAGTCACTTTATTTTAGTTAAATTTAGAATCTCACTTAAAATATTATTAACATGACTTATCTTGTTTAAAATTACACTGAAACAGTTTCAATCCGTTTGACAAAGACCAAACATAGTTAAAGGTTAATATTAAATGATCGTCTATAGTTATGCATTTTAGCTATGTGGTTAAACAATGTTAAGGGAAAAAAATAACTAACAAATTTTCGTTGACAATGTTAAGGAAAAAAAATAGCTAGCAAATTTTATTAAACAATTATTTAAAATAACTAACAAATTACGGTGGTAAGTATGATAAATTTTTAAGCCATTAGTCTTGTTAAAGGCTAACTGTTTAAACATGAACAATCTACTCACTTCTAACAAGTGAAGTTTCATGCTGTAATTTAAGATGCTAAATAACCCAGTGGCTTTATTAAAAAAGTAAAAATTAATATCCTTAAATGACTTTTTTGACATAAAATAAAACATTCTTTAATGGGTTTTTCGACACTTATGACAATGAGCGTGTTTACTGATGTTAAGCATATTTAAAAATAAGTAACAATAATAAAAAATGAATTAGCAAGTGAATCATATGCGCCTACCTAGTGATATGGTCGTCCACAGCAGGAGATAATACAACACGCAACTAGGCAATACTATAAGGCCAGATAAAAAAAAAAAGACATCCACAAGCAAGAGTAAAACTGCACAATGACAAAAAGGTTTATTAGAACACATTATACGACTAAGGGTTAATATGTAAAATTAATTCTTGGGGCGTATACTCGTGTTTACCCATAAAAATCACATTAGAAACACTTATCAATGATGACGGCCTGTTCCATTCGTCCATTACAAACTTCCTCGAAACCGAAAAACTCACTGATGATTCAGCAAAATTGCATATATCCCCCCAAAATTCCTTCCAAGCTACAATATAGAATACACAACTGATCATCCCTTACAACAGAAATGAAAGGGAGAAAAAAAAAGGAAGAATATGACAAGAGAATAATTAATTAAAAGAAGTAACTTACATTGAAGGATATATGTTTCCCCATAGTCCCCACTCGGAAAGGTTTTAGCTATTGCCATTAGTACATCGTCATTTTTCGAAGCAAATTTTGGAAATTTTACGATTAAATCTGATGCCAGTTCTGCAAGCATAAGCTATTAAGTGCAAGGACCAAAAACAATATATCTCTATCACAATATTTATGTAATAAATCGACTACTTACTATATTGTTTTGCAGAAATAGCATTAACAAGAAGGTCGACCCCTATTTCAACCCCAGGGTGAACAGAGCCTTCTACGGGCAAGTTGCTTTTACCATCATCTTCGATGACCTTTAACAAATATCCAATAGTATCAAGATGCATATTTTCGTAAGCTTTTTGCAATGGTTCTTCGCCGTTTCCGTCTCTAGTTCGCAGCATTCTTTGTTTTTTAAGCAGCTTTTCTGCTGCATATTTGTTCCCAACAATAGCCGCAGAATGAAGGCGTGCTTCCATCCTTTCTCTTTGCAACTTCATCTTTGTGGATTATATATGAAAATAAATTCTTCACGAAATCTTTGTTACCTATTCCGACTGACTATGTAGTATTGTGCTACCATCATCGTTGATTGCTTCTCTCACGAGATTGTTATCCTCTTTTAGTATGGAGTCTGCTCCCGTCCAATCCCCCTTCATAGTTGCTTCTCGCAAATTCTTCTTGGTTTCGGCCTTGTCATTGCCTGCAGCTTTGTTATCAGGATCTTCACCTTCTGTTTCGGTTTTAGTTGAAACTATATGCATTACTTTGTGTCTCTCCCATTTGTGCTTGTTTGTGCTGAAATCGCATCTACGTCTATTGTTACTGCGTGTCCCCCATTTTTGCTTGTTTGTGCTAAATTCCCATCTACGTCTTTTGTTTTTGCATTCGTTGATTTTGTTAGACCTGAATATAATGTGTGGAAATTTTAATTCAGTGATTATGAAACAAGATTTATTTATTTATTTTTTAAAGAGAAGTCTAAAGATCTTTCAGACATGAAACTTTTTGACAAAGTTTTACATGAGCCATATAAGCCACATATTAAACAGTCATGTTTGGTTAGGAAGTGGGTATAGCCGTTTATTTAACCAGGTCGTGATTGGGAAGGAAGTGGGTTAAACGGGTTGGGTTATGGGCGACTCACTTAACGCGTTTATTAGATGGGTCATGTTTAATAAACGGGATTCGAAAACAACCTATTTGACCCACTCCCGGCCCAAACTTGACTCGGCCAATAAACATGTTAAATGGGTTGACTCGAACATGGCCATTTCGAACCAACCCAAACACAACATGTTCAATAAACGGATTAAGTGACTCACACACGTCATGAAAATACCTGACCAGAAATTGTTTAAAAATTAATGTTGAATTCTGAAAAAAGAATAACATCCTTTGGTTTTCTGAAGTACAGTTTGGTTGGGGGTGTGAGCCGGGTTTGGGTATTTGAAAATACAAAATCAAATATTTGGTTGATTTTGATTTGGATTTGTAAGTAAAATATTAAGGGTTTAGAAAAGTGGGTGGAGGAGATGGGTTTTAATAAAAGGTGTGGGACAATTGTATTTTTTTCTATTCAATGTCACACAATTTTACACTTAAAAAAAATAATAAACTAATCCTTTTTTAAATTAAAACAATACTTTATTAATTTTATAATATATTTTCTCTCTCCAAATCCAAATCATAATCCAAATTTAAATTCAAAATCCAAATCCAAATCATAAACCCAACCTATTTACCAAACAGACCCTTAAATGTTTGTTGCTTATTTTAAGTTAAGTTAAAAATACTAGATTGAACTTTACATTCGTTCTCAAGATTTATTTTGAGAGGAAAAGATGTGAAATTGAGTGAAATAAAAATTTGTGGTGTTTTTGAGTTTTTTTTTTTTTTTTTTAAAGAAGTAAAGAAAGTGGGATGAAGGGAAAAAAAGAGTAAAGTGCTTATTTTTTAAGTTTAAAATATTTTCGCTCCTTTAATGGGTGAAAGTGAAGGACCCACCCACCTTTCTTATCACTTTTTTTACTTTACTTTTTTATATCTTACATTACTCTCTTTTACTCAACTTAATAATACAGTAATGTATTTTGTAGTGACTCTCTTTCATTTTAAAAATAAGATGAAAGTGAAGTAAAGTCGATATCCCTACATAAATTTACTAAACAACTGTTATTATTTATTAATGTCATTGTTTTTCACTTCACACATTAGGAGAGTATTATGGTGAATATAAGGGCACGTTTGGTTCGGATGTATGAGTATGAGTCTATGACTTTGAAAATCATTAATATTCTTTGGTTAGATATGTAGCCCACCACAATGGAATGAGGATACCCAAAAATGAAGTTTTCCTCATATCTTATGTGTGTGGGTGGTTTCACCATATCCTTCATTATCATTCCACCTTATACCAACACCCATACTTATTGTTAGGGGTGTCAAAAATCCCGACCCGACCCGGACCCGACCCGGACCCGAACCCGACGAAAGATAATCGGGTTGGGTTACTCGATCCAAATTCTAACTCGGGTCAATCGGTCAACCCGTTTAACCCGAGTACGAATTAGGGTCGGTGTCGGGTTTAAATATTTTGCTTAGTCGGGTTGGGTCAACCCGACTAACCCAGTTAGATTTTTTTTTTTTTTTTTTTTTTTTTTTTTAAATCATATTTAATTTTAATTGTTGAACTCGGGTTATTCACGACTCGCAAAAGAAAAGACATTAGCACATAATTACACTTAAAATTAATTTGTATTTACTTATTATTATATATAGATTAATCGAATGCTACAACGGTAAAAGGAAAGAACGGGTAAAACCTCACGATAATCAAGCCTTATTTATCTCGTAAGTAATTATTTTATCATCTGAAATTGTAAAACTTTTCACACATGCAGTTAGGGTGTTGCACTTTAACACTTTGTTTATCAGCTTTTATGATCTTAAACTTTCATGTTAGACACCAGAGACCTTAAATACCAATACTAGTGTAACCTTGAGGCATGGATTTGTTTTTCGATCCAGACAAAGGTATGTCTTTCACCATTGAAGTTGGCTACTTCGATACTAATAAGGAAATCAAAGAAAAAGTGTCGAAATACCAAGGTATTCGTTTATGAACAAACACTCAAATACCAAGGTATTCTGTTTATGAACAAAAATATGTAACAAACAAATGCAACCAAAAAATGTGTCATTTATACATGTGTTATTTTAGAAATTAAATTATATGATTTTGTAAATGGCGGACCGAACCCGACCGACCGACCCGACTTGACCCGACCCGACTTGACCCGAACCCGACGAACCCGAGTTCAAATAGGGTCGGGTTGAATATATTTTTAACCTCGACCGACTTGAACCGACCCGTTTGACCCGAACCCGACCAACCCGACCGAATAGCACCCCTACTTATTGTACAATTTAAGAACATAATTATGTAAGTTAGTTTTATTTTCTTTCCTTTTATATTCTCTATTTTACTTTCATTTACTTTACTTTTCTCTTAAAAAAACTTAAAACATAGTGTAAATAAATAAATAAAATGAAAAAAATACTTGAAAGAGTCTTGTTAACAAGTGTAATAACTATCGCGCTTCACTGCGGATTTCCATTCGTTCTTATTTAGTTTCAAAAAATTACAAAAAATAAAATGGCCGAGGACATATTTTCAATAGATAAGCTTATATCGAGTTACGAAAATTTATTTCGTAAAATATTTTTGTTTATCTATCTTCTCCTAAATAGTTTCCGGTACAAAGACTTGAACATTATGGACTTGTGATATTCTTGTATTTTGTTTATTTGTTCCTAAATTCTGTTATTTTCTTATAGGATCTTGAATTCTTTTTTTAAACATTTACCATATTATCTAACCTATTCTAAGTTATGCAGTTTTATATGTTTATCAAATGTTAGAGTATCAATATTATTTTAATATTTGGCTCATTCTGATCGTTTTTAAAACATGTTATAACTTGTCAACTTTTTATAGAAAGGACATATTTCATTACATTTAAGTAGTTGTTAAAGTAAGCTAAAAGTTGTAATTGAAAAATAGTTAAGGATTAAAATTTAAAACTTTTTACAAATTTAGCAAGTCATCTTCCTTTTAAGTTTGAATGTATATTGGTTTATACTAAAATGATAAGCTATCTAAAGTTAACATTTTTAGAAGGATAATCTATACTACATTATAAAGCATTTGGGACTTTCTATTAAAGGAAGTCTTAAAATTTTAAGACCAAAAACATTACTATAAAAGGAAAAGTAGAAAATGAATGTAAAATCTGAAAATTTAAGTCTCATTAAAACCATACGTAACCGCCCTCCAATAATGATACATTTTAATGGAATTGTTTATAAGAAAAGCTCACTATAGTTAAACCACCAATTTAATGCTAAAATTTGAAAAATAAAAATGTTTATCATTTACATTATTCATAATTTAGACTATCTACTTTTGAAAAACATTTATCTACTACTTTATAATAAAGAAGTTTAAAATAAAAAACATTTGCTCGCCACAAAAATAGTTATCGGGTACCCACCGCCGCATTGCGCGGGTACCCTTCTAGTTAATTGTAAATGTATCTGAATTGTCACTTTTTACTACGTTTTGTAGCCTTTTTTATCGAATAAATGTGGTGATATAACTAAACTTTTTATTGTATGTACGATTACGGAAAATGATGACATAACACGTGTTAATCATCTTAAACTTGTTATAAACCTTGCCAATTTAGATTTTATTTTATTTTGTTCTATTTATTTATTTATTTTCTTACAAATAAAAAAAATTTCATTCGTAAATAAAAAAATTATTCACCATTTCATCTCTTTCTCTCCATACATCACCATCCCTACTAGGCTACTAGATAACCATACCCATCATTTCCAACCACAGTACGACACCCAACCAACTCTTCTCTCGGCAAACTAGTGACCAAAACCACTCAAAATCCCTACAAATTTGTTGGAAATAACTATATAGATACTTAGTTTATGACCGAAAAATTACAAGCAGTTTCTTACAAATCGTAAGCTTTAGAACTTTATGTATATATATTATGTTAGATAATAAAGGTCCATAAGCCCGTTGGGTTTGGCTCATTTAGTTCCTAGGGTTAGGTTAGTTTGTTTTCTATTTAATTTTTTGTAACCTTCATTGTTTAGTGAATATGATTAATATATTGTTCATTTCCCTCTTTGATTTCTACATGGTCATTTGATATATTTTGTTTAGTAATCACGATTTACAGTTCGACGAGTTAGAATAATGGTAACCGTAATGATAATGGTAGTGTTTCGGTTTGTAATGGATTAGTTTTGTGGGGAAAGTAATGTTCAACCAAAAAAAAATGGTTTCGTGATTTGAAGAATTGGAGTATTGGTTTGGTTATACTTTGGTTTTGCATTTGTGTTGGTGGTGGTGATGCAATAGTCTTAGCTAATTCGACTAAGTCTTGAGTAGTTATGTGTTGCATCTCGACATCAGCATGTTTTGTTTCCACCTGGTTTTGTCTCTGCATTTGGTTTCGCCGGGTTTTATCTGCATATGGCTAAATCTGCCTGTCTGCACTTGTGCATGCGAATCGCTGTTTGCATCAACATGTCTCGAATCTACACGTGGTTCGGCATCTAGTTTCACCGCGGTTACGCATCGGTTCCGCTTTGCATCTGTTTGCACCGGTCATGCGAATCTCCATATGTCGGCCTGTTATGCTCTCGCTCATCTCCGTAATTATGTTGCTCTGTTATGAGTTTGCACTGCGTTTTTACTCTGGACCATCCGCTTTTAAGTTTTAGTTTATTTTATGTTTGACAAACTCTCAATGTTACTACTACAACATTGTGAGTTTGAGAGAGGGATAATAAAGCTCGTAAGCCTGGTAGGTTTTGCCCGTTTAGTTTCGGGTTATGTGAGTTTGTTTTCTATTTAATATCTTGTAACTAGGGGTGGAAACGAGCCGGGCCGCTCGTGAAAAGCTCTGGATCGGATCGTTAAAAAATCAAACGATCCGAGCCTAAACGAGTTTGAGCCCGAGCTCAAGCCTAAGTTTGGGCTCATTTATTAATCGAGCTCGAGCCCGAGCTCTATACGAAAAGCTCGTTTAGGCTAGCGAGCCTAAACGAGCCCTAGAAATATATACGTCTATATATTTTCTATATGTATAACCATGTTAACGAGCTCGAGCTTTGTGTTAACGAGCCGAGCTCGAGCCTTATGTTAACGAGCCGAGCTCCATTTGAACATTGTTTTTTTTACACATCATATAAATTAGTCGAGCCCGAGCCGAGCTCGAACCTGTGAAAAATTTCACGAGCCGAGCTCGAGCTCCAAATGTGAGGCTCGAAACGAGCTCGAGCTCGAGCTTTTTATATATAAACGAGCCGAGCTCGAGCTCTGACAGGCTCAGGCTCGGCTCGGCTCGTTTTCACCCCTACTTGTAACCTTCATTGTTTAGTGAATCTGATCAATATATATTATTCATTTTCCCTCTTTGATTTCTAGATATTTATCTCAAGTTTCTCTCAAATCAAGAACAAAACATCACAACCTTGTGATCCACATATCACAAGAACAGAAAACAAACTTAGATCTTACATAAAGCTAAAACGATTTTTTAATAGATTTCGAACTGGAAATGAAGACATGTAACCCGCCTTAAATCTTGGCGGTGGCAATGGCGTTGTCAGAGATGGGGTGACAGTGGTGAACTGGTGATAAAGGTTTTCGTGTAAGGGATTGTTAGGTATTAGTAAGTATTGAGGACATATAAAGGATTAAAGTGACCTCACATTTCTGATGAATATCATGGTGGCTTTTGTTTGGGTGTATTTGATTGTTGTTTGTTTTATGACTGGAGATCTTCAAGGTTTATAGTGATGGCGGCGGTGCTGAAGTGACCGGTGTAGGTAGGGCAAGGTGGTGGGAGGAAGTGGTTGGTAGTGGTGTTGCTGGATTGGTGGTTTTTGGTGGTGTTGTTGGCGTGATGAAGTGAAGTCGAGATAAAAGGGGTGTGTGTTAAGTGAATAAAATGGGTGTTTGAAACTAGACATATAACATATAACGCAGAACTTGTAAATGTAACCGGTATTTTTAGAATAAAACGTGGTCAACTAGTACCATGTTAGCTCAAAACTATAATCACTTTATTTAGTACATAAGTTAGGAAGTTTACCAATAGTAACACATTTATTAGGAAAAAAATGCTATGCAACATAGTAAAAAATGATAAATTGAATACATTTACGATCAATTATCCTTTTTAAGAAAGTAAATTACACTTTGATGATATTAACCTAAATTGAAATGAATAGTACATGTGTATAATTACTAGTATAAATGAGACATGTATCATCACCGATCAAATTGCCGAAAAAACAATAGGTGTTCTTTGAATATTCAAAATCAAAGTGACACTTCAAAATTTAAACATTAATGTATTCATTTTTGGTTTAAAAAGAAACTTATGTTGTATTTTGATAAGTCAATAAGTTGTAGATACCCATCCTGGTAGTTTATTTTCTTTTATTTTTTATTAATTTTTTTTTTTTTTTTTTTTTTTATTCATGTTACATTTCTTGGTAAGTTTATTTAAGTAGTAATTTAAGTTAGTTAAATAACATTGTTTAATTAAGAAAATAATCTTGTTGGGAAAATGAATTGTATGCCTCAAAAGTAAAACTTAAATTTAGACTTAAATATGTGATTGACTTATTTGAAAACTTAATTGGTCCAAAATGATGAGAGAAAATAAGTGTATGAGATGCGTCATAAATGGTTGAAAATAACTTTGGCATACATCAACTATGTTAAATACACTGGTTTTTTACTAGATGGTCACTATACTTTTCTAAAATGTTAAATCTAGTTGCTTGTATTAACTTTTTGGGTATTAGAGTTATTATGCTCAATGTTTTAGAAATCAGTTTATTGGCTCGGTCGAGTCACTAGTTCGTCGGGTCACCGGTTTAACCGGTTAGACCGCCGGATCAAACCGGTTTCCAACGCAACAAAAAACCTGTGATTAAATCATGTTACCAAACACGTGTAAAACCTACAAAGATTAATACCAAATAAATATAAGGTCTTCAATATCCAATAACAAACACACTGACTCACACAAATACGTAATATGATTTTTAATTCCATTTTTTCATAAGCCTCATTCTTAGTATATGATTTTTGCATATCAGAGTTCTCGTATTTATAAGAAAGTATGTAAGGGTGTATGTATAGTAGTACATCACGAATATATGATCAAATCATTACACATGATTGACAACATTGTATGTTTTTCCATACATGTAAACTTCATTTACCAAAGTTATTTTCAACCATAAGGCATATAGCGTTATAAACCTTTGTTGGTTTTATGGATATAAATTAGTAGACGTGAGTTAGGATCGAACTCGAGACCGCGGGATTGCACACTTTACGTATGAGAATTAAAGTTAATAATTAAATATAAATGTTGTATTTATTACTAATTAAACGAAATAACTAACGGACGTTAAGTAATTAGTTGTAATGGACTAACGGTCGTTAAATGTAATTGGAAAAGGACTAGATTGCAAATATTGGGAAGGTTCCGGAATCCCCTTTGGGATGTGATAACCGATCGGCCAAGGGAACAAACGAAACCCAACTCAAACTCAAACTTGTTCACCAAGTTTAGTTTAGTATATATACAAGGCTAGGGGTCTTGTGTTTTGCATCTCTTGTACTTATTAAGCTAAACCTAAAAATTGGTTTGTGTGTGTTTGCTTAAAAACGATCGGCCACACCTTGTGGGTGTCGATCCTCAACCTTTTTCCATACAAAGTTATTTGTTTGATTAAAACTAGCATTACTTTAATTTGGTTTAGTATGTGTATACAAGAAAGTGGTACTAACACAATATTATTAGTATTCTTGGATTGAGTTACAAAACGGTAAGGGGTAATTCACATAATCCTAATTAAATCAAATTAGGGCTCTTCCATTGCTAGTTTGTGGATTTGATTCTTGTTCGGCTAGAATCAAGTAAGGTACGCATATTCTTGTTTATGTTAATTAATTATTCGTTAATAAATCCTATACGCTTCCGCATGTATACTTTGATATTTTTTGATTATTTATTGATTGTCGTGTTATATAATTCCAACAGTGGTATCAGAGCCATTGGTTTTAATGAGCAATTAATCACTAAACGCGTAAAAAACGAATAATTGTATGTTGTTTGATATGGTTAATCTAGGGTTTTGGATTATTTTTTAATGTGTCGATTTAATTTTTTAATGGGGCGTACCCCTTAATTTTTTTTTGGTCGGCATCTTTAATTTTTTTTAGGGTTTGAAAATTGTTTGCTAACCTTATCGAAACCTAGAATTAATATATATGTTACGTGATTAATTCATGAATAATTTGTTATGTGACATGGGATTATTGATATGCAAATTTGTGACTATTTATATAATTGTTATGATATATCCATGATAATACATGCATGTTTGTCATGGATAGTTGCTTTGATATTTGTTTAATTGTTAAGATATATTTATCACATATTTATTTACGATAAATCTTTAATTGGGGAAGACTCCAATTACATATATAAATGAATCAATTATGTGCTATTTGGTTTATTTTAATTATGAGTTTCTGTAATCGATTCATCGATGTATGTGGCTCGCTTTCAATTGGAGAGTGAAAGCCCTAATTAATATATACATTAATTTAACGTAGACATTGATTATTAATAGGGTTTTATCGAATAAGTTGCATGTGGCTACTTGTTTACGTATTAAATTGTTTATTATGTGCGCATTGTTTCTAGTTGTTTATTTTTATTTGTTTACTTGTTTGTTTATTATGTTAGAGCGGTTTTAAGCAAATGGTAATTTTAAATAGAAAATAATCTGAACTAAACAATGGTGAAATTTGATTTGTTTTTAAGAGTCAAGTTTTCAATAGTTTAATTGATTGATGATTTTGGTACAAAAGTGAGCAGCTCACCCAATTTTGGACTGTAGGAAGTACTAGGAGGGCGCATTAAATTGTGACCCTAACGAGGAGGTTATTGCTTGAATGACCAAACTCTCCGCTTGCTTGCGGAGTCAAATTGGAGTTACCAAGTAGGCTATGCGTACAAAATCATCTTAAGGCGAATTAGTTTTAATTCCATGCGCCACTTTGGTGGTAATTACCCGAAACACTAAGTGTTTACACTTATGCAAAAGTACGATATAATGGACGATAATTAACGCTAAATTCCTTGATTGGTGAGCCCAATACCTCAATCAAAACTTTGATAATTTGATCTTTATGAATTGTTAATAAAAAGTTTTTTTATTAAAATTATGCTACAAGATGAATGCATGACATCTTTGTACATATTTGATTTGACCACATAAAATCAAAACTAGTACCCTTTTAAATTAAGTTATGTGCCATCTAATTAAAAGGAACACTTGAAGTTGCAATTTACGTCATGACAGTACTTGGCTAGATTGTGATGGAAAGGTAAATCTCAATGTAAAGTCAGACCTTACATGGACATATTTGCAGTTCTTTAAGTTAGACACTTAAGTTGAGTAGGAAGTGAAAACTGGACTCATGGCATAAGATGGGATGAAACATGTTTATATTTGCAATAGTGTTGGAAAATATAAATCCCATAATTATCTAGGAGTTGGAAATTGTTTGCCAATTTATGTTCGACAGATTACCTTATTATGAGCTTTCGTTACTAGCAGATCAACTGATGTAATGAACCTATGATAATTTGGATTCTAGTTTTCGAGAAAATTATATGGTTATATGTTTATATTACCGTTGGGTATAATTTTCTTGAAAAATTGTATTATCGAAAATACTAATACTTGAACTTTTACGTATAAATGGCTCAAAATAACGATAACACTAACATCGCACTAAGTTTTGCGTTCAAAGCTTTTGATCGAGAAAGTTGGTAGCTCTAAGAATTTCAATGATTCGCACCGCTCTTTGAGAATTGTCTCAGAGTTCTTGACGGTTGAACTATACGTATGAACCTTGTCTCTTTGAACCAACCGGACTGAAGCTACTCAAACCGAAAAGGACGCTTGGAAAATTGAGTATAAGTGTCATAATAATGTGGCTTGTCTTATGTTGGGAGCGATGGACACTGCTCTTGGCGGTTCGAAAATTATTTCCATATAATATGCTCAATGAACTTGAACTATGTTAGAAACCAGGTGTTGTCGAGATTTATGACTTGATCGATGCATTACACGGTGTATGGCGGGGAGAGGGTAAACCCGTGGTAGGAGTGGAAGCAATGAGCCGCTCGTGAAAGCTTCGGGATCGGATCGCTAAAAAGCTCGAACAGCCGAGCCTAAGCGAGCTCGAGGCCGAGCTCGAGCCTAAGTTTGGGCTCATTTAATAATCGAGCTCGAGCCAGGCTCTATACAAAAACTCGTTTAGGCTCGCGAGCCTAAGCAGGCCAAGAAATATATACGTATATATATTTTCTATCGTGATAACCGTGTTAACGAGCTCGAGCCTTGTGTTAGCAGTCGAGCTTTGTGTTAACGAGCCGAGCTCGAGCTTGTGAAAAATTTCACGAGCCGAGCTCGAGCTCAAATGTGAGGCTCGAAGCGAGCTTGAGCTCGAGCTCGAGCTTTTTATATAAATGAGCGAGCTCGAGCTCGGCTCGGCTCGTTCACCCACACCCGTGAGTGCTCATGTCTTGGAAATGAAAGTTACATGGACCAATTAAGGGCACTTGGCAAGAATTATGAAGATGACATGGCCGTGAACTTGATCAACAGATCCCTTAACAAGTTTCAATGGTTTTGTTTGAAACTTCAATATGCGGCTGCGTGGGAAGGCGGTTACTAACCTACACGCATTGCTAATTGATTATGAAATGGTTACCTCAAAAGGCTCCAACTCCCGGTACTTGCTATTCGGGGTGGACGGATAAATAAGCCAAAACCGCGTGCGAACAACAAGAAGGTGAATAGAAAAGGAAAGTTGATAAAGGTAAAAGGTTATGGCTATCAACGGAACCCAAGAAGTACCTACTCCTAGGAAGGAAAATCCTAAAAGGATCAAGCATGCCACCACTTTGCAAGGTCGTTGGGCATTGGAAGAAACTGTGCTCTCTATCTTGATGAGCTACGGGCAAATAAGATGAAGTGTGTGGGTCCTCGGTAGCCGGTTCTTTAGTTAATTTATTTGTCATTGAATTATTTACTCTAAATCATAAAAATTCATGGGTATGTAATCTTGGATGTGGTATTCAAATTTGTAATACTACGAGGGTTTAGAGTGGAAAGGAAGCTAGCCTTTGGGAGCAATATCTCCTTGCGTGGGAAATGGCGCAAATGCAATTTGTTGAAGCCATAGGAACGTTTAGTTTAGTATTGCCTACAGGCTTAGTCTTGTTATTGAACAATTGTCATTACGCACCTTCTATAATTAGAGGTGTTGTTCCTTTCGATTTTGTTGGATGATGGTTTTACTCATACTATTTCACGTAATGGAATTTCATTTCTTTAAATGGTGTATTTTATTTTAATGCGATTACTATGAATGGTGTGTTTGAAATTGATGTGATTGAAATGAATCTAACAAATATAATAATTCGATGTTTAGCATCAATAAGAAAATAAAGTTGGACTTGAATTCTTCTTATCTTTGGCATTGTAAACTTGCTCATATAGGCAAGGCTAGCATGCATAATTTGCAACAAGAAGGGCTTTTGCAAAATATCAATGATGAATCATTTGATAAATGTGAGTCATGCATATCACGGAAGATGACGAAGAAACCTTTTCATGGAAATATGGAGGGCTTCGATCTACTTGGTCTTATTCATCGATGTGATGTGTGGACCATTTAGACATGTGTCAAAGAGAGGTGCTAGCTACTTCTTAACCTTACCGATGATTCGGCCGTTATGGTTATGTTTATTTACTTAAGCATAAACATGAGGTTTTGAAATATTTAAAGTTTTCAAAGCGGAGTAGAACCGCAATTAGGAAAGAAGATTAAAGCTCTTCGATCCGATGGAGGCGAATATCTAAGCCAAGAGTTTAAAGATTACTTAGTGAGAATGGAATTGTCCGAATCTCACTTCTCCATATACTCCACAACAAAATGGTGTATTTGTGAGAAAAATTGTACATTGTTGGACATGATACGATCTATGTTTAATCTTACTACTACCTTTATCCTTTTGGGATTATGCTTTAGAATCATTGTTCGCATTCTAAATATGGTTCCCACAAAGAAGGTTGATAAGACACCATATGAAATATGGCATGGTAAAGCTCTAACTTTGTCTTATTTAAAGGTGCAGGGTTGCTAGGCGTATGTTAGGCGTGACTCGCAGATAAACCCAACAAAGATCCGTAAAGTGTATCTTCAGAGGATACCCTAAGGAAACTATGGGTTCTTGCTTACTATCCAACCGAAAATAAAGTAATTTTGCTAGGTATGGAGATTTTCTTGAAAGTGATCTCGTATCTCAAGAATTCGATGGGAGAGTTTATGATCTGGAAGATGATCATGAAGATGCATTACCTTGAAAACACTAACGTACTTGGGTAGAACACGATAGTCCGGGTCCTCCACCGGTTGAAGTGATTCCGTTTGTAGATCCGTAAGGACTACGCGTGCACTGAACGTCTATGTCTTAACATGAGGTTGAGGAAACTATGTTAGGAGATCTTGGAGAGCCTGCTAGTTATTAAGCTGCCATAGCAAGTCCTGATAAGGACAAATGGCAAGTTGCAATGAATGGGGAAATGCAATCCATGAGAGAAAATGAAGTCTGGGAAGATGTTGACTTACCTCCAAACGCCAAGGTGGTTGGAAGTAAGTGGCTCTATAAAATTAAGACTAACATGGATGGCAATATACACGTCTATAAAGCTCGTCTAGTTGCGCAAGGTTTTACTCAAACTTATGGCATAGATTACGAGGAGACCTTTTCTCCATGTAGCGGACATTAGAGCTATTAAATTCTCATAGCTATAGCGGCATACTATGACTATGAGATATGGCAAATGGATGTCAAACCGCCTTCTTGAATGGTCGCCAGATGAAGACATCTATATGAAGCAACCCGAGGGTCCGTGAATCCACAATTTCCAAACGTGTGTATGCAAACTTCAAAGGTCCATTTATGGATTGAAGCAGCGACAAGGCAATGGAATAAGAGATTTGATGAAGAAATCAAAAGGTATAGATTTATTCAAAATCTTGATGAGCCATGTGTATGTCACAAAGTTAGTGGGAGTGATGTAATTTTCCTTATTATTTATGTCGATGACATATTAATTATGGGAAAAGACATTCCAAGTTTGCAAAATGTTAAGGCATATCTTGGGAAGTGTTTTTCCATGAAGGATTTTGGAGAAGCTGCATACATTCTGGGAATCAAGATCTACCGAGATAGGTAAAAGCGGTTAATTGGTTTAAGTCAAAGCGCTTACATTGATAAAATATTGAAGAGATTCCATATGCAAAATTCCAAGAAAGGATATTTGCCGATGGAAGTAAAGTATGGCTTATGTAGCGATATGTGTGCTTCAACACTGCTTGAAGTGGCACGCATGCGTAAAGTTTCTTATGCTTGCAAGTAGGATCTATTATGTATGCTGTGTGATGCACAAGGCCGGATGTGGCGTTCGCTCGAGAACATGACCGGTCGATATCAGCGTAATCCGGTGAACTTCAACTGGACTGCTTAAGCATATTCTAAAGTATCTTAGGAATACGAAGATATGTTTTAGTGTATGGTGGAAACCATACACGAGCTTGGTGTTACTGTGTTCTTGTGATGAGTCTGGCGGTGTGATAAAGATGATCTGAAGTCTCGACGGGTTATGTCTTTGTCATCAATGGAGGAGCGATTGATTGGAAGAGCAAGAAGCGAGTACGATTGCGATATGCGATGAAGCCAAATACATAATCGCTTCGGAAGTCGCAATGGAGGTGCTTTTGATTAGGAAATTCATTTCGAGGCTTGGTGTTATGCCTTCAATTGAATCGCCTATTGATATGTATTGTGACAATTCTGTTGCAATCATATTTGCCAATGAACCTGGAGTCATGAAGGGCACCAGACATTTTCTATGGAAGTATCACTACGTTCGGGAACAAGTCCGTGAAGGTGAAATTAATCTATTGAAAGTTCACACAGATGATAACTTAGCTGATCTTTTCACTAAGGCTTTGGCTAAAGACAAGCTTATTGGACTTCGTTTAGCTAATAGTTTCAATCATAACTGTGATTAGTATTTGGATAAAGGATATTGTAAAACATTTATTATTTTGATGAAATAAAGTTTGGATTATGTTTATTTTCATTTATAATATTGTTGTCCTATATTTGCATGTTTAATCCGTGAGTAACTAAGTTATTCTAAATATCCGTTGTCGATTAATGATATGGGGTATCATTAAACTAAGACAAATCGAGAGATGTGGTAGAATATACTTGAAAGTTTATTGATGAGAATGCATACCAATTTCGGATGATATTCAATGAATTGAATATAAGACTTATCCCAACTACATAATTTACTTTGTGGATATTGTTATAAGTAAATTATGAATAGTTATCCTCGGACTTGAGATACTAGATAAGTGTCATGAATGTAGTGCATTTACGTGGAGCAACTGAACGCTATACGTGGCGGTAGTCATAAGGGTTGTTTTTAGAAATGTTACAAAGTTTGTGGGTTAGTCTCGTAGTCAAGATAGAATTTGTTCTTTCAAATTTATTTGGAGTTTAATCTCTTTGGGTCCTCGTAGGATTGACAAGATGTTTGTTGGCCGCACCCAAAATCTCCCCTAAAAATGTTTAGAAGATTTGGTAATCTTGGTCAATCACTTACAACGAAAGCAGAATAGTTTTATAAAGAATGACTTAATTCCATATCTTTATTTAATGTGGTATTAGAAACAAAAGGATAATAATGAGAAATCATTAAAAGGTTTTCCGGAGCCTTACTCGGGTTGTGCTAGAGGCATCAAGTGTTGCTAGACGCTAACCGATGTGATCGCTCTATTAAGATATATCAAGTGGGGTTTGTTGGTTTTATGGATATAAATTAGTAGAAGTGAGTTAGGATCGAACTCGAGACCACAGGATTGCACACTTTACTTATGAGAATTAAAGTTAATAATTAAATATAAATGCTGTATTTATTTATTAATTAAACGAAATAACTAACAGACGTTAAGTACTTAGTTGTAATGGACTAACTGTCGTTAAATGCAATTGGAAAAGAACTAGATTGCAAATACTGGGAAGGTTCCGGAATCCCCTTTGGGACGATCGGCCAAGGGAACAAACGAAACCCAACTCAAACTCAAACTTGTTCACCAAGTTTAGTTTAGTATATATACAAGGCTAGGGGTCTTGTGTTTTACATCTCTTGTACTTATTAAGCTAAACCTAAAAATTGTTTTGTGTGTGTTTGCTTAAAAACGATCGGCCACACCTAGTGGGTGTCGATCCTCAACCTTTTTCCATACAAAGTTATTTGTTTGATTAAAACTAGCATTACTTTAATTTGGTTTAGTACGTGTGTAAAAGAAAGTGGTACTAACACAATATTGTTAGTATTCTTTGATTGAGTTACAAAACGATAATAAGGGGTAATTCACATAATCCTAATTAAATCAAATTAGGCTCTTCCATTGCTAGTTTGTGGATTTGATTCTTGTTCGGCTAGAATCAAGTAAGGTACGCATATTCTTGTTTATGTTAATTAATTATTCGTTAATAAATCCTATACGCTTCCGCATGTATACTTTGATATTTTGTGATTATTTATTGATTGTCATGTTATATAATTCCGACAACCTTTATATAAAGGTGACTTTTCAAAACAAACTGTGTTGGTAAACCACTTTTTTTTTTGGTGGCTGGTTGTATTAGGTGGTGGTGGCTATGATGGCTATCATCAAGAACATATAAGAAGTGAATAACATTGATCTAGATTCATGTTGTTGACACGAAATTGACGTGATCGTGATATGGACACAAGCTAGTGACTCATTTGTGTATATATATATATATATATATATATAGTGAAACTTTATTTTGAGCCTCTTTAAGTGCGAGAATCGAGTAACCACTTTTAACCATTAGATCTTTCATCAATGGATGAGATGACTTGTGCCTTTTGTGTAATTATTGTAATTAAAAGGAGTGCTAGATAAACACAAATTAAATTAGTCAGGGTAATAAGGGAATTTCAATTTAATAATTACCAAAACCGTCCCATTAACCTCCCAAATATTAGGTCAAATTGATTCTCTGCAAATTTTTTTACGCCTCCTTTTTTTCTCCCCCATCTAAAAATTCAATTTATTCTTGTGCTTCATTATGTAATGTTTATATGTCTTGGGTATATAAAATAAGGCATAATCTATTTTTATATTTTGATCCATGAGATTAACAGGCTCAACCGATTTCGATATCTACTCTTTTAGTCGAATTTCATTTTTTGGTTTTGAGTAATGGTATTCGGTTTTTTATAATTGGGTTTTTATTTTTTGACAAGTAAAAATGGTTCTTGCTATTAAGTAAGTTTTTATATTTGGTCTCGATTTCGATTGGTGATTTTAATTTTATAATTGTTTTCGGCATCGGTTTCAATAACAAATCGGGTTGGGTTATGTGTTGTTAATCTGCTAAACATTATGTCATGCGTTTTCAGGTGGTTTTGGAGGATGTGTTGCGTTCTTTCTTGGTGGGTCAAGGATGTTCAAGTTGTGGTTCAGGTGGTGGTTTTCACATTTGCAATTCAGGTCGTTGCGGTTTTACAAAGCCACCTGGTGTTTTGATGCTATTTTTAAGGTATGTGTTTGTAAAATATGTGTTTTGATGGTCCTAGTACAAGGTATTGTTTTAAGAACATTACTTTTAAATCGACTTTAACAACAATGTTCTTGGTTCAATATGTCCTGCCATAATCTTAGCTAAGAATGAAAAGCATATATGTTTGAAAACATGTATGTTTTTAAACATGTACGTTCAAAACATGTATGTTTAAAACATTTAGATTAAACATGCTAATATGAGAAGGTGTGGTTTGTATAAGCGTGCATATGTGTTATGACAGTTTGTATATGTTTCAAGGGGCGTGCATGTGTGTTTTAAGGAATGGTGCATATGTGTTTTAAAGAATGATACATATGTGTTTTAAAGTTAATATAAAATTAAAGATAAATGGATGCATATATGTTTCAATTGTGCATATTTGTTATTTGTTTGTGGTTTAATTGTTTGTGGTTTAATTGTTTTTTGTGGTTTAATTGTTTTTAGGGATACCAGATTAATGAAGATGATGATATTAATGAAGACCTAGAGGTGGATGCACATATGTTCGACTTCTTAAAGTGACGGCTACGCGCGTGCATATATATCCGACTTTTAAAAATGTTGATAACAATGATTGTGCACATATGTTTGGTTGCGTTAAATATTATTAGTGTACACATGTATATATAGATTAGATTCATGTATGTATGGTTTTTAGAAATTTATATTTTAATTGTATTTCAATCGATATCGAATTTTGTGTATAACATTTATGTTATTGGTTTGTTATATATTACATTATTTAAAAAACACATATGTACCTTACGATATGAAAAACATGCATGTTGAAAATTTATTCCACAAATAAAAATAAGAATATTAATTTCTGAAAACATGTATGCACTAAATCATAAACACCGGAAAAAACCGAAACCAAAAAAAAAAAAAAAAAAAAAAAAAAAAAAAAAAAAAAATTCTGAAAATTAAGATTTAGAAAAAACGAAATCTTTTTTAAAAAAATCAAAAATAATACAAAATATCTTTTACTATTATACCCTTTTGATTAATTAAAATCTTTAATATTTAAAAAATATGATTGGTTTAAAGTGGTTACCATGATTCTGCAGCATAAAGTAGGTTCGAAAATAAAGTATATATATATATATATATATATATATATATATATATATATATATATATATATATATATAATGACTTGAATACATGTCATGAAAAATGGTACTGTGACTAAATAAAAAATTTAGTAGAGTAGAGTGACCTTTGAGTGTTAAACCCCGTATTATATTGGATAGCAAACTAGCAACTACTCTAATTATTGTTTGAAAGGCAAGACATACCTTGTTGATGACTAACAGTTACATCATAGAAGGATTTCAGTCGGCCCCAAACATCTTTCGCTGAAGAAAGATCAACGATAGCACCAAGTACATTCTCGCTTACTGAACCGAAAATCCAACCTTTGAGAAGACTATCGTATTGGTCCATGATCTTTTCCTCGCTTGAATCTACCGGACTCTCATATGCATCCTCTACGATGCCAGCCATGTTGTGACTCTTCATGAGACAAAGCATCTGCGTCTTCCACAGATGGTAGTTGCGGTCGCTGGAAAGCTTCACAGAAACAAAGTTAGATAAATTGGCTATTGATGCATATAAGTACTTAAGGTCTTGAATTCTTGCTGAAGCATCCACTTGGTTTGATGAGCCTGCCATTTGGGAAGACGGATCCATATATGATTTGGTAAGCCTGCAGCCTGTCCAATTATGTAAATGCAGTCCATGTTTATATGGCCTGAAACTCAATTATATGGGCATGACGTATGTTTGCCTATGTATGCATTGTGTCATCTATCATAACATTAATGACTGAATAAAGAACCACGAATAAAAAACCAAAAGGTGGCACAATTTGCTTAGGAGGTGATTTGTACACTCCTAATATTAATTGGGACACTCGAAAATACGAAATGTTTAGACGTTTATACCTTCTGAGGATAAATATAACTAAAAATAATATAAGGGTATAAATGTCAAAACACTCATATTTTGATGTCGTCATATTCGTGAGTGTGCAAATGATCTCCCATTCCTAGGTATACATATACTATGACGGTCATGAAAATTTATTTTTATCAGTTACTATTTTCTAGATAAGTTTATGATTTTAAGATTTCTATCTTAACTACTTATTTAATTTTTGAAACCCCAAAGACTGAAAGAATCTACAAGCTACAGAAAGAACTCCACAGTCGTAAAAGAACTCCACAGAAAGAACTCAATCTTGTTTTCAATTGCTCTCTTATTTTCGTGGTCTTGTCTTTCTGTGACATGTTTTGTTGAAACTACGTTTATCGAAATTGCGTCCTCCACATTTGTGTTTGTTTGTGTTGAAATAGCATCTATGGGCATGTTTGGCACGGAGCGGTGTGAAGCTTTTTAGGGGCGATGGCGGAAAGATAAGAAAGATTTTGATTTTATTAGTCGTTTGGCGAAGGGCGGTGAAGCTTTCCTATTTTTAATTTAGAATGCTCAATTTTCAATGATTATTTAAGCGTGTGCGGTGATGATGACAAATGCCCATCGCTTCACTACTACTCCAGCTATTTATTTTTGTCAAACACACCCTTTTGTTTTTGTTTCTGCGCCTGATTTTGTTGGAGCTTAATATGTATACCGTTTTAGAAATAAGTTTATGTAGGGGTGTTCATCGGTTCGGTTCTCAGGTTAATCGGTTTATTCGGTTAATTTTTTTTTCTGAGCATAACAGAAAACCGAACCGAATCGAAAATATATGTGACCAAACCGAACCGAGAACCGAACCGAAGTTCGGTTCGGTTATGGGTCAAAACCGAAAAGCGAATTTATATATATATTTTAATTTAATTAAATAGATTTTGAAAAAAAAAGTTATTTTAAACTTAAAAATGTTTTTTATATGATAAAATTTTTATTATCTTTTGTATGTATAAATATATAAATATATATATATATTAAATATATAAAGTGTTTTATATATAAATATAAAAAAATATATATATATTATATAAATTGGTTTCGATTCGGTTTTCGATTCAGATATTAAACTATACCAAACCGAAAACCGAATTTTAGTTCGGTTCGGTTCGGTTTTAACAAGTTTGGTTCGGTTATAAGTTCGGTTTGGTTTTTTTCGGTTCGGTTCGGGTTTGGTTTTCAGTTTATTCGGTTATTACCCGACCCATGAACACCCCTAAGCTTATGTAATCTTTTATCTGGCAATATAGGAGGGTTGGACGGGCTCAGGAAATGGGCCATACGGGCTCGGGTCCTAACGGGCACGGGTCAAACGGGCAAAGTTAAAATATTGGTTAAATGGGCACGGGAGAAAAAGAGCTGCCTTAAAAATTGGGTGTCGTTTGAAAAAGAAGGATCTCATGTACATTTATCTATACTACCTTATAATATATTTAGGACTTTCTATAAAAGAAAGTCTTAAAAAAAATAAGTCAACACAATTACTATAAAAGTAAGTCTCACATTTCAAAATAAGTCAGACTATAAAAACTGTATTAATTTTGCCATTCATTATATTAATTTTGTTATTAATTCAATACAAAGCTTCAATTCAACTATCTTCCTCAAATTAAATACACAACGTTGTAACAAGAACAATTCAAAACATTGTAACAACACACGTCAGTTCATTCATTCGTACAATTAGCTTTAGAAAAAACGTGTAACCGAATAACATTTGTTTGCCGCAAAATATAGTTATAGGTTACTTCCGCTGCGCGTTCTGTGAGTGCATGCTAGTTAACTATAACTAATAAACTAAATTTTATTGCTAAATTTACGTCACACAAAATGAGTTAAAAAAATTAAAACTAGTAAAAAAGTTGTATGTCTATATATATATGCTTTACAAAGTTTAAAAGTATTAACTAAACAAAAGGAAAAACTAAAACAAAATAAAAACATAAGCTATAACAAAGTAAAAAAAAAAAAGGAAACCGTTATCGTGATTTTTAACGCCCAACTGAACTAGTTTGAGTCTCGCGCCTATTACGTCCGTTATTAATAACGCCTACTATTATTTTTTGTCCGATTAGACCCCCTCACAATGTCCATGTTGCCCAAAAAACCCTAAACTTTTGAAAAATTGCCCAAAGCAGCCCAAGATTTTGCATTTGGGCAGATTTTAAAAACACATTTTGGGTTGAAATGTGGATTAAGAAAGTGATTCATGGGTATATATGGACCATAGACTTTTCTAATGTTAGATTGAAAGACATACCTTGTTCACGACTCATACTTGCATCATGGTTTGATGAGCCTGCCACATAAAAGGATTATAACAGATACATAAAATTTGTGTTATTGTGTAATGGTTGACATAGATGCAGCTGAAGGTTTATATAGGAAATAATGATGTGGATCCAATCATATTCTTTTCTTGAACAAGTGGTCATATGCTTAATTAGTACAGTAGTATATGTGTTTTAGCTACTTGCACATCACGCCTGTTTGTGTATATATGCATTAGCATGACATCTATCGATCATGATATTATTAGACAAAATATACACCAAAGACCGTTATGAAAACCAAAATCACACACACAAAAAAGAATTTATCCACCGCCGTTATTGTTTAATGCTGCTATTGTTCTAGTTTGCCAATAATGTTTATTTTCAAATACTTTTGGACCAAATATTTACAGGGCGTTGTAAATGCTAAGTGATAAGCAACAAGGCCGACGAATGAATTTGGAGGCCCTGGGCGAAAATTAAAAAGAACCCCATCAAAACTAAAAAAAACTTAAAAGTGTGCATAAAAAATATTCATTTATAATAATTTCTTATAATAAAGACTTTTAATGACATTTTATTTATTGTGACAATATGGGTTTTATTTAACTAATGAGATTACAAAGAAGAAGTAGTTGGATATATAGCGTAAGTACATAGTGAGTCCTCTAGATTGTGGGGGCTGCATGCGACTGCACCACTTGCACATGGGGTGTAAGGTGCGAGCCGAGCCAAGCTCGACGAGAGGCTCGAACTCGCTTCGAAAACAAAACTAGGCTCAAGCTCGGCTCGATAGCTCGTCAAGCTTTAACCATTTAGGCTTGAGCTCGGCTCGATTCAGTTCCGAGCAAAGCTTGAATATATATGTATCTGAATACATGATTACACATTTACACCCCTATTCCAACTCCTGAAAAAGTTGATTAAGGAGTTGAGACCTGAGACTCAAAAAGAAGAACAAATACAATACAATACCCAATGAATAAAATCATATAAAGACTCTACAAAAGGGAAATACATCTGAACCAATGAATCGTATCTAACTTGGACAAAATGTGACTAAATTATCACCTGATGCCACACATTCAAGAGTCAAGAAGATGAAACAAGTCTAACATTAAAATGAAACAAAATCAGTAAATAATAGTTAAGGTTCAAATGTCTAAAATAGTTTAACAAAATATATTCACGAGACGTCATAAGCTTTATAGATCTTAAATACTTGAGCAAAATGATTTCCATAACTTGAATACTTATTAATAATTAGGTTAATATTCAAATTAACCCTTATTTACTTAAAGCTCGATAAAAGCTCGAGCCGAGCCATCAAAATCTCGAGCTCGACTCATTATATGTTTCGAGCCAATATATTGAGCTTGAGCTCGATAAAAGCTCGACTCGATCGAGCCAAGCTCGAGCTCGTGCTCGAGTTGCTTGATAAAAGCTCGGCTTGTTTGCACCCCTACTTGCACACCCTCTTCACCGCCAGTGATAAGCAACTCATTTCTCAGTATATCTATACACACACGTGCAATTGCATAAATTAGCGTTATTCACTTGTGTTCTTTTTTTAGATAATCATTTGAAAACGTAACTAACTCGTTACATTTGATCCTTAATTTATTTTTACCACACTGTTAACCGCAAAAAGTAAAATGGACAAACGGTTATTGTACATCAACAAAACACACACCGAATTCAAAATATTAATACACACAAAGTCCGAATTTCAAAACTTTTGTGTTATAATAGCAAAAAAAAAAAAAGATTTGTTAAGTTAGATATATTTCATATAATTATTCCTTTTTTTTTTTCTTAAAAAAAATAGATGAATTAGTTACACATTGCAACTTATACTAATATCTGCCCTTGTGTCGTATTGTTACGCTAAAAGCTTTAAAATTAAAGAGATAACTGTATTGGTTGAGAAGTTTCAAAATCAAAAGCAAAAGTGAATCCATATTATGGATTAATTTAAACTATATACCCTTCTTTTTTAGGTATACGTTTCGAATCACTATGACAAAAGCAAAAGTATCCCTTGTATTAGAGATTTAAAGAGAGATGCACGCTTCGAATCATCACACAAAAGCCTTTTTAGGTTGTTATCACTAGGGGGTGTTTGGGTAGCTTAATTATTGACTTTATGGATTAATTTAAAATGAGAAATGCTATAACAACAAAAGATTTACAAAACAATTATGGATTAATTTAAAATGAGAAATGCTATATATTGATTTATTTATTTAAATTTGGTTTTCGGTTCGGTTTTCATTTTCTATAACCATATCCAAACCGAAAACCAAATATTTAATTTGGTTCGATTCGGTTCTGGCAAATTCGGTTCGGTTACAAATTTGATTCAGATTTATTCAGTTCGGTTCGGTTTCATTTCCTATGTTTATTACCCGATTTGTGAACTTTTACTTATAAAAACTATCTTAAACTTTTACTTTTACAATTTTTTTATTTAACAATTTTTTTTTATCAATTATCTAATGCATATTCATCAATTTTCTAATAATAAATATAACAATAAAAAAGACTTTAAATTCCGAAAAAAATAGCCTAATATTGCAATGCTTTTAAATTACGGGTGATTTTATGAAAAGATTTATTAAAAATTTAAATTAACTTCTTATTATTTTGGTGACAGGTCAAAATTTTGTAAGTTTGTTATAAAAATATACCAACAAAAAGACTCTCAATTTCAAATAAAATTAACCCTATATTGCAATGCTTTTAACTTACATTTAAAGAAAAATAATAAGGATTCAAAATGTAAAATCAACTTCTTATTTTTCGGGTAATAAGTAAAAATGGTTGAAAATATTTGTATTATATACATTTTAGACTCATTACAATGACCATTATTAGTTTATGAAAAAGTTTTATAAACGTTTTACTCATTACAATGGTTATATTATAAAAGTTTTATCAAATAATATAGCGTCACAACGCAATATATTTTTTGCAAAAAAAGTAAAGTAATATATTAAACAATTTTAAGTTGTTATATCATAAAAGTTTTTATTAAATAATATATTGCCACAACGCGCAGACATATTTACCTCGTTTGTTACAAAAGAAACAAAGCGAGTTATGTTTACTTATGGGCTTATCAACTTTTGCTTATATCTTATAAGGTCAACTAGTTATAAGTCTTGTGCATGCGTTGCGTTTAGACATTAATCAAATTTAATTGAAAATATTGAATTTAATATATGAGACTTATAATAGCCTTGGTCGTACTTAAGTTTTGAACCCGTGTGTGCGCATGTTATCAAACGCTGGTTGTTAATTTTGCGAATATTCATACTCAATTTAAGAGTAAAAATATGAATACGTATCATGGGTCGTTGCATTATAACCTCGTGTAAAGGTTGTTCGTATAGACCGGTTATAAAACATATGGAATTTATGCATTCTGCTTAATTTAATATATAATGTTAATAATTATAAAAAAAAATCAAAAAGAACAATGATAATAATTTTTTTTTCAAAAAATATAAAGTCCAGAAGTATTTGTAACATTATTAAAAATTACAAACACTCAAAATTTCACACTTAAGTTCATAAATTTTAGGGAAAATTGTATGAAAAGTCATCGTATTTGACCTTATATTGTCGTTGTGTGTATCATTATTTTTTTATCATTGTGACACAAACTTTTGGGGCGTGCTATTGTGTGTATCGGTGACTTGTTTAACTTGTTGTAGGCGGTCATGTTAACGACCGTTAACTTTTTATTGCAGATTAGTCCTTTTCGCCCTGCTTTTAACGACCGTTATTATATTATTGCACCGTTAGTCATTTTCGTGTTTTACACGTTTTCGTCCGTTTTGCACTTTTCCGTCCGTTTTGCACGGTTTCGTCCGCTTTTACGTTTTCGTCCGTTTCACACGTTTTACGTTTTGCTTCGTTTTACAACTTTTACATCTTTTACAAGTTTTTACACGCTTACGCGCCGTCCGTTTTACACGTGTTCATCCGCTTTTACACCTTTTCGTCCGTTTTACGTTTTCGTCCGTTTTACACGTTTCTTTTGTTTTCGTCCGCTTTTACGCTTTTACACGTGTTCTTCTTTTGCACGCCGTCCGTTTTACACGCTTTCTTTCGTTTCGTCCGTTTTATCGTTTCGTCCGTTTTACGTGTTCATCCGTTTTACGTTTCGTCCGTTTTACACGTTTTACGTTTTCTTTCGTTTTCGTCCGCTTTAACACGCTTTTACGTGTTCTTCCGTTTTACGTTTTCGTCCGTTTTACGTTTTGTCCTTTTTACACGTTTTCTTCGTTTCGTCCATTTTACACGTTCTTGCGCTTTACACGTGTTCTTCCGTTTACGTTTTCGTCCGTTTTATACGTTTTACGTGTTCTTCCGTTTTACGTCTTCGTCCGTTTTACGTTTTCGTCCGTTTTACACTTTTTGTCCGTTTTACACGTTTTTTTGTTTTCGTGCGTGTAAAACCTTTTTACAAGTTTTCGTTTTACACGTTTTTTTCGTTTCGTTTCGATTTTACGTTTAAATACGTTTTACATGTTTTTTCGCTTTTTTACGTTTAGTCCGTTTACATGTTTTTTTCGTTTTTCATTTTACACGTTTTTTCGTTTGCATCCGTTTTTTTTCTTTCTTGCGTTTTGGCTTTCGCATATGTAAAACATGTAAAAGCAGACGAAATCGTAAAACGGACCAAACGTGTAAAACGGAAGAAGATGTGTAAAGCATGTAAAAGCGTGTAAAAGCAGACGAAAAGAAAGAAAACGTGTAAAAGCGGACGGCGTGTAAAATGGAAGAACGCGTGTGGCGCGTAAAGCGGACGAAAACGAAAGAAAACGTAAAAGCGTGTAAAAGGGACGAAACGTAAAACGACGAAACCGCAAAACGGACGGAAAAGCAAAAACGGATGGAAAGAAAACGTGTAAACGGACGAAAATGTGTAAAACGGACGAAAAAGTGTAAAACGGAAGAACACGTAAAAGCGCAAAACGGACGAAACGAAAGAAACGTAAAACGGACGAAACGTAAAACGGACGAAAACGTAAAACGCATGAACACGTAAAAGCGACGAAAACGTAAAACGGACGAAACGAAAGAAACGTGTAAAGCGTATAAATGGACGGAAACGTAAAACGAAGAACACGTGTAAAAGTGTAAAACGGACAAAACGTAAAACGGACGAAAAGCGGTAAAACGGACAAAACGTGTAAAACGGATGAAACGTGTAAAAGCGGACGAAACGTAAAAGGTGTAAAACTTGTAAAAACATGTAAAACGAGCAGCGTGTAAAAGCGTGAAACGGACGGAAACGTGTAAAAGCGGACGAAACCGTGCAAAAGCGGACGGAAAAGTGCAAAACGGACGACGTGTAAAAGCGGTGAAAATGACTAACGGTGCAATAATATAATAACGATTCGTTAAAAATGGGCGAAAAGGACTAACGGTGCAATAAAAAGTTAACGGTCGTTAACATGACCGGCGCAACAAGTTAAACAAGTCACCGATACATACTGATAGACGCTCCCAAAAGTTTGTGTCACAATGATAAAAAAATAGGTCATTCTGTACAATAATAACGATAAGTCAAAATATGATGACTTTTCATGCAATTTTCCCTAAATTTTTTATCTAAAGTTTTGGACTTTATTGTAGATTCTATTGGTTAATGTGGTCCCCTCCTCAATGCCAGTTTTAGAAACACAACTATAAAACAATGTAAATGACAACAAAGATTTAACTTTTCAATGTATAACTATTTATTGATATGAATTAAAAAATTACAAAGTATTGTGCAAAAAACTTAATTGAATGACAAAGTATATCATCTCCTTGATCAAGCAAACTTTGGGCCAAAGTTTGCTAGTGAACTTACGTGGTCTCTCTGATAGGTCCAGGGGACAAATTGTAAGTTCAAGAGAGTAAATGCACTTCAATAACTTTTACAATAACTACATGAAGTGGTTACATTTACTTTCGACCAACATTCATTTTTTATACTAGATACGATGAAGTCACTTAGTCGGGTTAGGTGAGACGTGTCAAGCATCTACCGGAACTAGTACATAAAGTACATCTTCTATTTAATTTTTTTTTTTTTTGTTCTTGAAAACCTACCAAGCGTACTTTAGTGAACAGTTCTGTTAACTGTTTACTACTTTTCACATAATCGTACATGCTTTGAATTTTTTGCAAAAGACACTTTATCTCGCTATTTTTCTTCTTTGAAAAGTACTGCCTAAACACATAAGGGATTTGAGCTATACTTTGTTAGGAGTCAGAGAGCTGAGAGGTTCATCACGGTATTGTCGAGCCTTGATGAACGTTTATCCTCCAGCTTTAGTTCCTTCTACGTACTAGCTAACTCGCATCAGCTAGTGATTACGTTTTCAAGCCATCTTTTACTTCGTCCTTGACGATGTCTATAACTTGAATTTTGCTGAGGTTGCTTGTTGATTTCATTATCAGCGAGTTTTCTTGATTTTCTCGCTGATTTCATTATCAGAGAGTCTTCTTTGACTTAGACTAATTTATGGTCAAATCCTAGTCAGAGACCACTGGGCACAGTATTGGCCCAACAGTTGATCATAACGTAACGTTATCTTGAATTTAAGCCCTAAAGTTTATAAATTACCCCATATTGTAAATAAAAAAATTTAGGACTTTTTTTTTAAGAAAATTCAATCTGTGATAAATTTGACCAATAGAGTCTTTAATTTTGAATTTTATTTTCTAGTCAAGTGGCTCAATATTGCTACGTAAAAAAATCAAGCTCTCATATTAGTACAATTTGGTTTTTCTATGATATTATTTTTTCTAAAATGGCCTCCATTTAGTGTTTTTCTTTGTTATATAAAAGATTTGATTATATTTATTAATTATTTTCATGACCAGTACGATGGGCAGGCTAGCTCAATAATCATCATTTTTGGATATAAATCATGTAAATATACGAGGATATCCAAATCGTTAAAATTATATATGTTAAAAACATTGTTATTAAAAACACTATTTTGCGATATAAAACTCACGAAATTGCAGCGCTTTAAATTTAAAGAACATAATTATGTATTCGAAAATCTTAGTGAGGAAAATTGTGTTCAACGTGTTTTATGATTTCAAACAAACATCAAAGCTTATGTAGAACTTATTTGTATACGACATTATTGGTGTAACTCATGTAGTTTCCATCTTTATCACTAACAAAGAACCTTCAAGTATTTCTTACTTTTGACTCTTGAAACGGCCACACACAATTGTCAGTGCGAGAAAACAAAACGTTGAAGAAACAATGCAACTTGTGATAGTGTTTGGCTTTTAGTTTTATGATTGACATTACCTTTCTTATGTGCCCGTAGGACCTGCCATAAAAAATAATAATAATAAAAATGAAAAATAAAATAAAAATCTATGATAAAATAGACAAAAAAAATAAGAAAAGAGGAATACCACACTCACATTAAAACATCCACAAAGAAATAAGAAAAAAGTAAGGCAGTAATTGGTGGTTTATTATAGTTTCTCTCTAATTAAGCCAATTAACTAATTAAGCCAATCAATGTCTTAAACATCATTTTGTGAAGGACTTTGTAGATGTTTTTATGTGCCTATAACATTCTTCATAAAAATGTATGTTCTTTATACTAGTTATAATACATGTGAGCGGTTATTTGGCTTTTTTTTTTTTTTTTTTTTTTTTTTTTTTTTTTAATCTTTTGATTATGTATCATTCAAAATTAAAATACAAAAGATTAATGTGTCCTAAACTTTTTTACTTGTTGGATTAAAAATAAGAATCTCGTATATACCATATGTATTTATTAATTTATATTTTAAATACCAAATATTTTTTAGTTGTGTTATAATTGGTATTTAAATAAAGAGAAATGATCGTGGGCTAAGCTTGGGCCAAAGCTAAGTGTCAACATTTTGATGATGGCAGTGATTTTGGCTGAAGTTTAGATTCATCTATCATTTCTAAAAAAAGACATCATTAATATTTTAAACATGATTCTTAACGTTCATGAGATTTCAGTAATAATCATAATCCAAGTTGACTTATATTAGTTTGTATTTCATGAGATTTCAGTAATAATCATAATCCAAGTTGACTTATATTAGTTTGTATTTTGTGTTTTAAAAGTGTTCTCTATAGCGTTAAGTAATAATCACCGCACGGTGTCCAAATTATCGAGAAAGGCAAGGGGAGTGTGGTTTTCCCGAGTAGGAAGCCGCTCCACTGCAACATCTTTTGTGGGAAGAGAGACCCACTCTCCATGGTCTTAATATATTCCTATAGAAATAAAATGTCACGAACCTTGAGGAGAGATGCGGAATACAGCACGGGCAAATGCAAGAAGTGATGTCGGGAATCCCCGGCCACCCGTCGACACAGGAAGGCTCGACGTTCCTGAATAATTTTCATACAATCACATCCCTTAAAATAGACCATTAAATGGAATAAACATAGCAGAAATTAGCACATGACTAAACTGGTTACATGCAATATTAAACGGTAGATACATACCTTAATATGAAGCAATTTCGATTACACTTCATCTCTAACGGGTCAATTGTAAAAATGTATTTAAAATGCGAGTTAATTACATAAATGGTCACTATGGTTTGTCGGGTTTCTGGGTTTAGTCGTTGTCTTTTTTCAGCGGGTCATGTCACTGTGGTTTGAATTGATCACGGATCTAGTCCATTTCTTATTAACTCCGTTAACATTGGTGTTAAACTCATGACAAACCAGTTAAATTACAAAGTGCCCTGAACTTATTTTTCTTTTTATTTTTTCTAAGTTTATAATTAATTCTTAATCCAATAACACTAAAACTTTTCCATAGCTCCATAAGAACCTTCACTGTTACAAAATTTACAACCCAATTTAAACTTTTATAATTATCTACCACAAATTTAAGAATCCAATACAAACACCTCTTTTATCATTAACTTCAAAACTGAAACATGACAAGATAAGAAAAACCCAAATTTGAACCCTTAGTTTTTTAACCAATACAAACAAACAAAATTAAAAAAAAAAAAACATAAATTGAAACCCATAAGATCTTGTCGGAGGGGTTACACTGCTTGGGTTTGTTGTGATGGTTGACGGAGGACAGGAGTGGCAGATGACGGCTGGCCGCGAGTGGTGGTTTCAGTTGGACGCATTATAGATAGAAAGAGTGGGTGTGGGTGGTGGCGGTTGAAGATGATGGTGGAAACGGTTCAGATTGTGGATCGGGTGATGGAGGTGAAGATGATGGCGGTTTATGTTTGTAAAGTGAGACATGAAAATGTTAGGTGAGGGTGTGGGGATTTTGGTTTCAGGTTTATGTGTGTATAAGGGTTTTTACCTTTTAAGTTTGAATATGGGTTTCTGTGGTAGATTTAGAAGAGCGAAGAATGCAGAAGATGATATATATAAGATAATAAGGATGTGGGTTTTGAATTCAGATATAGGTTTTTGTGGTTTTTGTGTATGCATTTATGCGCTTGTTTATACAGGTGGTCGGAAAAATTAACACGGTGACCGGAAAATATGGAGTTAGATGAGGTAGGAGATTAACTACAATAATAATAATAATAATAAATTATTATTATTATTATTATTATTATTATAAAAAATAATAATAATAATTATTATTATTAAAATTATTATTATTATTAAAAAGTCAATTATACCCTTAATAAAATATGCAAATAGTCAATTATACCCTTTTCTAACAGCTAAAATAGGCGGAGTTAACATAAATGGAATTTGGATAAATATGACAATCTGAAACCACATGGCGTGACCGTGAAAAAAAGTCTGATGGTGAACCCGTAAAAACCGACAAACCACAGTGACCATTTATGTAATTAACTCTTAAAATGCTTAATACCTCATAGGTAATTTTATTTCAGAAGTTAGATAATCATTTCAATAATATACTTATTCCAATCATATCAACACAACTTTGTAAAAATGTAGAAAAACTTATTGAACAAAGTATTCCCAAGTCAGTCTAATCCGACCCATTTTTACCTATTAAAGAATAACCCATTTTGACTCATTACCATACCTGTCCATTTTGCCATTTTCTAGGCTCCCTGGTCCAAAACATATGCCAAGAGAAGACCTAAGTAAAAGTTAGTTACCAATTTATAGCAGTAAGTTAGACCACCCCATGTTAATGCACTGTCTGACCAATTTGTTGTCTTATACTTGTAGATCATTCTGAACCTCTAAATACGATAAAGCCAACACATGAATATGTTAAAAACACAGACATTCTAACCTTGATATGTAAATGTAGCCAATGATCAACTACCAACCGAATTAATACTATTTTCATTCAAAAAGAATACCTACCAATTAACCTGAAATCCAAAAGCTTTATATAGGGGAAAATTTATAACATAGTCCAAATACTACTACTTTCGTCCACGCAACATGAAAGTTTCTCACAGTTACGTAGCAGCAAGGAAATAAAATCCATATAAGTTATAAAGCTTTAACCTTCTGATGTAAAAATAACTATTATGCATACAATGGTACCTACTCATGCTACATGGCATTGAAAATTGATCAACTGTAACACACTTAACACCTTATGATCAAATTCAACAACCATTACTTGCATATATAACGGAGTAACACTATCGGTATATACTCCATAACCGCTTATGTCCAACTGTATTATTCACACCATTTACACCCCCTATACTTCTATACAATACTTCTCTCAGTTGTCACATACATCCCTTCACCAAACATAAGGCCACAAACCCTAGAAGATTTTCTTTACTTAATAGCTGAACTTAAGTGAGTTTGTAAAAACTAAAACTATAATATTTGATAAAGATCACCCATATTGTCATGATGCTTCTATTTTGGTAATAAATTATTAAATTGGGTGTTTCAAGAGCTCTAACGTACCATTATTCTATTAATTGGAGTAAAATAGATTACATTAGGCAGAACTCACGGTTATTAAATATTGAAAAAGGGAAACAACATGCATTTAAAAATAAGGCCAATCAAATATATGCTAACTAGCTTAAAGACCCGTGGATTCACGGGGTTTTTAAAGAAATAACAAAATGAGATGATAACGTAAACATGCTCCATATAATATATGAAAGAAAGAATGAGACAATGCGCCAATTATCCGATAAGCAATTGAGTTCGTTACGATTAAACCAATAAACTTTCAAGCGTTGGCGTCTCCAAAATTGATTGTCTTGAACAAAAAATGATGTGTGTGACCTTAAATCGATTTAATACCCAATGTCCATGTCGTGCACACCTAATAGTCTATAGATGATGTAAGTAAAAGCATGTTGTGACTGATAATATATTATAATTGAAAATATGAGAAAGAAAAAGGGGCGTATGTATTTTACATACCTTTTGATGTTTGATCATATACCTTGAAGTACTTCTTTGTATACGACATTCATTGTAGTTTTAGAGACATTACTATCCTGATCACAAACGATAACCTTCAAACATTTCTTGCTTTTTACTCCAGAAACATCAACATATAGTTGTTCATGTGTGAAAACAGGACGCGGCAAGTACAAACCAACTTTAGAAAGCGATTGACCTTGGCATTTGTTGATTTTCATGGAAAATGAAACTGAGATAGGAATAATAAATTAACGAACAACAAATAACGTAAATAAGTTCCATTATCTTTTGATGGGAATAATAAGTAATATGTCAATGACACGATAAAAAATTTGGTTTGTAACTATTAAGAAAATAAACATGCATGTATTGACTTCTCTAACTGGTAGATAGTCTTGGAGAGCAAAATTATGCGATAAATGTCAAACACTTGAATAATCCATTTCATTCACTGATCACCTAAATATGAAAAAAGAAAAAAGTCAAGCTAAAAGGAAATTGTTGATATAGTAAAAAAGAATGATATAAAACATATCTTAAGTAATCCATTGTCTTAAACTTACTGTCTATTTTGCGGGTCGGGATTATCTCAAGTTGTTTTTACAACTTGAGTCAAGTTAGGAGGATGTGAGCCATTGGATTTGATCCAATGAGTCAAATAAAAAGTTCTTTTTGTTTGAGCCATTTAATCAAATCCAATGGCTCACACATGTCCAACTTGACTCAAATTGTAAAAACAACTTGAGACAATCCCTACCCATGCTGCCACTTCTACCATTGCATTAGTGTATTGATCGATCCAATTTAAGCTTAAAATATGGTAGCATATAAACCCGTGGAAGCATGAGGATTTTTAAAGAAATTATTCATCAGGCGTGTGTGAATACATTAACAAATAACAATGATCGTAAATATCGTCCATTATTTTATGAAAGAAATAATAAGTAATATGTGAATGAGATGATAAACAATTTGGTTTATAATAATTAAAACAATAAACATGCATGTATCATCTTATCGAACTAATATTGAGGATCTCCATGGCTTAAAAAAATCTCTAAATGTGGAGTTGCGGTTCTCCATTTTTTAAACATGAATGAAATTTGTATTTTCAAACACTTGAATGATGATTTATGATTTTTAATATTATTCTATCGACAATTTTGATTGTTAATTTAAGGGCTGAAAAAATGCTCTTTCATATTAAAATGTTTATCTACTGAAAAAATGCTCTTTCATATTAAAATGCTCTTTCATAATAAAATTAAGAAACTATTCGTCAGTGAACACTGTCATGGAAGTTATTCATCAGTGAACAATGTCAAATAACATTAACTGATTTTTTTCCATGGTCATATTGTTTCTAGCCGTTAGTTTCCTCATCGCGTGTCTCACAAATTAAAACTTGAGGCAACTAAAACTGCGATTGGCAACCCGATACCACATCAGGCGCGACCACGAAAACAGAAAACCTTACCAACTCCCAATTGCCCATGTTCTTGGCTTCTCCCATGCTGTGTATACCTAAGCCACCATAGCAAAAAGTAAATAAGTCAACATATTGCGGTTTATAAATACATGATAAGCAAATTTATAATGATGTTTACCTTTACCTTAGTTCGCATGGCTTAATTTCATGAGCAACGTAAAACCCTCATAAATGATGATGGAATTTTAAAAAAAAAAAGTTAAATGACATTTAGTTACTCAATTGTACAGGTAGCACAATGGAAGACTGAAATTACATGTAAGGGACTAAAGAGATCTCCATGAGTCATTGAATAGGTGATGTGAGATCAAAAGCTTTGACCCACCAGTTACATGATCATCCATATCAACTGCTTGTGGTCCTGCACACGCGAATCGAAGAGTAGTTCCACAGAATTGTTGTGGGGAACACATAAAAAATCAAATTTTACCTTCGTAAATCATGTTATTCATAACTATATTAAGTATGACCGATAACAAAAAGTGTCAAATCTTTGGTGGGAAGGTTATGAATGTGTTGATTCAAGTTATGTTATATCTCTAAGAGATCGCAAATAGTATTATGTATTGTTCACTGATTATAATTTGTAGTTTATTCATTATTCTACCTTAAAACATTTTGTATAAATAATGCAGTTTGTTCATGATTTCTGTAAAGACTTTGGCTAGTTTTTTGTATCTCTCTCACCTCCTGCATATAACTACTCTCGACCTATCTAATGTACAACCACTTTTGCGTCTTTAACTTTTAAATGTAGCCTTTAAGGCTACAAATAGCAAAACCTTGTTTTTTCCTTAACGATAACTAATTAACTAAATACAATTTACAATAAAACTATTCTTTAGCGACATAACTTTGTAGATGCTAATTTATTATTTGGCCCACCCTTTACTTTAGCTCCAAACTACATGTAGAAACAAATAGATGTTATGTTTACGGAGTATTTCATAAGACAAAAAAGAAAAGAGACATGTATCATGTGTTAAGGTTTTTTCATCAAAACTGATGTTGCACTATGGATGTTATGTTTAATTAGTTTTATTATATAGTATATGTTGATTCTTCTGTGATGGTGATGGTACATTCTAACATGAGCAAAAGTGATTCTTTTCAAAGGCTACAAAATTTCATTTTTTGTTGCATTTAAAACTAAGGAGTTATCTGGATATGTGATTTCACAAGCGATTATCGCAATCTAAATAATCTCAGTTTTCTAATAGATTCACGTGCTTTCTCCAACTCAAATAATTATAAACGGTTGATCTCTTAGGGTCATTCTCCTTCAGGCCTCCACGAACAGTTCTATGCATAATTTTTTTTTATTAGTACTCAGAATCATAAATTGATTCTACAACAAACAGGGAACTCAAACTTAGTTTTGGGCAAAGGGCCTACTGTAAATAAAGTCTTATCGCCGTCATATGCAAATCCTTTACCACCTATCTCATACTTATAGTCACATAAGAAATTCATAATGATCATGAAATATATAGTCACATAAGAAAACTTAATTAAGAAATTCATAACCTCAAACCGCATGCGTTCACCCTTTCTCATAAGATCCAACACACTACATATCTGCATAAAAAAATGTAATCATTGAGTAAAAGTTCGAAACTATTGGTTTGCTAACGAAACTCTTAAATACCCTTTCATATAAAAAATAAATAAATAAATAAATACTTAATAAAAATGATAATAAAAAAACCCAAAAACAAAACAAAAAAAGAACCAAATCTAAGACGTAGCCTGGTTATTCCTCCAATATGTCTACTGAGCAAGAGTGACAACAAATCTGATGGAAATGAATGAATAATTGAATATCTTACTTTATCGTCTTCTAAGACCGATGTATCCAACAAAATACCTAAAATAAAAACTGACATAAAAAATAACAAAATCAACTTAAAGATATTGTGTTTCACCTGATATATCCAACAAATACTATTCATCACTATACCCCGCCGCTATACGCAGGTACTCATCTAGTGTTAATAGAACCACATATATAGGCATACCAAAGTTGAAGAACAAATAGCTGACCATAATGCTAACTTTAAAAAACTAACCTGGAACCAAACCGTATCCTCTGGCGGCCATTGATCATCACCTCGTAGCAGCCCAAGCCCACATGTATAAGGAAGTTGTGGAGACCTCAATCCTCATTCTTGGGGATATTTATAAAAAACTGAATCCCATTAAAAGATTTTTTGGGATTGCAGAAACTAAATCCCATTAAAAAAGACAGCAGAATATGATAAAAATGTTACCGAGAGAGGTTCACTGTGGTGGTATTTATAAAAAAAGGTTACATGCTGTTGAAAAAAGTGTATTTTTCAAGTCCAGTGCATCCATACCGACATACATGAAGATGATTACTTCAGCTATAAATGAGATTGTTGCAACGCATGTCTGCCATCTAAGAAGCTGGAGTACCACTTTAAATAAATTTCAACCCATTTGACCCGTATCATTTTAATTAAATCTTATGGTATAACCCGTTAGAGATAAACATAGCCAAAATCAGCCAATTTATAGAGAATCAATTAAAAGCATGTCTGCCATCTAAGAAGCTGGAGTACCACTTTAAATAAATTTCAACCCATTTGACCCGTATCATTTTCATTAAATCTAATGGTATAACCCGTTAGAGATAAACATAGCCAAAATCAGCCAATTTATAGAGAAACTGGTCAAAATTTGTCACCATTAATTTTTTTGCCAAAATGCACTATAAATACTATAGAATGCTTACTTCAACTAACATGCATGAAGGGTATCAGTTGAATTCCTGATGTGTCAAACATTATGAAGACCTTTAAAATGTCTTAACTCATCCATTCATAAACGTATCATAACATGTCTTCAACGTATTAAAGAGCACATATAAGAATAGCAACACTTATAACCAAATTTCACAATATAATATTTTAGTAACATATTTGAAAAATTAGATAACAATTATGTCATCTCACCATAGCCCGCCTACAATTTGACCTCTACCAAAAGCTACCCATTTTAACCTATGACCCTTTCCCAACCTGGTTTTACATTAAGCTATCTATAAACATGTACCATGGTGATCTAAAAGATACGCGATGCAACAAACATTCTAACTACACTAACAATCAAATATAAAACAAAAAGGTTATTTACCCCACTTTTGGCATAATTACGGTCAACCCGACCATAAAATACTTGCCTTAACCCCGACCAACTGAGATTTAGCTTTGTGCTTTTAGAAACTCAAAACTTTGATATGGTGAAAAAGTTAATCTGATTTAAGATTAGAATAATCATCACAAATACTTAATACCATTTTAAGAAAAACTAAAAAGAGCAGGATATAAAAAACCATGGTTTACCACTATTTTGAAACATGTTTGGTATTTACTGGTTAAAAACGATTTAAAACTGAATCATTCTTTAAAGAATGCATTACACGCCAATGTATCCTTAGTAATGTACGTTTGCGTCTATTTGGTCTTGCTGCTACCTCCTTCCTCCTTAATGGTTTCTGTTGCAAAAGACATCAAAAAGATTTAAGTACCATAAGCATACAAAAAATTTATGTAGAATTGATAATTGGATGAGACATTTAGCATACCCTATTACGCCGAGAAGATGACCTGTCATCAACATACACTGCACGAAAAACTTGAGGTTTACAATGTGGATGAATTTCAGAATCGTGAATGATTTCTTTGAAGGTTAAGTTCGGTTGGCATATCTGCAGTCAAGACGATAAAACATTCGAGAAAACATTAACTAATCATCAAGCGGTGGCTTCAAGTTCTATAATCGTGTCTAACAACAAACCTTTACAACTACATAGAAACAACACAAGATGATCGGTCAATATGGCTATCAAAAATAAAGCGATCTGTGACTTAGAATCATTTGGAAAAACATGTACAACCCTTTCTCTTAATTGTTGAGACAACTGCATTCTTTCAACCATCCCATTGATTCTAACATCATCTAACTACATAATATGTTAAAAAAAACAAACCGAGAAATAATCGTCAACAATATTGCAACATTGATTAGTAAAAATTGCCGCTTGTAAAAGTTAGTGTTTGGAAGCTTGCTAAAGAACAAATTGACAGCTGTCTCTGCACATGTTTCTCTTCTGCCAGAAGGATGTGGCCGTGTAGGACTGCAGAAAGAAAAATACAGTTATTTGTTAATTAGAAAACCTTGCTAAAGAATAGTTGAGGCTTGAAATTGCAGATCGACAATGACCCATGTGACATGTTTAAAGATAATTACACCCATTTAATAAAAATAAAGGAAACCTATTTTAGCAAGATGACCCGTGTGGCAAGTTTGAATGGAGCCAACAGCGTGATCCATCTGAATTAAATGACCTAACTAATATGTTTAAAGATAATTTGACCCATTTAATTAAAAAAAAAGGAGTTTAAGATTGTCTTCTGCTGCAGCCTTATAACCAAGGAAACACCAGGGAAAGAGACATATCATTTTTGTATTCTACCATTTATTTAATGAATTGACGTTGCTGTATTTAGCTGAAGTCCAAGCTCTATTTGGTTTAAAAGAAACATTCTATCTCAAGTTATCAGCTCATTAGCAGCGTGTCAACTAAAAAAACAATTGGGAATTGGAAAAATAGGCAATCCCAAACACCCCTATAATGATTCATATTAGAGTAATTTAAATGGATCATGTGTGTTGTTTCATTCAAACGTCTCAGCCGGGCCATTGTGCTAAAATGGGCCAGATGTGTGCTTGGTTTTCATTTTAGTTGTATTCTTATTACACCTATCTAACAGGTTAACATAACCTGAATCACCTTATTCATATGTAATTGTACCAAATTATTACCTCTACTACATATATGCCCATCATGCCCCCAAATGGTGTTTCACAAGTAAAAGAAATTAGAAAGTTGAATAGATGTTTACCGGTGAGGATAATTGGCCAACTTTGTTTAGCCCGCTTCACCACATTCCATATGTTGTTTACATAGTTCAAGCTTCGACCCCTACACAAATATTTAACCATTAGTCTAAGTTTTGTACGTTGTGCATAGCGTTAAAGAAACATCTTATGTCTGAGATAATTGCCGATATATTTTTATTTTTCGTTGTCTTACCTCAGATACTCTTCTTTCTACGGCTGCTTCAATACATTGGACCATTCTTTGCCTCTCGGCTTCCGATTTCACATGTGAACCGTCTACATGTCTAATACAATATTCCTATAAACATGAAAGCACATCATGAGCGCTTTATAACGAATTGATATCAAATTTACTAAAAATCCCTTGAAAAGTTAACCAACCTGGTAAGGATCTACAGACACAAAAAAAAAGAAAAAAAAGTTCAGTTTCGAGAAACTTAATATTTACCTAACATACCAAGCTTAATTATTACCATAATGTGAGTCTTAATCATTTACTTCATGTGATTTTATTAAGTTCCTAAATTGGTACTTTCGCAGAAGCACCTTGCAACTGTCGAATAGAAGTGACACATTATCATATGATACATACAAATATACAATTCACACAGATCAACAAAACATCCTAAAAGCTTAATTTTTTTAGAATACAGAGGTCTATTAGCATTTTTCATAACGCGGCTACAGCATGACTTATATTTTCTTCTTCTGCCATAGAAGCTAAAAGTGCACTATGAAGGCAAGATCAGGTATATTAATAACTTCAATCATTGATCAACTTGCTGATGGTTATTCAAAGCTATATTCCATTAAAAAGAGATGTGTCAAGATGGCTAGTCCTGTACAATATACATAATGGTCTAATGGTGCAACCTATTTGGTTACAGATAATGATGTGTCAAGATAGCTTTTTCTTATTTGCTTATTCAATATCAAAATCAGTAGTTTTTAATAAGCAGTAAAAACTGCTTAATTCAAACAGTTTTTCTAAGCTGAAATATATATGTTTTTTATTACTTTTCGGCTGACATAATCATTTTGAATTTTTTTTTAAATATTTCGAAAAGTTTTTTGAAAAAAATTTGGAAAAAAAATATTTTGAAAATTTGTTTTTGAAAAAAATTTGGAAAAAAAATATTTCGAAAATTTATTTTGAAAAAAATTTATTTTTGAAAAATTTATTTTTTGAAGGACCGAACATGTAATGCCTATACAAACTCAAGGACCAAACATGTAATTTACTAACGAAATAGTTAACGGAAGTTAGAAAAAAACCTAAATCGGCCCCCAAAAAAAGTCGGGTACCTTAAATTCAGAAAAAAAAAGAATAGTACCTTTAATTGAAATTGGACATAAGATGAGTAACTTTTTATGCGATTTGCCCTACATTAAATCATAGATTATTACTATGAGAGCATTTTCTCCCAATACAAAATATATATTGTGGTCTTGAGTTCTCAGTAAGTTTATTATTCTTCAAAAGGTTATAATAAAATTAATTCTTTAAGGTATTTAATCAAACACTTACTGTTCGAAGACATAGCTTTCAAAAAACACAATTAAAAACATCACATATATAGCCAAATAAAATCATTGTTTCACGACAATTGAACAACATTTTGTCAAAATGGGGAACTAAAAAATATGGATTAAATTGATGAGCGTGGCTTTGATTGTCTGTAGAAAGTTAGATTGCCGATTGATTTTGTGCATGTCTTTTGGATATGTGTTTACTTATTTCTTGGTTTTGATTGAGCCGATCAACAGCAGACTAATTATCTCTTATCAATTATGACATGGCATGGTCTAATTATGGGACATTATTGTCTATTATATATGTTGGACATAGCTTTCATTATCTTTGGAGACACTTGAAGAACAGGGAGAGGGAAAGATATACAGAACAAGGGGATATAATGAAACCTTTAAGTTATTTCCCAGATAACCCGTCACCTATTTTCTCATAATTAATCATATTTCCATGTTTAGGCCTAAACATCGATTGTTGACAATGTTTATATGAGATCACAGGGGTGATGAATCCATAAAGGAGCCAATGGTAGCCCAACCTACCAGTCAAGTAAGTTTACAATTCTATAGATCATGAAAAGAACTAGCATATACCAAATTTTACTTTATTTAGTCACATGAGATTCAAGACCAAGTTCGTACTATTTCTTAATCCAAGTAAGTTTTAGATGCCAGATATCCATAGTTGAAGTACACTACATCAAATCTTTCAGGATAAATTATGTTTTTCAATCACAAGAGAGTGGTGAAATCAAGTAAATGATAAATTTTCTCAATTCAAGTACATAATATTTCCTTCGCTCTCATATATGCTGCCTTATTTTTAACATAAAGTAGGATTTATGCAACTTGATCAGAATTCCTTTATTGTGGATCATATATGTCACAAATTTCATTTTAGAGTAGCATAAAATTACTAAATCACTAATGAGCTATTTATGACAGAAGTCACATGATTCTTAATAACATAGTATCTAATTCAACATCGTTTTTCCCACAATACTCCTCATGAATACACCATTTAAGATCTGACTCGATTCATTTAACAAAAGACAATCTTATGCTATCCGGATTGAATCTAGCACGCTTACCTCTCCTCCTTGGGCCAAATTTGCGTAAGTATGTTGACTGAAAAAGATCCACTATGAGCGGGAGTTGTAGCGCAACAAAAAATGAAATCGGGATAAGAGATAATCCGCAAATTGGAGCAAGCATCCATAGCTTTTGATGACAAAAGACTAGGAACAAAGTTGAGCTGAATGCTACCATCATGGATATTGCAGAGAGCAACAAGGAACAGATACCAATAAGTAATCTTCTAGGCAAACTTACTAAGAAGTCTTTTTCAGAAAAACGTGCAGTCAAGATGGATAAGAATACTAGTAATGCCGTACTAGATGCAAATAGTGAGATTGCATCTGATACAGCAAAGATAATGAAGGCAATGTCTTTTGTAAACACAGGCATGCCCGTATCTTGATTGCTTCCACCAGGTACTGTAATTGCTGCTGCAAATACTATTGTCGTAATTAGTGCAGCGGTGATGCTGCATGATTCAGCTGTGGTTTTCATCCAACTTTCTCCATCCTTCACCAAGTTCTCATGTTCTCTTGTGAAAACCATACGTGGCGTCTCCTTAAAAATGTTCTCCTGAGTAATATATGCAGGAAACACATGTTTCTTCACTTCCTGTAGAGTTAGTCTGACTTGCATAAGTATGCTACTATAAAATCCGTCAACATTGCTTATAATTAGAAGTTATATATTATGTACCTCACGCCATTGAAGCTCTCGTTGTAACTGTAATGCCGCGCCTGTTCTTTTATTGAGCTTACTTGAAGGCGCTAGCCTTCCTGCCAGGTGCAAGATATTGTTCTTAGAAGAATCCACAACTGTTCTATAAAGATTCTTACGCTCCCCAATATCATATATAAGGTTGTAGATTCTTTCTGAACGATGTATAACTGCTAACTGAATAATGTCATACCCACTTTTGTCTGTGGATTGAATTGCTTGAGGTGATCTACATAAAATCTCATCAACAACTTTATGAGCGTTTTGACAAGCGGCCTCAAGAATTGGACGGGTATAATATGGATGATAAGTACCCGCGAACTTCAGCTTGTCTATTTCATCACATACTAATTCTAGAACCTTTTCCGCTTCATCCATCTCTTTCTTTTTCTTCTGAATATGCGTCATGGGCTCAACTGCAACATAAAACAAAAGTAAAATGACTAGCATTCATATATGATAATTAAAATTTAAAAAAAAAAAAATGACCAACTTTACATAACAGTAATCTATGGTGCTGAAATATATTAATTAAAAAAAAAAAAAAAAAAAAAAAAAAAAATCTAATATAATCATATAATAAAATATATAAAAGCTCCATGTCTCATGCATAACAATTAAATTAAGATGGAAACTCCACACTCCTTATCTTACACAATAATTATAAAATATCGGTTGGTAGAAATAAGTCTTGGAGTTATATAAAAAAACCACGTTTAGAGTGCAAGAAGAATGAGAACTTGAGATCTACTGATCGATTATCTTCAAAAGTTAACAATTTACTCACTTTTTACATGTTTAAAAAATAACAAAAGATAATTAGCATAGCGTGATATTTTGCAGTCCAAGCCATGCAAATGTTAAACAAAATCTACTCTATAATGAACTTATATGTTTAAATTGAAGGGTTAATATATAAATATGTCATTAAAGTTTTCAAAAAAAAATGCGCTAAAATTACTGAAATTTTATTTTTTTCACTTAGGTTACTGAACTTATAAAACACGATATTTTGAGGTCACTGAATTCTTACAAATATACGTAAACATCGTTGAACTTGTAAAAAACAGCGTTTTTGTTACTTAACTTATCTAGAAATATATTTTCAAGTCACTCCGATTAGTATTGAAATTATAGAACAGCATGCTTCCAATAAGTTCAGGAACCCAAGTCAACAAAATGAAAGTTTGATACTTTAGACGCACTTTTTAATTAAATTTATTGACATCCTTGTCCATTAACCTTTAAATTAAACTTTAAAGGATCTCAATCCTAATGAATTGAAACTTTAAAGTTCAATTTGAACATGATAAATCATGTTAATCTTATTGTGAAAAGAGAAACAATATGAGCCTTATAATGAGTCACTTTTATTTTACTTTAGTTCAAATTCTCAATAACAAATAACACTAACCTGACTTGTCATATTCAAATTGAATTTTAAAATATCTCAATCTGTTTGACAACGACCAAACATAGTTAAAGGTTAATATTAAACGGTCATCTATAGTTAAGCATTTTAGCTATGTGGTTAAAAATGTTAAGGAAAAAAATAATTAATAAAATTACGTTATGGTTAAACAATTATTTAAAATAACTAACAAATTACGGTGACAGGTATGACACATTTTTAGAAAATTAACTCCTTAAGGGCTAATTGTTTAAACATGAACAATCTACTCACTTTTAACAAGTAAATGTTAATATAAGATGCTAATTAACCTAGTGGCTAATAAAAATAAAAATCCTTAAATGACTTTTTTGACATAACATTCTTTAATGGGTTTTTTTGACACTTATGAAAACGGGCGAGTTTACTGAGGTTAAGCATATTTAAAATATATATATATAATAAAAATAACAATAATAAATTATAGAAAAAAAATTGGCAAGTGAATCAAATACGCCTACTAAGTGAATCATATGGGCCTACCAAATAATCTGCTCGTCGACACTTATGAGTTATGACAATGGGTGGGTTTACTGAAGTTAATCATATTTAAAAATAAATAACAATAATAAAAAAAATTGTCAAGTGAATCATATGCGCCTACCTAGTAATCTGCTCATCCACCACGGGAGATAAAGCAACGCGAAAGTTACGATAACAGGCAATAGTATAAGGCCACATAAAAAGAAAAATGCATCCATAAGCAAGGCTAGAACTACTGCACAATGACAAAAAAGTTTATTAGAACACACTATACGACTAAGGGTTAAAATTTAAAATTAATTCTTGGGGCGTATACTCGTGTTTACCCAAAAAAATCACAGCAACCACATTATCAAGAATTGGCGATGATGACGGCTTGTTGAATTGATTTGTTAGAAAATCCCTCGAAACCGGAAGACTTATGTACGAAGCTAGTATAACGCATATGCATTCCCAAAGAAACTTCCAAGCTACAATATACACTACAAGAAAAAGGCATTTTAGCGAGGTGTTTAGCGACATGTTTAGCGATGCATTTAATGCTAGCGAGGAGCTTAGCGGCATAACTGAAGATGTCGTTAGAAATGAGTCGCAGAATTTTGCGACATGTAAATATACGTCGCAAAAGATCGCGACGTGTATAACGACATTTATCTATATGTCGCCATTTCAAATAGCGACATATGTTCATATGTGGCTACTTAAATCGCTATTATATTCCATGTCATTTGCTTGCGTCGTTAGATATGTCGCAATTTCGTAAAAATGTCGCCAAATATATGGCGCGTTTGTCGCTATTTAGCGGCATTGTTATTCTGATCGCTATTTACGACGCCAAATTAGCGAGTTTCTTAATTTATGTCGCTATTTCAATCGCTATTCTAACTCGCGTTATTAATATGATCGTTCTTGACGTCACTATTTTATTCACGTCCAATCTAAAACCGAAACAATCTAATATCATATCAAATTAAACAATGGCAAAAGTAAACTCGAGGCAAAAGTAAAAACTAAAACAATACAATATCATATTAAGCGAAGCGATCCAATATCACATTTTAATTGAGTTGGTTATCAAAAGTAAACTCAAGTCTATAGTTTCATATTGTGTAAAATAAAAGTAAACTCCAGGTCTATAGTAAACAAGGTCTATAGTAAACAATACAATATCTGATGTTGCAGAGGTAAGTTGTTTCACTCCTGACCTTTCAAACGGGTCGAATTCTCAACCCATCTAGAAGTTGCTGAGTTGCCTTTCCCATTTCCTCAGCTACAATCTTTCCCACTTCCTGTGCAACTACCTTTCCTACTTCTTGGGCAACATATTTTCTTAGTCGCTTCTCGCTTGATGATTGAGCTTTCACATACTCATCCATTTTCTTTGATTGTGCTTCATGTGCATTTTTTAAGTTGTTGAACTCTGTCTTCATAAGATTCTCGCTCCGGTGTTGTACTTTAATCATATCTAGGAGTTGAACACAGTGCGCATTAGGCAAATTGCAGGCGATGGCTCCTCCATATTTGGTTCTTGAACATATCCATCAACATCTCCAACTCCGTAAGTCGTCCCATTCTTAGATCCAACATGATCAATCCATTTGGGAATGTTTTAGCTCCATTCCCGCATCGAGCATCAAGAGAGTCCTCAACACCATGTTTTCATTATATCCTTCCTGCAATAAAACAAATACAATTAGGTTCTTGTAATTAGAAACTTTTGTCAAACACCACAAAATTCAATTATAAGCATATCGATTATATCACTCTTCATACACGGGTTCCCAATGACAATCTTTTCTACAAACTAAATACCATAGCAATTTGTTGAATTTTGGAAGACCGCTTGAATGGGAAAATGTGGAAAAAGCGAATAATGTTGTTAATGAGAACACTAGCATATCATGTAAAGCATAAAATTTCTTTCGAAATATGTATAAAAGTGACCCTTTTAACTTTAACACATTCACCGTCGAACCTAACTCCATATACCAAAACTTAAAGCAATGACTATACTAATGTTTTAGCCACCACGCCAACTGAGAGGCTTTTCTACAGCAATTTCCCATCTTCTAAACTAGATTGTCCCCTACGCCTTTGCAAGAAGGATGTTATATCAGCATGAAAAATAATCCAGTCATAATAACTACTATAGTGTCCATCCCCCTAGTCAAAAATCCCGACCGAGAATAGGTTTTATAATATGCATGTACCAAAAGTAATAATATCCCACAATTTCTTAAAAAATATTAGTCAAAACTTATTCACTTTTATACACGGATGTAACCACTTTATCGGGATAAGCACTAAAGGTGTCGAGAATGTAGAGCTACAAATTATAGAAGCACTTAATATGAAAGATAAGATCTTGAGCGACTTTAGCAACCAATAGTTAACAATAATTAGAAGTATAACAATTTTATCGAAATAAAACATACCCAAACCGCCCAAGGTTGTGTCTAAATAAAACATACCCATGTCACTTTTCTTTGTTTCGTCAACAAACAGGTTGTTCTTGTTCGATGGCGGTAGAAAGAGTTCGAAGCACTAGGTTCTCGACCGAGTTCTTCTCGCTAAACAAGTTAAACAATCAAATTTAATACTCTCGAAATAGAACTTAATAATATCTTAGTGTTTAATATGGAGTACCATTTTATTTTGAGTTCATTAAGCGAAATTGAACCACCGGTGTGTAATCTTTTATTTGCTTGACGACGACTTTTCCCTCTTAGATTTTGCAATAAATGCGGGCTCTAGCCATAATCTACACAATGCCTCCCACGTGGTCAGATTCATAAACTCAGGTTTCTGGGCTCTTTTCCTTGCCTTAGACATGCAATCGCTAATGCTCTTTGATCCAACTTTATTGAGCGCACACCTAACATCGACTTCAATCGTTGGATTCCATCATACTTATTACGTGTATTAAAAAAGTTTAAGATAATTAATAAAGGAACTTAATTATGCATAGAATGTATGTTGGAACAAAAGGTATTGGGGTCATTTAAGTTAATTTAGACATATAAATTTGACCAAAAGAATCAATAATTAACATACTGAGACATCAAATGACAATTAGAATAAACAGATTACAATACCTTAAAGAGGTCAAACCAAATGTCCTCTCATCTTTTGGAACTTTCTTCCATGTATCCCATGCATTTGTGAAGCAGGATTTCCATATGATAGAGATATTACGTGTTACACTATTGGATGGTAAAATCTACATGAAAAGAGAATCATTAGAAGTTGTATATATGTAAAAGAACCTTGTCAAGTAGTTTAAACTTACGCTTTATTTTGAACTCGTAAAATTTCACTGTCTTCGTTATTTTGATGCTCATCACCGTCTCTTATATTATGCGTCACTTACCTCTTCGGTTGCCATCACGGTACTCAAGAAAAACCAAGTAAATTTTAGTGCCAAATTACAAATATGCAAGTTAAACTACCATATTACATAGCTCTGATGACCCATTGTTATATATCATGAAAGTGATACAGAGCTTGAATGCAAATCAAACTACCATATTACAGAGCCAAATTACAGAACTAGTTTATACGGTCAAACACTAGAATGCAGTTTATATAGTCTAAAAATCATCATCATCATTGTAAGTGTCTGCCCCATTATTATCTTCTGATTCCTCCTCCTCCTCTTCTTCTTCTTCTTCTTCTTCTTCTTCTTCTTGTTCTTCTTGCTCTTCCAAATAGGTCAATTGTTCTATCTGCACCTCTTGCATATCACTTTCATTATCAACTAACTGTTCAACCTCATCATGTTCAGTGACAATGAAAGGTAGTGCATTGCCATCTTCTTGGTATGCTGAGTCTATTGATTGAGCAGGGGCAACAATAGTACTTCTCGCCTTGGTTCTACAAACCGCCCACCAATCAATCTTGTCTCTCCGTACACTAGGATAATTGATAAAGTACAATTGTTGTGCTTGGTGTGCCATAATAAATGGGTCATATTGAAGTAACTTTTTCCTATGGTTGATATCTACAAGCCCAAACTCATTATGGACTTTCCAACCCCGGTTTTTAACAGGGTCAAACCAATCACACTTGAAAAGCACAAGCGTATTTAGTTTTGAGCAACCAATATAATCTACTTCAATAACATCCATCAGGCGACCATAAAATTCCCCTTCTTCACCAGTAACACACAAGTCCGTATTTGTTGTTTTCCGACCAGAACTATGATACATGGTGTGAAAGCTAAAACCGTTCACGTAACACATATGATATGTTCTCACATCTCGACTAGGGCCGCGTGCTATATTTTTTATTCGATCATTGACCAGACTATGATTTTGTGGATTACGGACCTGAAAAATAGAAAAAAACAATTAAGTGTTATAATAAGCAATTACGGAGACCAGGCGTAGCAAAAATAATTAGTTAAGCTCTTACATAATCGCCTAGCCAACGTCCAAACCTCTTTCTGGTAACATCCACTAGTTGATTCTTAGTAATATTTGGCATTTCTAGTTCCACCTCAGCCTCAAATATCCTACAAAATTGTAGTATATAGTTAAGAAACTTAAAACTAGACCCAATCATTGAGTACTCGTTTTCTTACCATCAGATCATAAACATAACACCATGACACATACTCATAAAAAGACTGAGAACAAGAGTCCTCCTTGGAGGGACTGCTTAAGGCATAAGGTTGAAATACAAAGTAAACCTTGCCACTTTAATTCAGGAATCTGATAATTGGAATATTTGTTGCATATACATATATTTCTGATTACTAGTTATGTCATAATTAAAAAATTATGGTCTTGTCCTACATCATATGAATAACAACTGTCCAAAATAGGATCCGAAAACTAAAGGTTACTTACTAAATGGATGGCCCTTCAAAGATTTGATGCTTGATTATGATTTTTGAACTTCCGGACTTTCATGAAAAGAACATTGCAAGTGTGTCGCATGAATGTTTGGTTAAACAGATTAAGTATCAAATCATTTACGTAACTAATGATTAACACGAACGTTTAGCCCAATAAACACGTTTAGCCCAATTATTAGATCTAGTTTTACAAACAAAATAAAAAAAATCTACCACTATTTTATTACTTTTATGAATGAGCAGACATATAGAAAATAACCAAAACATAGTTAGATCTTAGATCTACTTTACTAATTAGTATGTCACAGAACATTTTATTAAAACGTCAAAATCATTTCTTCAACTGATACATCTATATTCATGCATTCATTGGACAACATATAGGCATGATATTCAATCTTAAAACCTCGGAATCATATATCTGTATAAACAGATGCAATAAAGTAATTAGGTAAGAAAATATAGTCCATGTGCTCCAAAAGGTAATGATTATTCAGCCATGATCACACAAGAATTATAATTTTGATGCTCCAAGTCTATGGTGTGTGCATGCATTAATATTAGCAAGTGTTCATTAAAACTTTATTAATATTAGCAAGTATGCTTTCATTAATATTAGCAAGTGTTCAAACATGTTCAACGCTGACGTAAAACAAGACAAATAAGCAGAAGCTAATAAGGTAATGAAAGTGAACCTGAAAAATGGTTGGATTTCTTCACAGTTTTGAAGGACATAAATGATCACAGCTTCGTATTCATCATCCTTTAAGTAACGACGTTTGCTATTTCCAGAAGGCCTTGCTGGATGCTTGAATATTGATAAGGCATCCTCCCTCTCATTCACATTGCCCCCATCATCATTGCGCCTGACTCTCGTTGAATTTGTTAGAACATGAGGTTCAAAATAATGCGAGCAAAAGTTTGATATTTCTTCCATTATGTAAGCTTCACATATTGAACTCTCCACTCGAGCTTTATTTTTAACCTTCTTCTTTAAGTGGTACAAATATCTACAAAAATCAAGAGTATCGTTAGTGAAGCTTTAATAATTCACGAGAAGAGGAATAAGATGAATGATGGTCAGTAACAACTATGAGACTATTACCTTTCAAATGGATACATCCATCTATATTGAACAGGACCACCAACTTTAAGCCCGTATGCCAAGTGAACCACCAAATGCTCCATGTGGTCAAAGAATCCGGTGGAAGTATCTTCTCAAGTTTGCACAATGTCACCACAATATTTTTTCCATCTTCTAAGCGGTCTACTTTCAATGTAGTCGAACATAAATCTCTAAAAAAAAGACTTACCTCTGTCATCACCTTCCATACAGGTTCAGGCAACATTTCTCTAAATGCAATCGGTAACAATCTCTCCATAAATACATGACAATCATGACTTTTCATGCCAAACATCTTGCCTTTATCTACGTCCGCGCACCTTGATATATTGGAAGCATATCCATCCGGAAACTTCAAGTTTTTGACCCACTGTAAGACAACCTGCTTTTGCTCTTTAGTCAAAGAGAACAGTGCTTTCGGCTTGGATACTTTACCATCTACATCAATAACCAACTCTAGCTCCCGACGCTTGCAATACTCTTTTACATCTTGTCTAGCTTTCCCATTATCTTTCGTCTTATCTTTATCATCCATTATTGTGTTAAAGATGTTGTCAAACACATTTTTCTCCACGTGCATGACATCAAGATTGTGTCGAATAAGATTAGTGTGCCATGATGGTAGATCCCAAAGTATACTTCGTTTAGTCCAATTGTGATAAACTCCAAATCCCGTGAATTCTTTTCCTACTGGATAGTGTTTTTCGGTAACCTTTGGGTATTGGCTAACTCGACTCCATATTTCCTCACCGGATAACCTAGGTGGAGGTGCATCTCTCTCAACTCGTCCTTTGATAAAAGCATCTTTGTTTCTTCTAAACGAATGATTCATTGGCAAAAATTGCCGATGACAATCAAAAAATGATGTCTTCCTGCCGTGTTTCAAAGTAAAAGCCTTGCTTTTTTCCATACAATATGGACAAGAAAGCTTCCCATGTGTACTCCAACCCGACAACATGCCATATGCTGGAAAATCATTGATTGTCCACATAAGTGTAGCTTTCAGTTGAAAATTTTGCTTCTTAAATGCATCATAGGTTTCTACACCATCTTCCCACAACTCAATCAACTCATCTATTAAAGGTTGTAGAACACATCAATATTCCTTTTTGGACTATGAGGACCGGGAATGATTATTGTTAAAACATGTATGGAATCTTCATACACATCCAAGGAGGTAGGTTATATGGTGTCACAATGACCGCCAACAAGAATAATTGTTAGATGACATCCCAAAGGGTGAGAAACCATCGGCACAAAGTCCTAACCTAACATTCCTTGGTTCGCCGCAAAAGATGCATGAGTTCGATCAAAATGCTTCCGCCTCTCCATCGATGGGTGTGACAATACCCCGCATCTCTTCGATATTCGTGATGCCATGTCATATGTTTAGCGGTATCCTTAGACATATAAAGTCGTTGCAATCTTGGTATTAGTGGCGATAATGCATGTACTTGTATGATATTAAACTACCTTGCTCGTAGGTTTATATCGAGGGTGATGCATATGTGGCACTTGTCCTTAACCTCATTCTCCTTGTTGTAATAAATCATACAACCATTAGGACAGACATCTATCTTCTGGTACCCTAAACCAAGTTGTGAAACGATCTTCTTAGACTCGTAATAATTAGAACACAAGGTGGAATCTGGAATAAACTCTTTTACCGCCTGCATGATACGATCATAGCAGCTTTGGCTTATGTTAAAATCCGATTTAATATTCAAAAGTCTTGACATTGCCGACAACGTAGAGTGCTTCTCACAGCCTTTATATAGCGGCTCTTCTGCTTTTGACAACAAGTCATAAAACCTTTTAGCTTTCGGATTTGGAGGTTCAGAATTTGGTGCTTGGGGAACGAAATCATGAAACTCAAGTGGATTAAAACTTGGGCCAGCCGCATCAATGACCATATTTTGTACTAAATTTACAGCTTCAACGCGATCATGTAATACTTGTTGACAAGGTCCTTCGGTGCGATCATGTGATACTTGTTGAGAACGTCCTTGAGAAGGTTTTTCCCCATGACTTGTCCAAACATAATAATCAGGTATAAACCCACATCTACACAAATCGTACTCAGCATCCTCTTTTTTTTTCCACTTTATGTTTTGGCACACTTTACATGGGCATTTTATTGTGCCATCAGTGAAACCTAAAGCATGAAAATAACATGCTGCATGTTTGATGAACTCCTCAACTCCCTTATAAAACTCAGGAGTGTCCATCTTATACATCCACTCACGAGCATACCTCAAATTCATTATTACTGTGCTTAAAAAGTAAGTCATTAGAGTTAACGTAATACAAATACAACAAGTTATTAAATACACTAAAGTTACTTTGACCTGATAATCATTAGTGATGCGACCTGAACTAGCAACCTGAACTAGCTTTAGCATTCCTACTTCATTCAAATTCATAAAAGGTAACCCACTCAAACAGAACCTTGCCTACTTCATTCAAATTCATAAAAGGTAAATAACAATAACCTACAACCCATAATTCAACTAAAGGAGTTTTCATATTGCTGCTTGCAGTGGGGTCAAAACCATCCCAGCTGTTAGTTCCATCAACCTTGAATAAAAGAAAATTTCAGTTCTCTAATTTATATTTGTGAGCCTGGGTAAGCACTAAGCAGCACAATGCACAATTATTCCTTGATCGACAGTCATACAATTTGACATAACTAGAAATCCAAAACATTTTCATTCACGGATACATGGGAATGAGTTAATTTTAAGGGCAAAAGTAGATGATCATACAAGTACGTTTCTGTCCTGTACTGAAAAAGTGCAAGAGAATGTTTTACCATTTATGCGAACCTATATTGATAAAAATGTTATGCAAAACTTTGTGTATATCCTATTGAGGCGTTGAGCTTACTCACCAATACAATTTTCCAACTTCAAAAAGTGTAAGCATTTAAAACAGTAGCTTGAGATAGATCTACTTATCTAGGTAATTACGTGCATCAAGTGTTAGCATACCATATGTATGATTATTTTATCTTATGTGATTCAAGCAAATTATCCATAAAATTATGTCATATATACAATATGCGCATAAATTTGAGCCACCAATCATGATAGAGATACTATACCATTAACATCGGATGCACATTATATAACCTTATTATGTCATATATACAATATCGGGCGACACTTTTCGCCTTATATAACCTTATTATGTCATAATAAGGTTATAAAAAAGTTTCAAAATAAGCCACAAAAAGTAAGCTTATGAAACATAAGCTCAAAACCAAATAAGCCATAAGCGCGCTATATAAGCCGAAACAAACACCCCCTAAGTTAAAGATATATCCTAAATTTGGTGATCTAACAACTAGTAATGAAATACCATATATATAAAATCTAAGCATTAACTAATGATGATCATCTATCATAATATATAAAGGTGGATGGCAGTCCGATCTTTTCCAACATCTCTCTCTTTCTCTTTTTTACAGATTCAATTACTTTTCGATGATTTTAATGACTGATACCTTAAGCTTATCTACAAACAGACACTAACATTTCCTTACAATTTTTTTATAAAAACAGAAATAACGATCAAATACTACTCCTTAGATAACGAATTCACTATATCTAACATTCCAATGATCATGTAACGATAAGCACCTCTAACATAACATAAACCTAAACCTAAACTTAAGCATCACCGAGATCATATCAATACACTAAACAATATCTACATACAGAACCTAACATATTCCGTATAAATTTCATTCATACTTAAATAATAACATTCAATCAAGTATATCACATAACTAACTACAACTACTCGAACTCTGTGCCATCTATAACATATAACAATAACTAGAAATGATCTAAACACGATATCGCTATCGATCGACTAACAATACATTTACACATATCCGTACAAATTTTAGCGTAAATTTAGCTAACCTACGAAACAACTTCCGCTAAACATCATTTATCCCAAATTATACTAACACATCAAATAACGGTTAAAAGTGATTAAACTTACAAATTGACCGTGTGTTAAATTGAATGAATAGCGTGAGTCCTTCCGGTTGCTTTTGAATGAGCTAGTCGACACCTACAAAGCAAAACAAATTAATCGATTGAAATTGAAAATTGAAGTATATAACGATTGGAGATGATTCGGCGGTGTAGCGGTGGTGTTGCGGTGATGGGCGGTGGTGTTACCTAATAATCGATTGGAGATCTTGCGGTGGCGTGAGCGGTGGTGCAACGGTGGTGAAGCGATGGTGTTATCCGATCGGTAGTGATGTTATTCCGAGATCCATTTTATGTGTTTGTGAAAGTGAATATTGGTATCCTCGATAGAAGGATATATTTATGAGTTTTTGAATTTTTAAGAGTTTGTGAAATTTTAGCTACTTTTAAATTGACCGTGAATAAAAATAGTTGTGAATTTTTAAGAGTTTGCTTATTACTTACTTTTTATCTTGGATTTTTCTAACTTGTGCCCTAAGGCACATGTTAACATATAAAAGGACATCGGGTCTCATGAGAAAGGACACAGCATCCACAAAAGTACAATTTTGTGGATCCATGTGTCATTTTCGTAGACCTGATGTCTTTTAGTGTCTTAACTTGTGCCTTAGGGCACATGTTAGACAAACCATTTTATCTTATATTATTTTAGAATATATGAGTTAAAATATTTTTAAGACAAATTACATAATATACCCTTCCTTTAAGTATTTTTAGTTTTCAAATAAAACAATTGTTGAAATGCTTTGTTATTAAAAATCAAAGAATCCTTTATTATATACGTTATGATGTAATTAAAAATTATACACGCGACATAAATAGCGACTTTCAAGTGCGTCGTAAAACAATTTGCGTCACAATTAGCGACTTGTTTTTCTGAAGTCGCAAATTAACGACTCATTTAGCCGCATTTATTTGGATGTCGCGAATTGGAGACTCCGTTTGCGATGTTTTCTTAAATGTCGCAAAAAATAGCGACATTATTTGCGACACAGTTTGCGATTACAAATGTTGCGACTTACTTTGCGGCACAGTTTACGACATGGACGAAGTTTGAGTCGCTAAAGTGTCGCTAGTGTGTCGCCAAATAGCGACATGAGTGTATATGTCGCTAAAAAATGTCACTAAAAAGCCTTTTTCTTGTAGTGATAGAATACACAACCGATCACCCTTACAACATAAATGAAAGTAAGAAAAGGGAAGAATAAAACAAGAGAATAGTTAAATAAACAAACTTACTTCGAGGGACATATGTTTCCCCATAATCTCCACTCGGAAAGGTTTTAGCTATTGCCACTAGTACATCATCATTTTTCGAAGCAAATGTTGGAAATTTCTCGATTAACTCTGATGCCAAATCTGCAACCATAAGCTATGTATATATAATGGGTTTTCTAACTTGTGGACTTATTAATAATGTCTTTGTATAATAGATTAATAGTATTCACAATATATGGCTACTTACTGTATTGTTTGGCAGAAATAGCATTAACAAGAAGATCAACCCCATTTCATCCCGGGGTGAGGGTGAGCGAGTCTTTGCTTTTACGTTCGTTGGGGTGAGGGTGAGCAGTCTTTGCTTTACGTTCGTCTTGATGACCTTTAACAAATATCCAATAGTATCAAGATGCATATTTTCGTAAGCTTTTGCAATGGTTCTTTCCGTTTCCGTCTCGTCTTTAATTCGCAGCATTCTTTGTTTTTAAGCAACACTCTGCTGCATATTTGTTCCCAACAATAGCCGCAATGTGAAGGGTCAGTGCTTCCATCCTCTCTTTGCAACTACATCGCCCTTATTTATATATGAAAATAAATTCTTGAAATCTTTATTACCTATTCCGACGGCTATGTGAAGTATTGTGCTACCATCACTACTGCTGGTTGCTTCTCTCACTAGATTATTATCCTCTTTTAGTATGGCTTCTGCTCCCGCCCAATTCCCCTTCATAGTTGCTTCTCGCAAATTCTTCTTTTTTTGGGAGTGTTTGATTTTCTTAAGCAACAGATCCGCTGCATATGTGTTCTCAACGATGTCAAGGGCTGTCCTTCCATCCGAACTTCTCATTGCAAATACATCTTCGTCAGTTATATATGAAAGTAAATTCTTCAGGAAATCATTATTATCTAATCCGACGGCTATGTGAAGTATTGTGCTACCATCACTGCTGATTGCTTCTCTCACTAGATTTCTATCCTGTGAGAGTAAGGATTCTGCTCCCGTCAA
>CM040238.1:239769950-240033802 GCA_022545495.1 Chrysanthemum lavandulifolium | reverse complement strand
AATATCAAAACCCCATCGAAAACCTTTATTAATAATAAACTATTTATATAATACAATTACGAAATCATAATAAAACCTAATGAATTACAAGCTCACAAGGTGAGCTTGGACCAAATATATCATCATTTGGCCCAAGCACGGCTTATAGGCTTTGTGGTCAAATATCTCACCTAATAGTTTGCACCCCAAGTTATACCGTGTCTAGTGCCATCTTCTTTCAAAGGTAGAGAATGATTAGCCACAATCTTAAGCATAATCAACTTACGAAACATCTTAGTCGATTCCCTCTATACCAAGTAAACTTGCATACCGAGTTTACTTAGCTCCTAAGCTACATAGTTCTAATAAGCTAAGTTACAAAATATACGTAGAATTCAATGGAGCAACAACTTGTTCCACATTAAAGTCACCAAAAACAAGAGAGTCTTGACCAATTTGAAAAACCATTTAATGTAGTTGAAATAACTAAATTTTGAGTTGTTAGATGAAATAAGAGAAATTCAATGAAATTCATTGTTATTTTAGTTTCTCCTTATTTATTTATTTATTTATTTATTTATTTTTTTTGAACGGCAATCTCCTTATTTTTATTGTCTGGATATTCAGGAACTAGAGCCGAACACCGTTTCAATGTGCCTTTTGCCATGCCTAAACAAACCAATAATTAAAGTTAAAGCGAAAATTAAAGCTTCTACAAATTCAGATTCACCTAATACATCAAAACGTATTTACAATATTTCACTATTATAAATTACTTTGTTACTAGTAATTCGAAGTTTATACAAGTAATTTTGAATTTTTCATAACCTTTTTGTTTATCTCTAGATATTTCAAAATCAGTCAAAGACTTTAAACTAGTACAAGCTAATACATAACTCACCGAACCTTGTGCAAGTGAAACTCAAAATGACAATAAGACAACCAACCAATACACACAATAATTGAAAAACAATGCAATCTCGACTGAAACCTAAATACAAGATCACATCAACATAAAACATCCCAAAAACCTAAATATCAATAGTATACGATTCGAAAGAACGACACCTAACTCGTGTTTTTGGCCATTGGCTTACAATACCAAACAACAAGAAAACATTACAACTTTAATAATATTGGTAATTGTCTTAATCTCTACAAATGGCCAAAGCATTACAATGTTGACAACTTGGCATGATGTTTGTTTTTGGGCTTTCCATCCGTTATGTGATTATTATTCTTTAACAATAACTAGTGTACATAATTTCCAAAGGCTTTTTTTTTTTTTTTTTTTTCAAATTATGAGTATGAGCATTCTTTCGATTTACATAAAAGTGAAAGACAAACGAAGTAATAATTTCTTTCATTATTGCTTTTTAAATCAGAAAGTCAATTCTTTTAATTTAATTTCTCAATTTAATTTGATCCAATGTAATAGGTCAATTTTTTTAACGACAAATATTATAAATAAGGTATGAAGCTGAAAATTACTGAAAGGATAAATTAATCAATTGTTCCAACCAAGGTTGTCAAGATCGAGATCCTACCTGGGATCGTTTCGTCTTTCTAAAGATCGTGATCGAAGATCGGATCGGGATCTTAAGATCCTACTCTAATGTTATGTGTTAATAGTTTATGTAATTTTATACAAATTTACAAATTCTAATACATTATAACCACAAAATACTATGAATGTTTCATATAAATGTTGTCCTAAATTATGATTATAAAACGTTTAAAAGATTAACGTGTTATTTTTGAATTCTACAAATAAACAACCCATAAATTTGTAGTTTTTAATTTGTAATCCAGAAAAGTAAGATCGGATCGAATTAGATCGTAAGATCGATGTTCAAGATCGAGATCCTATAAGATCTTAAACTGCGAAAGATTCTGAAGGATCCGGATCGTTTTCTTTCGTTATCGTAAAATCGTAAGATCCTAAGATCAGGATCGGGATCCTGACAACCATGATTCCAACTAATACATTTTTTTCCTCAAAAAGTAAATCAAGAGAAAGAAAAAAGACATAAGGTCAATTTAATTTGCTATATACTACTGTGGTAAATAAGATATGTAAGAGAACTCGTCAAAAAAATAAAAAATAAGTAATAAAATAAAAATAAAAATGTAATAGAACCAAACGTTGGGTGCCAAATGTTGGCATGGTTGTGAAGTGCAGAATTGCAGAGCTATATAAAATGGAACACGTATTACATAAATGATTTCCTTTCATGAGGTCAATAAAAAACAATGAGCTAGTATTAAAAAGGGAGTATATATATTCGTTATACTTTGATAAATTTCTTAGAGGAAATTGCAAAAATCATTCTTGTGGTTTGGTTAAATGTACGTTTCGTCCTTGTGGTTCATTAAGTGCAAAAATCGTCCAGATTTTCAATTCGTTACGCTCACTTTTGCCTTCCATCATTACAAAACCGTCCTTGTGGTTTCCAAATTTCACCGTCAAGACCAAATTTAGCACATGACAAAGGCAAAATAAGAACGATATTTGCACTTATTGATTTTTTTTAACGCGAATTTATTTAAAACTAGAAGGAGCTAGAAAGGATTACAACGAAATAAGAGTCGGATTTTCAACCAAGAAAGCCGATTAAAGTTTAACTTACATCTGTAATTACACCAAATAAAAGAGAACCCAACAACGTCGTCAGATAAACGAGCTTTAAGAGGAAGAGAAGGCCCAAAAATGGATTTGTTGCGAAAGTTCCAAATCAACCACCAACTAGTGTAGAAAACGGTTTCCAAAAACAGCTTCAACGTGGAATTAAGACAGAGATTACAAATCCACTCCCACCAATCATCATAAGAGAAAAACTCCGGAATGCTAACGTCCCACCATCTAGCAATAAAGGTATATAGGTGTAATACTTGAATTTCTAAAATTCACAAAAAGACCAAAATACCCCTATAATCAAAAAGTATGAATAATTAATTTAAAAAGTACTAAATAAGCTATGTAAATTGTGAAATTATTAAGAAATATCACACATGATCCAAATAAATATTAAAGACTTTGTAAAGGTAATTTTATAGTTTATAATTTTATAAAATTGCTTTGTGTTTTATATAAAGTAGAATATATTTATTTAGATTTATAAAAGAATTTAATTAATAAAGCCCAATATAAATTTATAAAATTAAGAACCCATTTATTTTAAGTCCAATACATTATAAAGCCCACAAGAAAAAATTGTAAATCCTATATAAAGACATTGTACGGTTTATATTTTAACCCTAATAACCGATTATACACAAACCGACCTAAAAAAAAACTCTCCATAATTCGAAATCTGATTTCCAGGGCTTAAAGCCATTTTTCTTGGACGAGCTTAAAGATAAAGAAGGTGATAAAAATCTAGTTCGAGGCTCTAAGGTGCTGTTTCGATCGTGGTTAGTTTTTAGGTTGGTTAGGGTTTCGGCGAGTGGAGCTTTTGTGTTTATTTTGTTCTAACGACCAAAGCTCATCAAGGGTATGTTCCTAATATTATTTTCAGTCCTACAAGTCATATAGAACACGTAAAAATTAGCCATGCATGTTAAATAAGTCGTATGGAATTTATTTGGAATTAAAACCCTAAAAGCGTATAAAATAACGTATGAGCGTATAATAATTTTTGGGACCATGATATTAATTTTATAAGGACTCTTATATGATATACGACCTGTATAAAATACATGTTCATGAATTCGAAGCTTTTGTGATTTGTTTGGGGTTTTATTTGTCGATCGTATATAAATAAGGAAAGGTTTTAAAAAAGAACGATTAGGGTTTATAAAAATTAGTGTTTGCTTGTTATGATTAAGGGTCATTAATACAGTAGTAATGAGGAGTTAATGATTGGTTTAACCTAGGTTTAGGTCTTGTACTTGAATTATGCATTATTCGGTTTTACATAAAAGTTTTGGGTTGGTTTTGTAAATTATGAAACTTAAAGGTTATTTTGTGAATAGTAAAATAATGGTACTAAACGTATAAAAATAAGTATGGGGTTAAACGTGTATTTTGGATATTTAGAGGCCATTCAATTGTATTTAACTTAAAGGGTATGTTTTGTAAATTCTAAAACCTTTGGGCTAAAAGTGTAAAATCTGATAGTATAAGGTTAGGTCGTATAATTAAAGATGGTAAGGGTGTAATATGTAATTTTGGGTAATTATGGGTCAACATGTGTAAATGAATTACGTAAGGACATGCATGAGTTAAGTTAATTTCCGTTTGAGTTTTCATACGTTCTAGGTCAAAGTGGGAATCATTAAAAGGAGTAACATGTTAATTGAATGCGTAATAAATGATATTAAAAGTATGGAAACCCTAGAACATAAATAGGAAGTTGATTAGGGTTAAAAGCTAAGTGTGTAAATTCGTTATTTCATGTGAGAATGGTAAGTCTTGGAATCATGTATAACCATTGATTAGGAGTAAATGAGCTAGTACTAAGTGTGTCGTGAACATGCGTGAGCTATAATGAATTAAATTAGGATATGCATGGTCTCATTAAGGTTTGCATTCGAACAATGTTACGTGTGAGTTTTGGTTAATCATGTATGTTATAAAAGATTATGTAAACTATTTTGGAAGAGAGTCCTAAAATCCGTTTTTGACATTTGTAAACCCTATACCTTGAAATATGATTACATAAGTCCTCAAATAAGATAATTATCATATTAAACCCTTAAGTTACCGTTTGTCATTTGCAACCCATGAGTTTGGCTAAGTAATGATTAATACTCTAAAATGTTGGAATTCAGTCCGTCATTAAAAATGAGAATAATCGACAACTCTAAAAGTATTAATGAGATTAATCCGTTATACTAATAAGTATTAAATAAATCATAATCCCAGAGATTCGTTGGAGGAGACGCGACGTTACATCTTCGTATTCGTTCATTCGCTTTGCTTTTCTCTCATTTGCTTTAAGGTACGGATATTACATCTTACTTTAAGACACTTGTGTTATCGTAGAGATATTCTGACCTTTTCAGTAAAGGTTCCTTATGATGTTCTTTTCGTTCGCTTTTCTATTATGCTTATTAGGATTCCCAATGCCATTGCTATGAACCCTTTTCTGAATGTTTGATATGTTGTTTATATGAATTTATGTTCTAGTGAACTATGCAATATCTGATGTGAACTTATGTTAGGAAGACTTTGATATATACAATTGTTGAACCCTGCTATATTTGATTATGAACCTCTGGTTATGAACGTCTGTTTATGAACATATGATATGCCACTATGATATGAACTTATGATTTCCGATTATCTGAATATGAACCTTATGATATGAACTATCTGATATGATTCTGTGACCTTGAGTTTGACTATGATCTGTGCTATATCTGAAAATCTGTTTGACTTAGGTCAGTTGTTAACTGAACCAAATATTTAACTAGTCATGGGGGTTCCATGTCCGTATCAGTGATGCACCTCTGATATGACTCTAGGCGATAGAGTGATGTTCGCCACGTCTACGGATGGTGAAGCATATTTTGAATATGTAGGAAGGGCGTATGGATGCATCCTAGATCCGATCCGTTATCGATATGTTATCCGGTGAATGATGTCGTATGCATACGCGTCTTCACAAAATCGTGAGCTAGCTACTCCATATATTTTTCGATGTTACCTTTTGAAGAAAGATATTTACGATATGATATGTTAGTGAATGTGCTTATGATGTATTTGTTTAAGTGATTATTAGTTGCCATGCTAGGATAGGATTAATACGTTAAAACACGATTCAGTATATTTGATATTATGATTTGTTATTGATTACGTGAATGCGTTGATCCGTGAGATGAATGTGCTAGTGTACAATTGAGTGTTTTGGAGGTTAATTATCTGCGCATATGTGACCGCCATGTTAAAACTCGCTAAGGTTAGGATTTGATATGAGAACTGGTTTAGCTATTATGTCTGCCATGACCTGTCTGCTATTTCCATTGCTATATTATTGAATTAAGTGCTATAGATGTTGATCACTTGATTTGTATGAATGCCATGTTTATTTTTCTAGGATTTGCTTCCGTTAGTTTTGAGACTTTCCGTTTGGCTTATACGTAACTGTTATTCGATATGTTGTGCGTTTGGTTGTTACGATGTGTTTGTTTTGTGTCTTTAATGTGTTATGTGATGTCTAAACCGTTATGTGGTTGTTTGGATTTACGTATATTTGTGCTTCCGAGAATCCTAAAAGATCCTTCGTCATTATTTCATTTTATTTTCGTTATTCGTATATTTGTTTTGTTTAGCTTTTGTTTCGTTATATCATTGCTTTGGGCTTTGTAAGCTCAACCAAGACTTTTCTTTTCTCTGCGGTATTTAGCATTCAAGATGAGCTTATGGGATAGCCGATCCGGGCTTGAGAGTAGAGTCGAGAGCAAGATTTTGACCATAGAGATCTTAGATTTATTTTGAATATAAGTTATTTATATTATCTTTTGTAAGTTTTTGTAAAGGCTTCCGCTATTGTACATTAGTTAAAGTTCGATATGAAACCGTATTGTGATATCTTTACCCTTGTCGGGTTGGGGTGTTACAAAACAAGTGGTATCGAGCCACTCCGAGCCGTTCGGGATGGTGGGCAAACCTCATCGAGGACGATGAGTCCCAGGGGGTGATTGTAACACCACAGGCAAATCCCACATCTACCGTGGCTCGGAGATCTTGGGCTCATAAGATAACATTCGCCTTACAATGACACAACGCGTTTGTGGTCATCTGCGGATGGAGTTCTTAGGAACCTGGCGTTAAGCGTGCTCATGAGAGTAATCTTGGCTTGGGTGACCGGGAAGTCTTCAAATGAGGCCACAAAACAAAGTGAGCTGTGGCAAAGCGGACAATATTGTGGTAAAAAAAAGGCGGGGTGTTACAATAGGTCTCTCGTCAAAGAACATTTAAAGAACAGATGATCCGAGGATTCAACCGCGATATTACACATGGGGCAAAAGATAGAGGGAAGATCCAACCCTCTACGAGACAAGTTAAGACGCGTTGCGAGATTGTCATGCTTGACTTTCCAGGATAAGATGTTAACATTAATCGGGACGAATTTACTCCATCTTGTTTTAGTTCCCACCAGACCAAGAGTCTTCTCATCAATGAGATTCCTAACCGAAGAAACCGAAAACTCACCATCACCTGTAAGCGAACAAACCCATCTGTCTGAAACGTTGGGAAGAATGAGACCTTCCAAAAAATCTTGTAACAATCCCATTTGGTGCTGCTCAGTGCCTCCTCTGGCAGTACGTCTAAAAGAAGAGGACAAGAGAGGCTGCGTCATTTTGTTTGCCACACTGATGCTTTTGATAGTTTCGAGAGCATATAACCGAGGATTGAGATCTTCGAAGATAACCTCACCTCTCCAAGGATCTTCCCAAAACCTAGTACTCTCACCGTTACCAACTTTTTCTTAATGACGCCAAGAAGATCAATACCCTTGTTATGAAGGGTAGGAAGCGAACGAATGATATTCGGCCAATTTGAACGAACGAATGTTATGAAGGGTAGGAAGCGAACCCATCTGTCTGAAACGTTGGGAAGAATGAGACCTTCCAAAACATGCAATTTGACCAAACCACAAGGACGATTTTTGCAATTTACTCAATTTCTTATAAGAATGTGAGAATAAGAACATATAGTATTGACGGTAACAAGTATGTCAGCAAACATATAACAACATGAATAAACGAATCAAAAAAGGTTTATACACTATTTAACAGCAACAAACTCACCTATGAATCCGAAAATCTTGCATGCAGATCTAGACAGTCGCTGGAATGATCAGATCCAGAAAATCTTCTAACCTTCACGCAGAAGCAACCACGTGGCAAAAAAAGAACGAAACGGCATATATGAGTCATGGCCTGTGTCACAAAATCCCATGATGGGCTTAGAATTTGGGCCCGATGTTACTATACCCATAGGCCAAACAATTCGTATATTACCACAAGGTAGGCATGAGCGCTGCACGTGCTAAGGGAAACCTTTTTTTAGTCCGTCGTCGTTGCAGATTAGACTATATATAGAAAACCATGAATAAACAAAACCATATGTAACTAAAACTCAAACAGTCAAACCTCTAGACACGAACTAAATTGTAGGTTGTAAATGCTTTTGGCCGAATTTTAATATCCACCACTAAGACCGGATGTGATAAGGATCACATTATCATTGTCACTTTAAAATCACATCAATTTTCACATATCCATTAACTCCACCACCAAACAAACGTAAGAATAACCACCAAATAAATCATCGCTGAACCAATACAAAAAACATAAAGAAAAACTCATTATGTGTTTTCTCTACTCGGTCGTCACCACGACACCACCACTAAGTCAGAACCAAAACCACACAATCATACGTGGTGGTTGTGGTTGTGTCATAAGGGACCACGCGTACCACCACCACTCAGTGTTTTTTTTGGAAAGACTCAAGTCATCCATAACAAGAGACTCAAAGAAATGGTGAAACAAAGAATTATTAAAAAGATTTATCTAATGTAACTGTCGGTAGTTATAGGAGAACGTATGATGAAAGTCAATTAGTAACTCAGGTGAAAGTCAGTAAGAACTAAACAAAAGTCATTATTTCTGGTGGTATGCATATTTTTTTGTTTTTCCTTTTCAGAATTATGTATGAGAACCACATGTTCAAGGAATTTCAAACCGATCAATTTATAAAAACGAGCTTGCATGCATGCAAGTTTTTAGATTTTTAGACGGCTATATTTAAACGGATTGAGAAACTTGTCATAAGGACGGAACCAGAGCTAAAGTAATCGAGTGCACAATTTTTCTTAACTACAATATAAGAAAAAAAATTAACAAAAAAGTAGGATTTTTAGTTAAAATGTTTGAGTTTAAGTAATACTTTAGTTTATATTTACCTATTGATAGACTAAATAAGCAATAACTCATGTTGGGACCGTCCACGGGACTCTCCTAGTTCCATCCCTGCTTTTGAAATATAATTGTGTGAAAAATATTTGATGAACAATGTGTTCCAACTGAATTTACAAGGATTTAAGGTCACAATATATAATTTGACATCTTTTAATTTACAGGGATTTAAGGTCACAATATATAATTTGATATCCTTTATTGTTGGGAAGGCCATTTCATATATTATCTATGGGGAAAGTGAAGGTGAGGCTGTTAGGTAGCTAACCTTGTGTGTAGAACTTAATAATACTACGTCGTTTGGTTAGTAAAACACAAAAAAACAATACTTGACTTTTCATTCTTTTCCCAGCTTTATCTCTTTCTCTCTCAAAAAAATCAACTACAACAAAAATCACTCACATCTTTCTCCAAAATCGAAAGTCATCCACTATTCCACTCATTTGAGTAAGTTCTTATTGCAGGTGAAATAATCATTTGAATAACCACTGAAAACATCAATCATTCCCGTATCGCTCGATTTTGAAATCACATTTTATAAGTAAGTTCTACAATTTTCTTTCATTGCTGATTTTCATAGCCATGTAATATATCATCTCTATCATCAATTAATTAATTAGTCACGAAAATATTGAATCACAACAACTCAACTTCTATACACCCTCGATATATCACAACAGTTGTTGGGTTTATTTAATTAAGTTTTGAGACTAGTAGTTGGATGATGGAGATGTATAACCAAAGAAAGTTTTGGGTTACCGCATTTTTAAGGATATTTTTCTTGCTGGCATAACAACAAGCGGAAGAAGTGAGAGTATCAATTCTTTTTTGATGGATTCGTGAATTCGAAGACCATGTTGAATGATTTTTTTTATTCAATTTGATAAAGTTGTCGATACTCGAAGAGCCGCCGAAGAAGATGAAGACTTTAAGACTATGAACTCGAGGCCAATTCTTTCATCTGTTCATCCAATAGAAGCAAAAGCTGGTAAATTGTTACTAACCATTATTTTTCTCATTGGCCACATGCATATGATTTTATATGTTTTTTTTCTAGGTGAATGTTATACTAAAAAGATATTTGAGGTATTTAAAAAGGAGTGGATTGAAGCAACCAACAATTTAAGTCACAAGACTAAAAGCAAGAGTGAGGAAAATTCTAGTTATTGGGTTGGGCAGGTGAACGCAGATAAAAGATATTGGAGACTCGTCAATTATCGCTTCTTGGATAACTTGGATGTCACATGTTCGTGTGCTATGTTCGAAACATATGGGATATTGTGCAAACATATCCTATATGTAATGAAAAAAACATGTCGACACCTTTCCCAATCACTATATTTTACCTAGGTGGACACTTGATTGTAGGTACAAAGTTGGTAATGCTAGTATCGGAGTCGATGAAATAAACTGTGAAAATGGGGTTAGTGCGTTAGCTTTATGGTATGTTCAATCTAATTGGACAAAGGCAATTGAACAAGCAAAAGATGCACCTTCGGAAATAAAAAGACTAAACAACTTTTTGGTGGAGTTTTTAGAAGATCAAATGATAAGGAGAAAGCCAATAGAGATTGAGAATGCATACAAAGATGCTCGTGTTGGAATTTCTCAAGTAGACAAGATGCCTCAAATCTCAGTTCGAGATCCCGTTGTGCTTACTACCATTAAAGGACGTCCAAAAAATGCAACAAGAGTCAAGCCTCCTATAGAGGTTAAGCAAAAGAAGACACTTGTTCTTACTGTAGGGAATCAGGTCATAACATCACTGGGTGTAAGAAAAAGAAGTCTTATTGCATGAAAGAAAAAGAATGATGCATGTTTATCTAGTTATCGAATGTTTAGTTTTCTTTTTGGGTGAAAAAATATTCTTATTTTTTCTCATCAACCGGAAAACTTCTGTTAAGTTATCATGTTATGATATGTTGTTGTTTTGGCATCGGGTTATATGCATTTTCATCATCAACTATCTGTTTACTATAATATTGATCGGTTACATACTCCAAATCTACGTCAAAACCTCGATTCCATACTATATAATACAACCTGTTAAAATACAACAAAATGACTCATAATGAAAGCTCATAAATCAGTGTATATTATATATAAAATTTACCACTTCGTACAAATTACAAGAAATAAACTTGTTAAAATACAACAAAAGTTACATAAACCATCACTTGACAGTTAAGAATTTGATCGCACGTCGCAATATATTTTGCCAGTGTAACATAAGGTCTTCAAACTTCCAAAAACATTTAATGTTCTTCGGCAATGCAAACGCTGGTTGTTCATAGCACATGATAAGAATAGTCATTATAATCTCACTTCAAAGACTTCTACACAATTCGTTAGCACTACATGCTATCAACACAATACTTATTCGTTAGCACTACAAGCATTCAAGTATTTAACCAACCTATTTTATATAGTTGAACCGATATATCATAACGAAGCATTTCATCAAACAATTTGTTGGCATTACATTACTAAGATTATACCAATCATAAGCAACTAAAACTAATCCAAATAATCTAAAAAATAAGGACTGATGAAAGCACACAAATCTAAATCATAGCCAATTACTCGTATAAATGTTATTATGCCAAAATGAAGGAATGGAATTTTGTAAAAAGAAGACCCAACAAACATTTTTTTTACTTATTATTGCATGTTCAATGATCATTTCACCTGCAATAAGAACGTACTCAAATGAGTGGATGACTTTTGATTTTGGAGAAGATGTGAGTGACTTTTGTTGCAGTTGATTTATTTGGGAGAGACAGAGATAGAGCTGAGAAAAGAATGAAAAGTCAAATGTTATTTTTTTTGTTTTACCAACCAAACGACGCAGTATTATGAAGTTCTACACGCAAGGTTAGCTACCTAACAGCCTCACCTTCACTTTCCCCATTATCTATACTACATATAATAGAAAAACAGTCAAAGGTGAAAAGTTGAAAAGTTAAATAGTTGAAATTGGTCAAATGAGAGAGAAATGCATAGTGTAGTTAATACTCTTATTAAAATACCCAATTACTTAAAAGTATAATAATTTATTTACATTGTACAACCAATTAAAAGCACATCTACTAAATTAAAAACAATCAATTAAAACATCACTTACTAAAAAGTACTATAAAAATTTTATAACGTACAATTTAAAGAAGGTACAACATAATCCAAAATATAAAATAATTAAACACACTAATTAATGTTATTTTCAAAACACTCTAAATGAAAAGTACATGTTATTATACACATTATACAAATTAATAAAACACAAAAAACTTCATACAATCTAAAAAGTTGATGTTACATATAGTTTTGAAAACCGGACCGGACCGGACCAACGTGTTCAACCGGGAACTGGTGTCGCCACCGGTTCGGCTAACTAATTAAAGCCATCCAAAAACGAGCCAGAGAGGACCCGTTGAAACCGATACAAACTGGTGAATCAGGTCTCATCGAGATCTATATCTCGGTTATTGTTCTGAGGTACCCACGAAACGCGCGGGTACCCTGCTATATCTTTACTACATAAAATAGAAAAATGGTCAAAGGTGAAAGTGAAAATTGAAAGTTGAAAGTCAAGGTTGAATATTGAAACCAATTATCTTTAATGCATTGTTGAATGTTGAGGAAATAATGTTTGCTATACAACGATGAAAACATATGGGATTTTTTTAATGATGGGAAGTTAGCTATACAAAGATAGAAACTATTGCAAGCTAATTGAGTTAATGTTAAAATGTGTGGCTGTATCAACTTATCTCTGCTAACTATTGAAAAATGGTCTTCTTTAAAATTGAAAAACTAAATTTCGGCCAACTATTGTGGCGAGAAAGAAAACTATAGCTTTTAAATGGTTGGACGTTTAAAACCTGTATTCAACTATAGCGTTTCAATATCTAAAGTTTAGCGAATGAATGCTTGAACTTTTAATAATCTTTTGAGATCACTATTATGAATATTTATATGTGGCTATCCATATACCATAACCTTCATAACCTATGTTTTTTTGTATCCCCACTTAATGCTTGTACTAAATACCTTGATTGTAAGAACATTATAAATAGAGGTTCATTTGTAGTTTGTTATCATCAATAAAAAATGCATTCCATAATCTCTCAATTCTCCTAACTTATACTTCTTGTCGATTATCTATTTCGTAACACGTTATCAGCACAATAGCCTCAAAGTGCGATCTTGATTTTGATGTCCATTCATTGATCAATACGGTATACATTGTGTGTGTATGATGAATTTTGTCTATCTTAAAAAGTTGTGTTATATTATCTATATCTATAGTCAGTGGCGGACCCAGGATTTCAGAAGGCGGGGGGCAACAAATTTTTTTTGATAAATTTCGTGATGCACTTTAATAAAAAGGTCATTATTTTATTTTATTTTTACACAAAAAACTGATATTTTTTAAGATTAAGATAGAGATCTAAGGTTTTTACATTGTTTGGCTTCAAGATGGGGGGCAATTTGATTTTGTGAGGGGGTGCACTTTAATAAAAAGGTCAAAAAAAAAATTTACCCTAAAATCTGATATTTTTTGGCAAATCGTAGAGGGCACCGGCCCCCATACTCACCATGAGTTCCGCCCCTGTCTATAGTGCAAAATGATATATGTTATTTTATGTAATTGTTTGTGTCTGCGTATATCAAAGACCTCATGATAGTTCGTTATGAACAATGTTTTGAAACCCGGGTCGACCCGGCCTGGTTAACTGGTTGGACCGGTTCTGGGGAAAAAAACGGTAAAAACCCGGTTTTAAAACCGGTTAACAGGTTAGACCATGGGTTTTGAGTGACCCGGTCAACCCGGTTCTCAAACCCGGCGGGTTTGGTTTTTTCAAAATATTTTTATAAAACCGGGTTGACCCGTGCGGTTGAACCGGTTGACCCGTGGTCGAACCGGTTGACCGGTTATTTTATTTTTATTTTTTAAAGGAAAACCGGGTTGACCCGATGACCGGTGACTCGACCGGGTCGATTATAACCCGGTTTTCAAAACATTGGTTATGAATGTTTGACTTTGTTTGTTTCCCTACACGTCATCCTAATTGTTGTGTGTTAATTTGTTGTCTTATATAATGTGTGTACACATTCATGTATAAGATTTGTACTTTTTTTGTTATATTCTCATTTTGTGTGATATTTACATCTGTTGTTGTTTGTATGACAATTGATGACTTTTATATATCTTTTAGGATGATGCATAATATTACATTTCATGCTCTATAAATTTATTCGCTTTTCTTTATCATATGTATTTGTGTTATTGCTACTAGTACTTTCATTTGTATGCCTATTTAGACGAATCGAATTTTGTTTGTTGCATTTTGCAATTAGTGTGTTATGGTTTGGCTTATTGTGATATTTAATAATAACATGATTGTTTGTGGTTCTGGTTTAATTTGTATATAATATTGTGTTTTCTGAGTTGTAATAGATGATATAATCTAGTTTTGTATTATATGTTATGTGTTTGCTATGTACCTACTGGTATTTTCATTTATACATTATGTTGTTTCTGTGTAAATGTGGACATAAGTTTATATTTGTTTTGTACCATATTTATGTGTGTTTACATTATAAATCTGTTTTCTATCTTTTTTTGTTGTGTATGACTTGTATTGTATTTGTTTAATTGGTCGTTTGTTTTTAATATTGTTTCTACCATTGTTATTTCTTGTATGTTGGTGGATATCGGTTTGGCATGTTACTGTTGTTTTTCTTCATTATTATACTAATACACAGATTCATAATTAACGTTGTAACGTCAAAATATTCTACTTTCAATATATTATTAGTTGACGTGTTAATTTGTTAACCTGAGTAAATGTTAACTTGTATATATGTGATAATATAGTTAGCCATGTCGAATCTTGCAAAACTTGATTTTTTGGCTTTGGATATAATTGGACAAAACTATTTGTCTTGGGTTCTGGATGCCGAGATACACCTTGCGGCTAGTGGTCTTGGTGATACAATCAAAGCGGGAAACAAAACAACTGTTGAACAAAAGGCTAAGGCAATGATATTCTTACGCCATCACCTCCATGAGAATTTAAAATATGAATATTTTACTGTTAAGGATCCACATGTCCTTTGGAATCATTTGAAGGACAGATATGAATATCAAAAAACTGTGATTTTACCGAGAGCCCGCTATGATTGGGTTCATTAAAGGTTCCAAGATTTTAAAATAATGAGTGAATATAATTCTGCTATGTTTAAAATTACCTCCCAATTAACTTTATGTGGAGAAAAAATCACTGATGAAGAAATGCTTGAAAAAACATCCTCTGCATTTCATGCCTCTAATTTACTATTGCAACAACAATACCGCGAAAGAGGCTTTAAAAAGTATTGTGATTTGATCTAGTGTCTACTTGTCGCGGAACAAAACAATAAATTATTCATGAAAAACCATGAGTCACGTCCAACTGGATCCGCTCCACTTTTGGAAGCAAATATGGTATATAGAGGTCACGGTCGTGGATCTGACCGTGGACGAGGACGTGGCCATAGGCGTGGCCGTGGTCGTGTCCGCGGCCAAGGGCGTGATTTTGGTAGAGGTAATTATCATGGTTTTCAGTCTGGGAATACAAGTGGTTACAAAAAGTGGCAAGAGAAAGGAAAAATGATCAAAAATGATGGAGGTGAAAAAACAAAATGTACCATATAAAGTGCATGTTATCGATGTGGTGGTGCTAATCATTGGTCCCGTGCATGTCGCACACCCAAACATTTGGTGGAACTCTACCAACGATCCCAAAAGAACAAAGGAAAAGAGGTCGAAGTTAACTTTGTATATGATGAAGGAAAATTTGACAGTCTTGATATCAATAGCCTCGGTATTGACAACCTTGGTGTTCCAGAAGACCAAAATGATAACACTCATTTGGATGTGAGTGATTTCCTCACAAACGAGTGATCCACAAAGATAATAATAAGAGTGTCAATAAAGCCAAGAATAAAACGTCTTCGCGTTGATGTTGATCTTGTTTTTGTTTCGTCTATTTTCTTTCAAGTTACCTATGTTGTCCTATAAGACGTACTTTATCTACTCACTTGGCTTAATAAAACATGTTATTTCTTTTAATTATTCAGTTAAATACTTTACTTATATTATGTGTTTTATTTTGAAGAATATGGATCGTGTGGCACAACTTATTATTGATGATGAAGACATATGTCTAGTGGATAGTGCAACCACACACACAATACTCAAAAAGGAGAAATATTTCTCACACTTGAACCTACAAGAATCAAATGTTAGTACTATCTCGGGTAGTGCAAAACTAATAAAAGTTTATGGAAAAGCATATATTATTACAGGAAGGTACAATGTTTAAAATTGACAATGCACTATTTTCCTCCATGTCTCAAAGGAATTTATTAAGTTTTAAAGATATTCGTCAAAATGGATATCATATTGAGACTACAAATGAAGGACATAATGAGTACCTTCATATTACAAATATGATTTTGAGTAAAAAGAAAGTGTTAGAAAAACTACCCGCATTTTCATCCGGGTTGTATTACACTAAGATTAATATTGTTGAAACAAATGTGGTTATAAATAAAAAAACTGATTGACCGAGAGAAATTAATCGTTTGGCATGACCGGCTAGGCCATCCCGGATCATTAATGATGCGAAAAATAATAGAAAATTCAAAAGGACACCCATTAAAGGACCATAAGGTTCTAGAAACGAAAGATATTACATGTGTTGCTTTCACAAGGTAAATTGATCACACCCCATCACCACTAAGATAGGAATGAATCCTTAATTTCCTGAAAAGAATCCAAGGGGATATATGTGGGCCCATACATCCACCTTGTGGACCATTTAGATACTTTATGGTTTTAATCGATGCATCGACTTGATGGTCACATGTGTGCTTATTTTCAAGTCGCAATATGGAGTTTATGAGATTACTTGCTCAATTAATAAGACTGAGAGCACATTTTCCAGATTATCCTATAAAGACAATACGTTTGGACAATGCTGGTGAGTTTACATCCCAAATATTTAATGACTATTGTATGTCTATTGAGATAAGTGTAGAACATCCAATAGCTCACGTTCATACACAAAATGGGCTTGCCGAGTCTTTTATCAAGCGGATTCAGATGATTGCAAGGCCCATGATTATGAAAGCGAAACTACTAGTTTCTGGTTGGGGCCACGCTGTTTTACATGCAGCAACACTAAATCGTATCAGGCCAACGAGTCACCATACTTACTCCCCATTACAGTTGGTTTTTGGTCAGGAACCAAATATTTCCCATCTAAGAATATTCGGTTGTGCAGTATATGTCCCAATTGCTCCACCACAACGCACAAAAATGGGACCTCAAAGGAGAATGGGAATATATGTTGGGTATGATTCACCATCTATAATTAGATATTTAGAGCCATCAACGGGGGATTTGTTTACGGCTCGATTTGCTTATTGTCATTTTGATGAGTCAATATTCCCAACATTAGGGGAGAAAAGAAACAGCTGGGAAGTGAAATAAGTTGGAAAGAATTATCATTATCTCATCTTGATCCTCGAACAAAAGAATGTGAACAAGAAGTTCAAAAGATAATTCATTTACAAGGGTTAGAAAGTCAATTACCGACAGCGCCATCGACCTTAAAAGAGTAACCAAGTCACATGTACCATTGTTAATGCTCTGTCAAAATTGATGTTCCTAAAGAACATTCGAAATTGCAAATGAGTCTAAGGCACGCCTAAAGCGTGGTAGACCGGTCGGTTCCAAAGATAAAAATCCTCGAAAGAAAAAAGGAGCCTATAATCAAGATGGTCAAGTCGAGGTTAAAGAAACACCAAAAGGGTCCTCTATAAGGACATTAGACATGACGGTTCAAGAGGAACCCCGGGTACCCGAAAATGAAGAGATCTCAGTAAATTCTATCATGTCTAGAATGGTATGGAACCGAAATGAAATCGACATCGATGATGCTTTTGCATATAATGTAGCGCTAGAAGTTATGGAAAATGATGAGGATCAAGAACCAAAGTCAGTTTCGGAATGCAAAAATAGAAATGATTGGCCAAAATGGAAAGACGCAATTGAGGCAGAATTAAAATCTCATGAAAACGAGAAGTTTTCGGACCGATAGTCCGTACACCTGAAGGTGTAAAACCTGTTGGGTATAAATGGGTCTTTGTGCGAAAACGAACTGAAAAAAATGAAATTACTCGTTACAAAGCACGCTTGGTGGCACAAGGATTTTCACAAAGACCATGTATAGATTATGAGGAGACATATTCTCCAGCGGTGGATGCAACTACTTTTCGGTATCTAATTAGTCTGGTAATACAAGAAGGACTCGATCTGCGTCTAATGGATGTTGTGACAACCTATTTATACGGCTCACTTGATACAGAAATCTTCATGAAGCTTCCAGATGGGTTTAAGCTGCCTGAATCATGTAAAGCAAGTTCTCGAGAACAATATGCAATCAAACTGAATAAATCTTTGTATGAGTTGAAGCAATCTGGGTGAATGTGGTACAATCGCCTTAGTGAATATTTATTAAAGGAAAGATATAGAAATGATTCTATTTGCCCATGCATTTTTATAAAAAGTCCTGGATCTGAATATGTCATAATTGCTGTGTATGTTGATGATTTGAATATTATTGGAACTCCATGTGAGCTACCAAAGGCAGTTGAAAATATCTCAAGAAAGAATTTGAGATGAAAGATATGGGATAAACAAAGTTTTGTCTTGGATTACAAATTGAACATCTAAAGAATGGAATCCTTGTCCACTAAAAGGCATACACAGAGAAGTTGCTAAAAAGATTTTATTTGGAAAAATCCTATCCATTGAGCACCCCAATGGTTGTAAGGACCTTAGATATAGAAAAGGACCCTTTTCGACCTCCAGATGATGAAGAGGAAATTCTTGGTTCCGAAGTACCCTATTTAAGTGCCATTGGAGCATTGTTATTTCTTGCGAGTCATACACGACCTGATATATCATTTTCACTAAACTTATTGGCAAGATATAGCTTATGTCCAACAAGGAGACATTGGAATGGGGTGAAACAAATATTTCGCTACCTTGAAGGTACAAAAGACATGGGTTTATATTACACTAATTCATCCGAAAGAGATCTAGTTGGTTTTGCAGATGCAGGATATATGTCTGATCCCCATACCGGTCTGTCCCAAACTGGATATGTTTCCAGTACTGCCATTTCATGGCGTTCCGTGAAGCAAACAATGAGTGCCACTTCATCGAATCATGTAGAGATCTTGGCCATCCATGAAGCCAGTCGGGAATACGTATGGTTAAGAAATGTGGTACAACATATTCGTGAATCATGTAGTATCTCTTCATGCCAGGGAGCTCCAACAATCGTGTATGAAGATAACGCATCATGCATTGCTCAACTTAAGGACGGTTACATCAAAGGTGACAGAACCAAGCATATTCTACCGAAGTTCTTTTTCACTCATGAATTACAGAAGAGCGGCGATATTATTGTTCAAAAGGTCCGTTCAAGCGAGAACTTAGTAGATTTGTTTACCAAAGCACTTCCCACTGCAACATTTAAGAAGTTGGTTCACTACATTGGAATGCGAATACTCAATGAACTTCAGTGATCTAATCATCAGAGGGAGAACATACGGGCTGCGCTCTTTTTCCCTTAGCTATGGTTTTTTCCCACCGGGTTTTTCCTAGCAAAGTTTTAACGAGGCAGCAGATCTAATCGTATGACAACTAATTATGGATAGCCAAGAGGGAGTATTATGAATATTTATATATGGCTATCCATATTACCATAACCTTCATAACATATGTATTTTTGTATCCCCTCTTAATGCTTGTACTAAATACCTTGATTATAAGAACCCTATAAATAGAGGTTCATTTGTAGTTTGTTATCATCAATAAAAAAATGCATTCCATAATCTCTCAATTCTCCTAACTTATACTTCTTGTCGATTATCATTATTTCGTAACAATCACCAATTAATTAATGGTTAACTAATTTTACACTATATAAATATCTAATCAATATATAGTTGACAGAGAGTCTTTATAACCCATTCACTCCTCCGATGCAAAAGTGACTAAACCCATATATACCATATAAGATTATTACATTAAAATGTATTCTCTTCTCAACACAAAAATGACTAAACTCATATATACTTAAGAGATTAATGCATTTTCTTCCTAAAATGCAAAAATGACTCCAATATACCATATCACATGAATGCTAATCTCTGAGAGATTAATGTATTCTCTTACTAAAATGCAAAAATGACTCCAATATACAATATTCATATGAATGCTAATATCTGAAATTATACGATATGAAAGTGAAAAGTTGAGACATAGAGAAGAAAGATAAATGTTTGTATTCACATTTTTTTTATGTGCACCAACTATTTATATATTACAGCTCTCTTTGGACACAAAAAAATTGTGTTAATTGCCCCTTACAACAAAAAATGGAGTTATTATTATGTTAATATTAATTGATTAATACAACTTACAAAAATGCTATTAAAATAGACAATCTCAAATACAAAACAACGTTATCGGAAAAACAATATAATATTCAAAATGTATTCCTTAACGCTTAAAATACTGATTCTTGAAACAAACTTAATCGACGCTAAAATTTTGTCGAAACTAGATACCGCTTCAGCTAGACACGGGTACTCGTCTAGTTTGATTAAAAGCGTTTAAATAAATATGAGACAATATAATTCATAAACACATGGAGGAGAAACTCTTGTTTTCATATAATGGAAGTAAGAAAGATGATCTCAATTATTTCATATCACCCACTAGTTTCTTAGTTTGGCAAAACTTTATGTCATGTCAAAAAAGGAAATTAATCTCCTAACTTTCCAAGAGGATGACCCTTTAATAGTTTGATGATTGGTGTTATTTCTGATAGATATTTTTGAGAAATTAAAGTTATGCACTAAAGAACATTGTATATATTATAGTTTTAGGAAATAAAAAGTTTATCTACCTTTTAGTGAAAGTTATAAATTCAAAACTTGATTTAACTAAGGTGAAAGTGAGCCAGTAAATTGAGAGTCCGTAAAAATTAAACAAAAGTCATTATTTCTGGCGGTATGCATAAATCGTCCTTGTGGTTTGGTTAAAATTACGGATCTTGTCTCTGTGGTATTTTTTAAACAGGTCACGTCCCCGTGGTTTCTCAAAGTTACGGATCTTGTCCAAATTTTGACTAGCTCGTTAAAACGGACGTAACTTGACATGATGCACTAACGGAGGTTTAACCTTGTAAAATCCGGTTTGCCTATCAAAATACAAACCATGGACGATATATGTAATTTACTCTTAAAAAAAATATGTAATTTTATTTTACGAAAATATTTTAATTTTATTATAATAAATAAAAAAAAATTAATTAATTTTGTTAGAAAAATATTACAAAAAAAAAAAAAAAAAAAAAAAAAAAAAAAAATCATTCTACTATAACACTTAAAAAACAGTTTATTCATAAAGATAATTTTATTAAACTTTTCTTTTTACTATATCACTTATAAGTTATAACAATTAAAAAACTTATAAAAATTAATTTTGTTAAAAAATATTATAAAATTAAAAAAAATCATTTTACTATAATATTTAACAAAAACTGATTATTTAAAAAAATAATTTTATTAATTTTTTTTACTATAATACTTGTAACAATTAAAAAAAAACTTAAAAAAAAATTAATTTTGTTAAAATTAATTTTTTTTTAAAGAGTAAATTGCATATATCGTCCTTGTGGTTTGTATTTTGAGAGGGAAATCGGATTTTTACAAGGTTACTCTTCGTTAGTCTATCATGTCAAGTTACGTCATTTTTAACCAGCGGGTCAAAATTTGAACAAGATCCGTAATTTTGAAAAATTACGGGAACGTGAACCGCTTAAAAAGCCACAAGGATAAGATCCATAATTTTAACCAAACCACAAGGACAATTTATGTAATTGACCCTATTTTTTTATTTCCACATTATACTCACTAGAAACTCCTGTGCAAAGTAGGGGTGAGCAAAACAAACCGAAAAAACCGAAACCGAACCGAAAACCGAAAAACCGAACCAAAATCGATCAAACTAAAACCGATGGTTCGGTTTTACTTTTTCAAAACCGAAAATACGGTTCGGTTTGGTTTTGTCCAAAACCAAACCCAAAACCGAACCGAACCGAACCGGTTTTAATATATAATAATATCTAATTAATATAATATGATTAAATAACTAAATAAATCAAATTTATAAATTCATATTCATTTTGTGAGTGGGTTTATAATATATTTATCTTAACGTTTATATTTATATATGTGTTTTGCGTGTCGTGTGTTTTGTGTGAATATATCAATAAGATTCGATAATGATTATACTACACGTACGCTCACTCAGATGCAGATGTGTCATTTATATGTTTGAATCGTAGAATTATGCAATAAACATTATTATACTTAGATTGAAAAAAGTAACGAAGAATAACTTATTTTGTACGTAAAACAAGTTTATTGGTATAATTCCACATACCCAAATATTAATGGTTAGAAACCAAAACCGAACCAAACCGATAACAAACAAAAAACCGAACCGCCAAAACCGAACGGTTTCGGTTTTGGTTCTACAAAACCGAATATTGTGGTTCGGTTTCGGTTTTAGCCAAAACCGACCCAAACCGAATCGCAAGACACCAGTGCAAAGTAAAAGATAGGCGCAACACTTTCAATGGACTTTTTTTCTAGAACCTGGGCATGGAGACGTCAGATTAGAAGTGGTCCAGAGATGATGGATCAATTTAATTCTCTTGGCTATACTTGCTCTTGTGATGGTGAAACCAGTTCGTCCAAGACGTCGCCTTTCTCTCCAGACGACCGACGACGATCTAGTTGTCACAGTGATGACCTGAGAATTTATTTATTTTATTTTTAATTCAAATATTTTTAAAAACAAAATCAAACTTCATTAATAAAAATACTTAACATTACAACAATAATTAAAAACTTAAACTAATAAAACGTAGACGTTACAATACTTATTAAAAACCGCAAACATCACATAAACTCTTCATCGTCAGTTACGTCTTCATCACTTTCGTCTTCGCTTCAATCTTCGATTGCTCGCATTTTCACGGTTTCTCCAAATGTGTTCGACCAAATCGATTTTACGTTTAGATGAGTTGATCGATCCGTTAACTCCCGAGTAACTACTAAGGATTCGCATGGGATCTACCTGATCATGATCACGGTGGCCTCTTGTGGAAACCATGTAGACAAATCGCCACGCTTGTGTTTGATGATCATATTATGTAATATGATGCATGTATACACAATATCTTCGAGATCCTCGCTTATGCAAATTTCTCGGTTTAACTTTAAGATTTTCCACTTCTTCAACACACCGAAAGCTCGTTCCACATCTTTCCTTCGCTTCGTGCTTCCTCTTGTACATCATTCTTTTTCATCACCGGTAGGAGAATTTGAAATGGACTTAATAAGAATGTACCATTATGGATATATCCCGTCAAGAAGATAATATCCCCTTTGTAAGCAACATCGTTAGCCTCGAATTCAAGTTCGCCGCTTCTCCCATATTTGATATCATTGAAAGCAGGGAACGATATAAAACGCTTATATCGTTATTCATCCCGAGACACCAAAGAACGCATGCAAATCCATAAATCTTGGGAGGCGACCGCCCAATAAAATGAATGGATGTGGCCGTGATCACCCCTAGCATGTTGACCTCTCAAACTATTTGGGCGGCTCCCGAGGCCAACTGTACAATCAATGCTTCCCATCATCCCGTGAAACCCACGCTTATGCTCGTGATGAGCATATAATCTTTCAAGGTCCGAATACGTGGGCTTTAGAAATACTCAAGACCATATAACTCCATGATAACCGTGCAAAGTTACGGAGACAATCGCGTGTTGTTGTTGCACCCACTGCAGATACTGTCAAGAGAATCGAGGCACAGATCCCAATTCGACTTAATTGCGCGAAGACACTTCGACCAATGGAGAAATACCAAGTACCCTCACAATCGTGAGTTTGTTGAAAATAAAGAGAATGATTGGTTACCTCGCACAATTTGAGTGAATAGGTCTCGGGCATCCGGGCCACGACGGAATGTTTTTAGTCATACAACGGTTCTTCGTAGAAGTAAGCAAAGAACTAAACGATTATGAGCACCTACACGATCCCCAGCCATGTGGTTTCGTTGTGATTTAGCGATGACGCTGGTAAGTGTCCCAAGCATCACAGATACTCCATGAACTCCAGTAAACTCGCTTCATAACTTCTTCCTCGTCGGAAGACAAAGAATTAAAAATAACTCGTAGACATAATTATCAAAATGTGTTTGAAAGTGTTTATGAAAGTTGTTTGAAATGTGTGTTTAAAAATGTGTTTGAGGTTGGATTTATAATGTTGTAAAAGTGGTAAAGTTTAAAATATATATTTTTTTAATTAGAAACGGTAGGATTTTTTGGAGGTTTGTGGCTTTGCCACTCGGTTGAGGAAGCAACCGAGTTCCTCCATTCTCTTCCCCCAACCGACGCCAACCGACCCAACCACAATGGCTCAACCTTGCTCGACCGAGTCGTTCAACCGAAGGCAACCGACACCATTGTGCATAGCCTTATTGCTCTACTTGCTCTCTCGGATAGGTGTGAAATAGTTGTCGTCGCACAGAGTCTTTATTTAAACGGGGTCACATTTTTATCAGTTTTGCATATAAGTACGCATAACATCAAACGTATATAATTCATACAGTTTAAGTTTATATACAATTTCTCTTTAGGTTACGAGTGTAATAGGGTCACTTTATTATTATTGCATAAGGCCATTAAAAAATATAAAACGGCTCTGATTATGCACTTCTGGTTCATTAGGTTTAGAGTTAGGATTGATTGTTCAACTTGAAACCCTTAAAAATGATACTTCGATGAGATTAAAATTCTGCCTTACACTTGGATCTCTCATAAGAGCAAAATCGTTAAACCAAATTGGATTGATTGATTATCCAAGCAAAGCTAGTTCTAATTTCATATAATATGTAATATGTTTTTGTTGTTGGTCTCTAGCGTCTTCCTAGAACGCTTTTAATAAATGGCCGTTGAAAAAGGAAAAAAAGAAACTTAGAGTTAACTGTTTATAACGCATCGCTTTCCTTAACCAAACATGTTAAACAAACGAATTTAATCGCATGTGACTTTTTCTTATAATTATCTAATAAAAGCATAGGTCCACTCTTCATAGCAAATAAAAACAAAAACCTAGGGCCTCACAGTCCCACCAGGCCACCATACCTCTGGACACTCGTATTATTTTTCTACACAATATGATTCTTCGTGTGATAATATGTTTTGTAATCTTCTGTATATTTCATTTGTTCAAGATTATAATTATGTAACGTAGGCGAAGGGTGAAGTTGATACATTATTAAATGGTCCCAAATTGTAATGAGTTAGACCATTTTGTTTTATTGCATGCCTCGAAATGTTGATCATGACCTTTTAGCATCCGACAACCATGAAACACACCATGCCCATGTGGTGAACGAAACAGAATCTACCCACCATCAACTTGATTAAGGTTCAAAGAACTTGTTAGTATATTCTTATGTACAATATGAGTATATGACCAAACTCATTGTATAAATTGATTTTATGGAGTCGTCAAGATGTTATGACATGTGAGTATTAGGCGTACGTAGTTAGTGTTACTTGGAGAGTGTTCTCTAGATTAGGGTTTTTGGCTTGGTTGTTTGTATTTTGTTTTGGTTGTGGTTCTGTAAGCTTTAGTTAGCCAACTTTTTGCTAGTTTTTATTAGTTTATTGACCTGCTTTTGTAACAAAAGCGTGGATCTTTTCAGACACCGGGATTTGGTTTCAGTTTCTTCGTCCATAATAGATAACTTATGCAGGCTCGTCATATAGATAACCTTTATATAATTAACTTGGCTAATTATTAATTAGATACTCGTATATAGCTTAGTCTAAGCTCTTCTATAATTAACACTTCCTTTTTTTCTTTTCAAAAACTCTAAAGTGCGTTAAGTATGCTATCATAATTCACGATCAGTATGGGTTTAGATATAAGGTGAGGCTTTCAGGTATGAAAGTCTCATACCTTACCCTTTTAAGTGGGTTGTAGTATAGAACATATTCACCTATCATTGTTATATTTGATTACGAGAATTATCAAACAAACATAATTATTTGAAATGAAACACATTCCATGATCCCATAGGCATATACCAAACGCACCCTAAAACATGATAAAGCCTCTATACTCCCTTAAATGGATATTGGCACTCTCCCTCATTTTTCATTTTTTAATTTTGTTTTTATTATTGAACTACTGAACTGAAAGTAAGAAACATAAAATATAAAGTTTGATAAGTCAAAACTAGTATAAACAAAAAATAAGAAAAAAAGGTTAAAAAATAAAGAAAGAAAGGTAACGGAATCCTATAAGGATACCCCTATGTCGGCCTCAGGGATCCAATCCTCACTTTTCAATTCTTCGCGTCAATTTTTCTCTCCAAACGATCTTCGCGTGATTAGGTCTTGCAAGAAAGACGCAACCAAGTTCATTTAAAAAAGAAAATAAAACATTTTTAACACAAAATAAAATTTATTAATAATTAAAATGTTACAATACTAAATAAAAACAATAATATATTAAATATAAAAACGATCTGAAATACATAAATCATAAATCTAATCTAAATGCTCCCCGATGCAGAGTCATACGGTGGAGACGATAACCCAAGAATCCCCGACGCGAGCCAAATCTTCCTCGCTCAGCAGAGAGGTTCATGATGAGCTCGAAGTTGGTAGTCGAAGTTGATGCACCTACACCATCTTTTTCGTTCTCCGGTAGCTCAATTGATTTTGGTCCGACGTTGTCAGATTATCTTTTGAACACACCGCCACAACTTCGTCGCAATCTCGCCGTCTTGCGGCTCGATCTTTCAAAATTTGTCGATCACGCCTTTCGTTCGCGTAATGTCGTTGCAACTCTTGTAGTTTTCTCATCTCTGCTTCTCCGCCTGTCTTGTCAAACAATTCGATGATGCTTATAATAGCGCCGAGCCTCATCGTCGTTATTGACCGATTTTGAGCGTCAGACATCTTCAACGGAATGGGGAGCAGCAAAGTATATTAAATCTTGTGTTGAGAAGTATTTTGAGTTTGAATTGTGTGAAATAGATTTGTTGATTGAAGTGTGTTTCTATTGTGTATTGATAAAGGTTAAATTTTTTTTAAAACCGTTGCATATAACAGTAAGTTTTTGACATAAACCGTTTGAAATACTCGATCGTGAGAGCGACCAAGTTGTGTGAAAGTTAATGGACGATCGGCACACCACATCAAAGACGATCGATCCTTCAATCGATCGAGGCAAGCCTCGATCGAACTACTGGAGGCAGCCTAATAACACCCATACGATAATCTAAGAAATTGGTTTATTGGCTAGTCTTGTCATGCAACTACATTGCTATCTGACCCTAATGTAAATTATTAAGTTGCTTTTCGTACAACTTTATCCGAAAACTAAAATGATCACATCTCTTGTCGAAATACTTTCCCCACCATAACCATCGTTTCATTTTTTTCATACAACTTTATTGTACTTTTTTTTTGAATATATCATTCATTCAAGATAAGATAAGTAGAAATGAGAATTGAAGTCTTTGCATTATTATTAACTAGTCCAAATTACTACAATGTCGACCGTTGGGGATTTATCATTACCGCTATAAGTTGATCGATCATGACCCACCAACCTTAATTTCGACATCCATTGAATGACTCACAATCGAGTCATATCGATGTGGTGAGCGAAAAAGAGTGTGCCCACTAGTACATCTATTTCGATTAGGATTTTAAGAAACATAGATATGACAATGAAACTACATCAAAGTTGATTTAATAGCAACCGAAATACTAAACATGTACCGTGTTAGGAGTAAATTTAAACAGATGTTGGCCGGATTTAAGCAATGTTTTAAAACCCGGGTTTTGAATCAATCTGGTTGAGTCATCGGGTCAACGGTTTAACTGATTCGACCGTCGAGTCCACCGGTTTTCTATTTATGTAGATTGCAATATTTCGGCCACAAAACACTTATAAAACCTTCAATACCCATCACATAATAGATTTATAAAACATATATTATACAATACCAAACACATAGAATTCAACGAGACTACAAGTTTTAAACCTAAAAACAACATTATCCACCATCACAATCAATCCAAATTTATCATATATATTTGTAACATAAAATAAAAATATCATATACGGCCAACTTTGGTGAACCGTGTCCCTGCTGACTTGGATCACATGAAACTCGACGGGTAAAACTCGGGTTTGAAGTCTCAAAGAACCAGTTCATTTTGGCCGTTTTTCGCCAAAAGCGGTTCAAGAGGCTGGTTCGATATGGGTTTCAAAACACTGGGTTTAAGTGTACATTGTAATTTAGATTAGGACTAGACTATAACTAGGATTAGTTAAGCTTGCCTTGTAAGGTAAGGAAAGGCCTTTTGGCCGGATCCTTTAAGTTCGGGTTTATGGAAAGTTTTCTATTCGACTTAGGAGATGTTTCTACCCCTCATCTCTATAAATAGTGATGAGATGTGATGCTAGTTATTCATTCTTTTTCCTCGTTGGAATAGTTTTATTAGGTGATTTAATAAAGGTTTGGTACGAGGGTATATCAAGTGTATATTCTTGTCGGTTCTTTGTAGTCTCTCGTGTTTGATACTTGTGCTCGATACAACTCACGATCTAGCGTTCCGCGATCGAACTTCGGGTTCGTTGTCCTACGTAATTGTCCAACAAGTGATATCAAGAGCACGAGGTACGAGTGCTAGTTCGAGGTGTCGAATTCGTTCGAAGTTAGGGTTCCGTTGATTGTAGCAATACTTACGAGAGGTTGAAGAAAGGTTTTAAGTTTCTTATTTAAAACTCGCGTGAAAAAGAAACAAAAGGTGACCAGTCAGTGAAAATACTACAAAGGTGACAAACGATTCGACTTTTAAAAGTCGACTTTCATGTATTGTCTTTGGGTTTTAAATGACGATTAAATTGAAGGTTCTATGTTGTTGCGGCTTTTCTTTTGGTTCAAGTTTCAATCGTTCTTTTCTTGGGTTTCAAGTTAACGATCGAGTTTGGTTGTTCGAGATCAAGGGTTTATGGTTTTCTAAATTAACTCGATTTGCAAGAAGGATTTTTAGCAACAATGGAGATATTGCACACGAATTGTGAGACTTGTCGGTAAAGTTGGTTAAGAAATAACTTGAAAAGGTTTTTAGCAAGGTAAAAGAAGAATGGCTAGTTCTATACCTAGGTTCGATATCAAAAAATTCGATAGGAAGAATAAATTAGCGCTATGGCAAAGATGCTTTAATGGTACATAAAGGATATGATGCTGCATTAGAGACATTACCCGCTGATATGAAAGCAGGAGAAAAGGCTGGTTTGATAAAGAAAGCATACAACACCTTGATTCTATGCTTAGGAGACCGAGTTTTACGTAAAGTTACCAAGGAAACAACTAGTGCAGAAATTTGGATGAGGTTGACTAGTCTGTATATGACCAAGTCCTTAGCAAACAGATTGTATCTAGAGAAGAAGTTGTACATGTACTATATGAGTCCAGGTACGAAACTGGGTGATCATATAGATGAGTTTAATAAGTTGATACTTGATTTGATGAATATCGATATCGAGATTGAGTATGAGGATCAGGCACTTATGTCACTAACGTCATTGCCATTGTCTTATGAAAACTTTGTGGAGACATTATTGTATGGGATGGAATCCTTGATAATAGAGGATGTTCTGGCGACTCTGAATTCAAAAGAGTTGAAGGAAAGAGCTAAGTGCACAAAGGAAGAAACTGGTGATGAGTTATATGTAAGGGGAAGGTCAGATCATTCAGGTAAAGTTCATTCTGATGGAAGTTAACGATTTAAGTCAAGTGGTAATATGAAGAGACATTTTCCAATGAAAAAGTCAAGTGGGTTTGTCAAGACGGGTAAGGATGATCAGGATTCTGTTTCTTCTGCTGATGAGGGTCAAACCTACTTTGGAGAAGCCTTGGTGGTAGTCAGGAATGATGAGATGACTGAATTGGTAATGGATTCAGGCGGGTCTTATCATATGACACCTAGGAGGAATTTCTTGTATAACTATAAGGGTGTGTTTGGTTTGGTTATAATAGGGGAATTTCATTACATTTGTTTTAAAATTCCTTGAAATAGTTTGCTTGGTATGTCAAATAAATGATATTAAAATTTCATGAATTAGCAAAATGAGGCAAATTAGAATGCCTAAAAAAATGAAAATTTTCAATTTACTTGAAAACATTTTTTCTTTTAAAAGACCAAAATATTACTTATACATTTTTTTTTTTTTAAGAATTAAAGTAAATCCATGACATCTGGCAATAACAAACATAAGGACATATTTTAAAATACTATAAGTTTCTATTAACCAAACACGTCATGCTATTTTAAATTTCGAAAATCTGATTCCTCAAGAATTGAAATTTTCCAGAATTTGAAATTTCGGAATTTCAATTTCACGAACCAAATGCCACCTAAGGGTTTTGATGGTGGTTCGATTCAGTTAGATGATAACATTACATGCACTATCAGAAGGACTAGAAAAGGGAAGATACATTTGCATGATGGATCTTTATACTGGAAGATGTCAGGTATGTTCCAGGGTTAAAAAAGAAGTTTGGTTTAATTAGGTACTCTTGATAAAGAAGGTTACGCTGTGAAGATGCAGATGAGTAGAATCAAGATCATCAAAGGTTGTCGGGTTATGATGACCGGGATCAGGAGAAAGAACTGTGTGTGTTCTATTAAACCAAAAGTGATGACTTTTGGTGTACAAAAGCATGAAGGTTAAACACAAGTTGGGTTTAGACAACTTGGTTATAAACAAGTTGGGTTCAAACAACTTGGTCCAAGTGTTAAAACATGAGTCCATGGAGTAAAGGTTGATAAACATGTTTGGTTTGAGCTGGAACTGTAGGGAGCTCACGAAAACTGTAAAGCTTGAGGTTGTTCAGGATAGTAACGATGATGTTGCAGTGGCTCAAAGATGGTTGAAGGACAAGCAACTTAAAGAAAGGACAAACATGCATCGCTTGGTAAATGAATAGGAAAAGGCGCACCTTGATACAAAAGTGTGTGGGGGAGATATTATGGTAACTGGAGTATCTGGTCAAGAGGGTGTAGAGGGTAATGCAACTAAAAAATGTGAATGATTCTAAAAGCTAATGTAGAGGAATTACTAAAGCATAATGCATGGTCGACAAGGTGGTCATGGTTGAGGTTCCAAAGATGAGAAAAGGATCTTGAGTATTGATTATGTTGAAGTGTTACTTATAAGGTGGAAATGTAGTATAATAGGAGTAAATTTAAACATATGCTAGGGGTTTAAGTGCACATTGTAATTAAGATTAGGACTAGAGTATAACTAGGATTAGTTAAGCTTGCCTTGCAAGGCAAGGAAAGGCCTTTAGCCGGCTCCTTTAAGTTTGGTTTTATGGGATGTTTTTTATTCGACTTAGGAGAGGTTTCTATCTCCTCATCTCTATAAATAGAGATTAGGGGATGTTAGTTATTCATTCTTCTTCCTCGTTGTAATAAATTTATTATGTGATTTAATAAAGGTTTGATACGAGCGTATATTATGTGCATATTCTTGTCGGTTCTTTATAGTCTCTCGTGTTTGCTACTTGTGTATCAATACGACTCGCGATCTAGCGTTCGCGACCAACGTTGGGTTTTTTTTTTTTTTTTTTTTTCCTTCGTAATTGTCTAACATGTGCATATAAACGAATCATTTATAGTCTCTCGTGTTTGCTACTTGTATATTAATACAACTCACGATCTAGCGTTTCGCGATCGAACTTTAGGTTTTTTTTCCCTAATTGTCCAACATGTGCATATAAACGAATCAAATCATATTAATAACCTTTCATTGAACTCCATCTCAAATTTGTTCCAAAAAAAAAAAAAAAAAAAATCCATCTCAACTCACTCCAAACACTTCATATGTCTATATTTAACTAGTTAACTACCATACAAGTCTTTTCTTGTCATATTGAGAAATTGAACTAACAATTCAACGTTCATACAGCTCGACACATATATTGAAACCATTACATGGACTATAAACGGTTAAAATAGTAAGGCTTTTTCCGGCACTAGTTACCCGTAGAATACGAGTCTCTGACTTAGATTTTTCCGGCACCAGTTACCTTGATATGGTTTTCAAATTTTTATATACACAATTCTTTAAGAGAACTTTATCAAAAAGAAACCAATCAACTTATACTACACGACAAAACAAAACAACCATGATCATTAAAAGAAAAACAATACATAAAAGATACACAAAATATTCAAAAAAACCAACAAGATCTCAAAGTCACATGAACAACGATTCCATAACATAATTCTTAAAAACAAAACAGAAACCACATGACACATTTAATATCATAACAAATACAATAACAACTTTACAAAAACTTAACAACAAATTTGAAATCAATGATTTAATTCAAGCCGGAAACGAGTGTCCGGCCGCAGAGCGCCACACGATGTCCCTGAGCGCTGGCCGGAGCTCGTTACTACAGAACTGATTATACTCCAATGTATCGCCACTCGATTTCTTAACTTCCACAACTAAAAACGAAGGCGTGACTGCGAATAACTCAGCCGCGATACCTAGCTTTCCTTTTCTTCCAACTTGGTTCCCTTGTAACCTTAGACTACTTTCGTCCCCACTTTTTTTCACACTAAATTTACCCAATTTTGCAACTTCTTCTAGCTTCGACATGACGGCTGTAGCCGACTCGGTTGTTGCAAATCTCATTTCTTCTTTTTCTTCTCTTTTTTTCTCTTCGAATAAGGGAGATAAGTCGAACCCTTCGGATAAGGATATTATGTGAAATGCGTTTAGTGTTTTCGACTCGATTCCTTTGGATTGTACTTGTCCGCCTTCGTCTTCGATTAAAAAGTTAGCATTCGTCTTTGGTGCAGTTTTCTTGAACCAACTAGATTCCATGATTTTGGAAATAGATATTCGGGTACTTGGGTTCGGATCTAGGAGTTTAGTGATTAGTTTTCGCGCATCGGATGAGAACCAGGGCGGACACTTGAAGTCGCCCCGGTAAATCTTCCGATACATGGCTACAATGTTTTCGTCTTGAAACGGTAAGAACCCTGCGAGAAGAACGTAGAGGATCACTCCGCATGACCAAATATCCGCCTTAGCGCCATCATAACCTTTTTTTCCTATTATTTCTGGTGCAACATAAGCAGGAGTACCACAAGTTGTGTGTAGCAAGCCATCTTGTCTAAGATGGTCACAAAACGCGCTTAGACCGAAATCTGTAACCTTTAAGTTACCTTCTTCATCAAGTAAGAGGTTTTCTGGCTTCAAGTCGCGGTGGTACACACCGCGACTATGACAAAAATCAACAGCTGAAATCAGCTGTTGAAAATAGCTTCTAGCAACTTCCTCACGAAGTCTTCCTTTAGCTATTTTCGAAAACAACTCCCCGCCTCTCACAAGCTCCATAGCGAAATAAATCTTGGATTTACTCGCCATCACCTCGTATAATTCGACTATATTTGGATGCCGCACCATCTTCATAACCGAGATCTCGCGCTTGATCTGGTCCATCATTCCGACTTTTATAACCTTTTCTTTGCCAACAATTTTCATTGCTACACTTTTACCGGTATGCACGTTTTTCGCATGGTACACCTTTGCGAAAGTACCGTGGCCTAGCTGTCGCCCGAGCTCGTATTTGCCGTTGAGCACACCGTTAGCTCTATCTTCTGAAGTCATCTCAAAAGGTTGCGGGTTCAAATTTAGTAAAAGAAAAATAATTGTACTAGAAAACTATTTGGCTTTCTGAAGAAAAGAAAGTGAAAATGATACGAAAAGTGTGACCGGTTGCCACGGGTGAATATAGTTCACCCGTCTTCAACGTGCTTGCGGTGGCACGTTCTGCCGCCGACAGGTTGTTGGGTTCTGCCACGGTTAAACAGCCGCGAGTCTACAATCATCTCTCTGCATTCCCTAAAGTAGAAAAGAAAATTGTGTATCAATATTTGTTTTCGCAATTTTTGTGCTATAAGAAAGGAAAAGGTATTTATAGAAAGTTAGTATGTGTGAAATGACGATTTTGTCCTTGTGATGAGAGTGTGATCTAACGGTTGTTAATGAAGGTTTGTATCTAGACAAAAATCACTACTCGACGTAATAATGACAGTTATGATTGGTGGACACGTTGCTAAATATTATACGATGATATTGAGAGGTCTTAAATACGGACGACATAATGTATTTGGAGGTACAGAACAATTTGCAGAAATGAGATTTATGATCTATTAATTTGTTTTGTTGTGTTACGGAGTATATGAGTATAACGTATTTTTTAGGGTGCGTTTGTTATGTTAATCAGAATAGTTATTAGTTTGATAGTAGTGGTTGATTTCTTATTTGTGAAAGATTTATACCTAACTCTTTTGATATATATAGAGTATGGTATAAATCTATCATTTATTTCCATAATGATTGGCCTTTCATCTTAAACAAACACCTTGATTGAAATAAAAATTCATTCCGTGATTTTTATTCCGAGATACCAAACGCACTCTTACTATGTATAGTAATGGGAATTGTTCTGTTAGAAATGATGCACAGACCGATTAAACCAATTTTCTTGATATCTCCGCGCTATATAATAGAATAGCTCATAACACATCATTATTGCCACATCAATGATGACTCAACGATGACATAACATTCTATAAACATAGTAAAAAATCCGACCTAAAAAGCAACATAATAAAAATGAACTTCCAAGGTTTGAACTTGTGTTCTTTACATAATATACACAACTAATGAAATAGCTTAACCACTGTAACATTACAAGATTTGTGTTAAATGTTAAAAAACAAATCTACACAAAAAGAAATTTAAGGCAACTTTGAATATGTAAAAATATTGGGGCGTTTTGTTGCTAGAAACCAGGGATAAACTTGTTTTCAAATTTCTTCCTTCACCAATCTTTGATTTTGATTTTCAAACTTTTTGTATTTTCATTATTTATCCAAGGCAAATATTTCAAAAATCAACCATCACTCCTGTTTTACAGCTATCATGAAGCACGAAAATGAGGAGATTTCATTATTGTGTGACCTAATTTGCATCTACAAATTCAATGCCTCGTATTTGATAATACATCACAAATCACGACTCAATCACAAGTCTTAACAAGTAACAGGTTCAAGATTACATTCCACAAAAACACTGTAGTTACACGCATTGATTCAATCGATGATAATGTCCATGGCTTTGTGTTTGATAACTTCAGTGCTTTGTGGGACACCCAAAATCCTTTCAACAAGTTTGATGTTGTTGGTAAGCTTATTTCCATAAACCAACTAAATCACACATCATTTGCACTTTCAATTGTATTAACTTATATAGTTGTGTCCCTTTTTTTAGATGTCATAGGCACAGTTGTTGCCATTGAAAAAATCGTGGCTATTAACTGGTCTGGTGTTAAAAGGCTAAGGAGAACAGTTGTTCTACAGGATTTTGAGTGAGTGACTTATATTTACACTTATAATTAATAAGTAATTGTATAGATTTTATATTGTTTCTAGCATAACACTCACACAACCGATTCAATAGGGAAAATCCAGTCCATTGTACTATCTGGGATGCTTGGGGCGAGAGGTGGAATGAATGTGCTCAATAGAGAAAAAATGCCAAACTGTATGCATCATGCAGCTTGGAAATGTCAAGTTTTGAAACGGTATGTAATAAGTAATCACTTTATATACACGTTTTAATATACTCTACCTAATATTATGCACTCATTTTATGATTCTTCAAAACTGATTATTCTACTACATTTTATATGTTCATTTACGATTTACAATTGTCTTTTATAATTCAGGTAAGTCTGATGTCAACAATGCTCTATTTGTATCAATATTGTACATCAACAATGACATGCCAGAGATTATTGCTTTTAGACAAAGGTATCATAATAGAATTATTTATTAACACTGTATTTCAATAAGTTTTATGACAACTAAATGTGTACATATGTCAGTCACCAAGAGCAAGAAAGCTATGATTGCTTCTTTGGTTCATAATTATTTGTATTCATGTATTGTCATCACATATTTTAGACTTTATACATATGCGTAACTCAAAGTTAGTAACTATAACAGAATATTACAAAATTGTAACAGCATATTGTTAAATAAATCTGCAAATTTATACTTCATTTATTTTAAACGCACTATTAATGCTGTTTTATTTAATACATATTATTATTTTTTTCTTACAAACACATAGTCAACAAATTTGCCACAATTTTGTTTTTTCATTCTCGGTATATTATTTTGTGCCCATATATTATCATCTTGCTTGCAATACAAAAGACATAAATGTAAAATGTATTTACATAAAACACAAATGAACATATAATCTTATGAAAGTAGACCGTCCATCAGACGGGTTAGAAACTAGTCTCTTATATAGTAAGAGATTTTTGAAAAATAAATAAATATTAATCAATATTATCATAAAGAAACGTTTTTGTAAAACTTCATGTGCGCACGAGATATAATCATTAATATTACCTTATGAGAAAAGTTCAATGCAGAACAATAATTATCTAAAAATCAAATCAAGAGATCTCAACCATCCATCTATTTTAAATCTAAAGGTCTAGATTAATCCTTATTTAATATACTACCTCCGTCCCATATTAATTGTCTTGTTTTGACTTTTTAAGTCTTTCTTTCTTAACTTTGATCTTAAATATTTTTATTTGTGTTATATAATATTTAATAAAAGTTATACCAATAAAAAATACATTTAAAACTCAATCTATTCATATATTTTGCATCAAGTATTATATAACACAATTAAAAATATTTAAGGTCAAAGTTAGAAATGAAAGACCTAGAAAATTAAAAGTGGACAGTCAATATGGGACGGAGGGAGTAGTTAATTATTGAAGGGCACTTTTGTAATATCCCTCACAATTAATCTAAAGGGTAACCGATCCGTCTCAATGAATCATTTCATTTCATTTCTTCATTTAACGCACACTTTCTCTCATTTACTCTCACCAACCAACAAAGCTTTCCGGCGACTGTAGCGATGTTTCCGGCGTAGGAGTCAGGAAAGTAGCGGCGCCCCAAAACTGGTGAGCTAAGGCTTTTGGTGATTTCCGATACGTCCTCTTGATCATCTCTGCCTAGTGTTAACGGTGATTCATCATCTGATTGTTTTCATCTTTGATTTGTTGTGATTTTTGAGATGTAACGTCATCGTCTTCGCCGTTGTTGAGTTGGAGAGTGTTGGCGATAGATTGAGTGAACCATGACATATTCTGTTATTAGAAGTTTGTTTACATTCAGATTTGTTGGGGTTGTTGTTGATCGGACTATATGTTTTTTTCTAGCCTGGACACAAATATCATGCCCAATACCGTTGCAACATTCGAGAATATGAGAAATTAAAGATTGTTCCAAAAGAAGAAGGAATAGTTACCTGGGTTTAAAGATGGTGAATGACTTTGATGTCGTTAAAAAAAATGACTTTGATGGACAAGAGTAGGTAAAGAAGTTGTAGGCTCACCTATGAAGGAAAGAGTGTAATAATGACTTTACTTAAATATTGAAAGAGAAATGAAGATATATGAACTCCAATACTACATCACACCATAATTCATTTCACCCAGATTATTTTATTTGTTTAATGACTTTAATATATTTTTCTGTTTTTTTCCCTATTTAATTACTTACTTTATTATATTTTATAACTTCTAAAAAATGCTTTACACTGACTGAAAAGATGTTGCTACAATGCGTTTAAGTCCAGTAAATATAAATGAATGTCAAAATCCCATGAGATTTTCATGAATCACATAAAGATACTCACAAGTATCTTTATGGAATACATGAGATTATATAATTCCAATGGATCGTAGAGAATCACGTGAGATTCTCAGATAACAACATACAACTTTTAGTAAAGAGATTCCAAGAGCTCATTTCAACAATCATATAACAAACATCTACCTTTAAAAAGTGTGACATAAAAGTATAAAGCGTTGATTTACTCATTTCTACAAATCACTTGTGATTTTAAAAAAATAACAAATCACAAGTGAATTTTTACTTAATCCGTGGGATTTTTTTACTAATCCGCTGAGATTTTTTTCGAATCCCGTGGGATTTTTCTGGACGGAAATTTTGGAAAAAAGTTCGTCTTTTACGAATCCGTGATTTTTTACGAATCCCGTTGGATTTTTACGAATCCGCGGGATTTTTCTCGACTAAAATTTTGAAAAAAAATTCATCTTTATACGAATCCGTGGGATTTTTTACGAATCGTGGGATTTTTCCGACGAAATTTTGAAAAAAAAATCGTCGAAAGTATATAAAAGTGCATATCTATGAAAGATGATTTAATTCGTCGCGATGGTATATTTTTCGTAGCTTGAAGATTTACCGTTTGCAAGATATGTTGTTTTTTAGAAAAAATGTGGAAAGTGGGTTTTTATATTAAATAAGCTAAAATTACAATTTTGCCCTCTCTTTGTTATTTTTGGCTTCATTTCAGCCATTAGATGAAAGGTGGATGGATGGTTGAGATTGACTTATGTGTTCTTTAATGGATACATGTTTTGCAAGGATCTCACCTAATTACCTTATTGATATCTTTATACCATGTATTAAAAATAAAATATATAACCTTATACAATGTATACATGAAACTAACATTTTATACAATGTATAGCCTTATTGAAAACCTTATTATTAAATATAAAAATAAAAATAAAAAATTAATACGCCTTTGGTCTAGTGGTTTATGAGTTCACTACCAACTTAGAAATTGTAAGTTTAAGTTTCGCTGGAAGCATTTGTGAAATATGTGGTATATGAGTGAAAATATTACCGTTCTAAAAAAATTAAAAAATATATATATATCACTTTTTTGTTATTTTTATTCTTTTCATAGCGAGTATGTTTGTTTTTTCAAGATGCGGGAAAATGTTTAATTTTTGATTTCTTTGTTGGCTGATATATTTGAGTTAATTATATGAGATGTTATTTTAATTGGACTAAAATACACCGTTGGTCCCTAAACTTATTCATTGCTCATCGCGATGGACGAACCTCGCTTTTTCATCGCCGGTCCAAACAGTGGCTATTAAATGCCGATTGGTCCCTTAACCAAGTCAAAGTCGATTTTTATTTTGTAGTCGAGGCATTTTAGTCCATACACATTTATACTTTTATAACACATTTATGTTTTATCCCTTCATCTTTCATCCTCTTCATTATCTACCCACATTCTCGCTTATTCATTGCATTAGCTGATGTAAGCTGATGTATTCTGATTCCATTCTTCAAAAACATTACAAAAACTACATTGAGATACGCTTGTAACATCTCTAGTTTGTAAGCAGATTGGAGGTGACAAAATTGTCATGTTGACAAGGTGACCAAATGAATTGTGAATAGTGAGCGTATTGCGTTACATGTTCAGATACTTGTATCTGTCTATGATAGTAGCGAGGATTTTAATAGATCTTCAGTGATAGGTATGCAAAGAATGTGTCATATCTTTCTTTTCTTTTGCCTGTCAAGTTGTAATCAAGGGTGTGAAGAAGCGTGTTTTGTTTTTATCAAAATCCAATGTTAAAATTGAGATCTTCCACGCTCTACTTGTGGAAACTAACTAGTTTTGATTAGTCCTAAATCTTTTTCCAATAACGAAAGAATCACCCACATATGGATGCAATCGAGAAAGGCTTCATCTTTAGAGATATGATTTCAATAGAATTCCATATTTTACCATAAAAACACCGTCTTTAGAGGCATTGTATTTGCGGACTCAAAGTTAGATGTTTGTTTGAACAAGTGAGACAAGCCTTGGAGTCATAATCTCCATCAAGATCCGTGGTTGATCCTCAGAGATCCAAAGGTCCTAATTGGGTACAACATCAACCGAGACTTTGCCTATGGATTCATCACTTTACGCCCACAAGACTCTCAAGCCTCTACCACATTCGGGTCCCGGTTCAAGACGCACTATAGCTATCTCCATATCTTTTGGAGGATGCTCTAGAATGGCCGATTATCTGCATCCCTAATTCATCCAATAACCAAAGCTATCAAGAAATATAGATGTGACAAGATTGACCCAATGAATGGGTTAATTTGGGTTATGTGATGGATTGTCAAATAAACTAACTAAAAAGAAATAAGTCAAAAGGAATCAAAATGTGTTTAAACCATGAAACCTCCTAAACTGTTTTATATTTTAACAAAGAGATTACTATCGTAATAGTTTCGTTATAGTTTGTAACTAAAAAAATTGAACCAATTGTGTTTTCGGTAACTTGTTCATTTGTTAACTCTCACCACCCACAGTTTTTACCTTCATCTTTGTGAACGTGAAACATCCCAATCTAATTTGCTAACTGCATACTGCATATTAGAAGGGCAAACATGGTACTACATATATTAATAAGTAATGAAGGGTAGCTTTATCGAGCAAACGTGTACATCTCTATAACACCATCAACATTGAAAGATAACAACTCATGTTCTCCTGACTTCAACATGTTGGCTTATAATATGCTATCGGTGAATCCCCTTTTCCGCACATTAACTTAGGTCAGTTGACTCATCTAAGTACAGGACATATAAATGCTCCTATGTTCGGGCCTTATCAGGTAAAAGCATGTCGACTTTAACCTGCCCTTTAAGAAACTCCCATTAGCATCTCAAATTTTTTATAGGAACCCTTGTGGGTATTTAAGATTTTTTTTATTTTTTATTTGTTCAAAGATCGCAAACTTAATGGAACCACTGGTTCTATCTGTTACGAGTTATGTGGTATGATTGTATTTTAACTTGACCAATCCCAAGATTTTGATCCTAGTACTGCTCCAAGTGATGGCTGATTTCATTAACCAGAATATGCCGTGCATATTATTTGTTTATAAAGGGACTGTCTTGATATAGAAATCAAGTTTGGTTGGTGATTGAAAATATCTGCATGCTTTTATCTGTTATTGCTCTCCAGTTTTTAGCTAAGTTAATTCCAAAATAACGTCTTACCAAGCGTAAATAAGGGGTTCCATTCTCCAAATTGATATTGTGATTAGACTGTGATTAAAACCAAAAAAATATTGTACATTGCTTCATAGTTGCTCCTAATAAATATGCATCTATTTGTTTACTGCAACTTGACTAGATTGACATCTAGTCATAGTCATAGTCATAGTTTTAGAAAAAGTGGGTTTTGCCGTAAGTGTGTTCGAGGCTTTAAGCCTGATTTAGATTTGGCTTTTGTTGACTATCAGTGTATCACGTAATTATGACCTGATTTAGGACACATATAGCAAAAGTAACGCTATTAGAACTTATAAATCTAAGAGGAGCATTCCATGGGAATCTCACTTGTATTAATTTTGGTATCATCCCTTGGGAGTCTCTTGACACATAGCAGTCTAGTTTCATGATAAGAACGTCAAAGCAGCATCTAATTATATAGGGCGGTCAGGCTCCTTATATGAATCATGTTTGTAAACATCCAACAACGTAACAAGAAATGCAATGAATAAGAGAGAATGTGGCTGTCATAGTAGAAACAGGTATTTGATTGATTTTTGTAATGTTAATAATGCAATCAATACATTATAACTTTAACATCAACAAGAAGCAAAAAATATCGGTCCATCTTCCTGCATTTATGAATGTTGGGGAGATGAATGATTTGGGTAGATGATGAAGAGAATGAAAGATGAAGGGAAACATAAACGTGTTATAAAAATATAAATGTGTATTGACTAAAATACCCTCGACTACAAAACAAAATCGACTTTGACTTGGTCGAGGACCGTCTGGATTTAATGGCATTTCTTGTTTGAATATGTGGCGATGAAAAGGCGATGTTCGTCCCATCGCGATGAACAACAACAAGTTTAGGGACCAACGGTGTATTTTAGTCTTTTAATTATGAGAGTTTTATACATGTGTTTATAAATTAACGAAATTTTTATTTTAGTTATGAGAGTTTTATACATGTGTATATAAATTAAGGAGATTTATAAAATAGTGATGTACATGACATAACATAATTATAGATCTTAAGAACGTTTTGTATATATTTCATTGGAGTAGGTTTTAGTGACCTTGTACCAAATCCTTTCATGTTTCAATACACTTAGTGACTAATTAATCAATAGTTACCAACTATAAGTATTTAATTTATGAATCAAACAAATGTTCCTTCACAATAGTTATGGGTTTTGTTTCTTTGCGGTTGGGCCCTTTTCGTCTCTTTGTTTAGTGGTATTGTACACCTAAATTCACACTAACCCAACGGGCATACCTCCAAAAACAACTCACAAGCGAAGTTTCGAGGTTAGAAAAAGCACATAATTCTATCATAAAAACTAAACACGTGTATTAATTCCAGTTTCTTTTTGTTTTATCAGTTTTTACCGATACGAAAAATGTAATTTAGTGATAGAGGTATTGTGACCGAATAAGAGTCACTAAATAAAAGTTTAAGTAACACTTGTTAAAAGATTTTTTTTTTTTTTTTTTCCTTCTCGCCACTTTCTTGTGTCCCATTCCTTTTGTGTCGCTAAAGTTACTTATGGTTTTGGAATGCTAAACAATTCTACTTTTTCATCCTACAAAGTATCTTATTCACAGGATTCTGTTAACTGGCAGAATTGACGATTTAGATACTGAGAAAGAATGATGAGAAAAAACTATCACTACAACAAATGGTGTAACTATACACACATATTAAGGCATGTTTACACGGTTTTAAGTGTCACTAAATTTGAAGTCCACGCTATATATGTTTATCGTGGAGTATATTGGCGTCACAATATGGTGGGCGTTATTATGCGTGGACTTTGGATTTGATTGTGACGCTGAGAAGTGTGGCAAAAAGTGACTAAATGTCCACCCTTTTTATGGTCAAGAAAAATTTAAAAACTGCCACAAAAAGAAGCGTGTAAAAATTTAAGAAGTACACGCTTTATATAGTGGGCATGGTTGTAAGCATAATACATTGGAAAAAAACAACTCCACGCTTTATATGGTGGGCATGGTTATGATATTTACAGTCATAAACCTGTACTTTTACTAATTTACAATTCATACCCTGTATTATAAAGAAATACACAAATTCAACATACTTGACTACCTGTACATAATTCCATTGAAATAAACCAAGAAAAGATTTCTTGCATTGGGTACATAGTAACAGATTTACAAAATGTAACAGATTAACAGATATCAGATCCAGCAATACAAATACATGATTTCTAAGTACATAATTCTGCCCACTGATATAAACCAAGAAAAGATTTATAGACGAGATTTCTAAGTATTGGGTACATATCCAAAACATCGTCTATCAGACGAGACTGAAATTCCATTGATATTTCTTCGATCTCTCATCTTCAACAAGCTCCTAAATACAGAGAAAGAAAATCAAAAATTAGTTTGTATTTAAAAAACTCAAAAGATCATCAATATAACATCTTAAAGATTGTCTGAGACATAGCCACTAATGCATAGGATAAAAATTTGCCGTTTTACATATGAGAAGTTTAAAATATGTGTTAACTACATTACATCTACTAATGCATTTTGGAATTTGAGAAGCTCAACAGGAGGAGGGATAGCGCCACATGTCACTATTTGTTCTTTGTTTCTGGAATTTCATGTGGATGTTGAACTTGTTAGATAAACAATGGTTAACTGGACCTTGTACAAAAGGTAATAAGATCTAACATATGAATGACCAAATAAAAGTAACAGCAGCATGCCCTATATAGTGTACTATCAGTGATAGTTTAATCAAGATTATTAAAACAATTAATAAGTTAAAATTAAACAATGGTTAAGCGGCCATACCTTGTACAAAAGGTAATAGATAGCTCTTTCCTCTATGTACATTTTATCTAGTATAGTTATGGCGACAGGTCGATGGGAGATGAGGACATCCGTCCTCGATGTTGTTATTTAGTTATGTATGTTCTCATCGATGACCAGTTTCTAGTCCCAATCAAATCCGCCTTCAATATGCCATTGAAGTTGAAGTTAGTGTCAATATAAGTGCAAAGACAAAGTTGCAAGTTCAAGGCTAGCCTAAGAATTATGAGCCAAAATCAGTAGGGCAACAAATGAACCCAACACTGAGGTTATTAACTAAACTGAAAATAGATTTTAGCCTTTGTACAACAAAACCTCTTATTACGGAAAATCTTTATCCTCTTGTCCTTTCAAAATCTTCACCTAGTCGCAAGATCTCAACAATAACACAAGTTTCTATCTCGTGAAAACAATTAGTTCCTCCTTATGCATACTATTAGCTAATCGAATTCAAATGTGTTATCTGCTACTTACTCATTCCCTATTTCCCACCTTTTAAGAAGACAACATCTCATATTCTTATTTATATTCAACTAATAAATTCCTCAGCGTAACTCTCAAAATAATCACTACTTACCAAACCAAACATTTAAAATACTTCAAATAAGTGGATGAAAAAATATATACTGTTTAGTGATCCATGATGGGTGAGTAGTGGTCCAGAATTGGTGATGCGCCAAAAGAGGTGAAAAAACATAAAATACTTCAAATAAGGGATGAAAAATTTATTATGACAAACAATAAACCACTCACTGTTTGTCACATGTACCCAGAGAAAGCAAGTAGAAGCACCATTACATAGATCGTGAAACGCAGTTTCAACAACTTTAAGCATTCCATAAAGGTCATTTAGCTTTTGTCCCATTTCCTTGAGTTGCAAACCTTGATTCTCTAATTGCTTTTTATGAGTCTCTATTTCCTTATTTTGATTCTCTAATTGCTTTTTTTGAGTCTCTAATTTTTTTTTTGAGTCTGTACTTTTTCCAAAGAAAAGTGATTTTCATTTGTTAGAACCTCACCCCTCATCTTTCTTAAATCACGACTAAATTTGGATACTTGGGATTTTGTTACACCCGCTCCAAAACAATGAGGATTTTCATCTCCAATAAGTGTATTAAGAACATTCCTAGCAATTTCTGCTACTACGTCATGTTCAACATTACCTTCAGGACCTCCTAGCTCTAACTTCTTTCTTAATATTTCTCTATTTGCTTGAACCTGAAACAATGCATACTTTTTTAAGTTCATAAATCAAAATATGCCATATAAAACTTTAAAAAAGAAATCCAGTATGCGTATACCATCATTTCTGTTGTTGCTTCTTGAATATAAGTGTCATCCGCTGTTTTATAACAAATGTGAAACCTCTCAACATCATGCGGTGATCTTCCATTTTTCACTTTCTGTATATTAGATAGAGAATATCAAAGAATGCATAAAAATACAAGTTATAACAGTTTCGAAACTGTTATAACACTCCGTGCAAATGCAACAACTACAATTGTTCATAATCAACCCTTAAACTAAAGATACCCTTTTGTCTCTATGTATGATTAAATGTTACTCACAAATTCATGGTCTCTTCGCGCGAAACTGACAGCACCGGTAGTGTAAGTATGGGCTTGCTCAAGTCGTGCTTTCTTCCCACAGGCTGACAGTTTCTGCATTTCAGGACACTGGTCAAGATCACCACATATATAGTTTTTACAAGCAATAAGATATGATACGATCGATTAAAGTTCATTAACCATGATAAGAAAAATAAGTTAATTCTAACTAAATTCTACCTATATTAACTGAAATAGACCAAGGCATAAGCAGTTAAGCACTATCTATAACCAACTGATATGAAAAGCTCACAGGGAGAATAAGCAAAAAGCTCTAAAATGCTACCAAAAGCTACCACAGGCTAGAATAGGCTAAATCTAACTAAGACCAACTTAGTGCAATAGGAAATGATCAAATGAGCACAAGATTAAAGCTGATAGCATTAAAACAGATCCTAAAACTACAGGTGCCAAACAGCCATAATGTTCTTACTTTAAGCACTAATCTAACTAACTTAGTAAAATCCTAAAAATAAACTAAAATCATCTAGTAAAAGGCCACCAACCAGAGTGTTATAATCCAAAATTTTAGCTAAAAAGGATTAAAGACGAGAAATTTAAAAATAAAAAACACGGAGCAATTGGGAACTCTAGCCTACTGATCCAGTTAAAGATGTGAATGGAACTAGGAATATGCAGATCTGAGAAAGAGAAAAACAGTGGTGCAGGGCACTTTTCATCCAAACCCCCAACTTAGAGAGCCAAACAAACCTAGTTAACTATTTTTCTGATTTTTTTCCTTTTAGGATTAGTTAAAACACTTGATGAAAAAGCTATTTTTGTTTTTAATTATATTTATGATTAAAACAAATGACTACACGGCTGGAGAAAACTTGATGAAAATCTGAACTAATACCAAAACAGTTTTGAAAGAAAATACTTATAAGAGTTGAGACAACCTGAAAACAAGATTGGATAGGATCTAATATTAGCAATTATAACAGTCCTATGGGTCCCTTTCATACCAACCACACGAAACCAGCAGCCCCTAAACTTAACATGTTACTATTATAATGACTATCAATCTTAAATTTATGTTTTGTAGATTAAGTTATCCAGTTTGTGTGTTATGTAGATTTTTTAAATATCTTTGTTGTTAAAGGTGTGATTTTTATTTTGTTTAGACTACTTTAGTGATAGCGCAATTGCAGCTTGGCTTCTTTTCGGTATGAGGGTCTGTGTGTTTAGGGGGTGTTTGAATTAGCTTATTTTTGGGGCTTAAGAGCTTATTCGAAAATGAAAACGCTCATAAGCTCATTTTATGAAGAAGTAATAAAGAACTCACATAAGATGCTGATTGTTACAGTTAGAAACTTCAACCCATTTACTTCATATAGACATCAATAGTGGAAAAAATTAATACCTTTGCTATAGGCTTTCGAAGATGACTTTTATACAATTGCCATTGGTGGTCATGGAAGTTTTCTGGTGGTTCGAGTAAATCCAATGCTTCCAAAAGCTCATCTTCTAAATAATCGATCTCTTGAGCGCCAAGTTCATTGAGGCCATTAATTTCATTCAGCTTATTCGCAGCTTGCTTATATAAGCTCATTTTTAACCTATATTTTAAGGTTCTACGCTTCACTCTGAACATTGCACAAAGAACCTTGTCTACATTATCACTTTGAGGTATGTTGAATCTCCGCTGCCAAAGTTATCAATAAAGGACATTAAATGAAGAATAATAATAAGTAACTGTACTATGAACAAAACACTTATTTAACATAATGTATTACTCGGAGTTCTACTAGAAGCATAACACCACAACGTTCTTTGCATTCCTTCCATTCTTTGGTATCCGGGACATAAGTTGGGTTCTTTGAAGTAAGGTCATAAATCTTGAACACTGAGCCCCAAAGATTACCGATTAGGCGATATTTTGCATTCACATGAACCAACACCTTTTCACCCTCATTCACTTGTACACTTCTTTTACACACATTTTTTGTATCCTAAGAATGTTTCCATCCCCATCTATAAGATTATCATACATGTTAGAATATAATCTACAAGCACATGACTAATTTATATTGGCAACATGAGTTTAGTTACCTATGATCTCAACCTCGATAATAGATTCAGTTCATATTCATCACGTAGATCTTGATCATCATTCGAGAAGAGAATTTGTGGATGAAGATTGGTGCAAAAGCTGGCTCGTGTACGATGAGGTTGGGATTGTAATGATTGTGAATGAGAAGGCGATGAAGAGGAAGAAGAGTTATGGTGCACATTTGAAGGTCCGACGGATGCTTGAAGAGAAGATGAGGAAGATGAAGAGTTTTGACGCATATTATAAATGAAAGAAGGTCGCGGATGCTTGACCGTGACCGTTTGCATATGTGTGGGAAATGAAGGTCGGCAGTTGATTGAAAGGCGATGTTGGGTGATTGTTGTTGTCAATCGCTTGACCCGCAGCCGTTTGCATATGTGGGAAATGAAGGTCGAGCGGTTGCTTGAAAGGTCGATGTTGGTCGACTTATTTGACTCTGTTTTCTTTTATGTTCTTTGCATTGTTTTTAGATTTGAACATCTTGGAAAGCGTATCAAATGCAACAAACATAGAATTAGTAACGCATTTAACTAGAGCATAAACTACTGCTATAAACTAGAGCATAAACTACTGCTAGACTGATAACAATAAACTATTATAAAGGGTCTAACAAAAGAATGTTTCATAGCAACTGTTATAGCCAAAACCTTCCTAGGCCATATCACCAAACTCTATGGCATGCCACACAAAAGAATGTTTCATGTCCAGTTTTGGTTACAGCAATCAAAGCTAGCATAATCTACCTTAGTTACAGTCGCCACAGTCCATTGACTCATTTAATGCATTGTCTTCTTATTAGTGCCACAATGGAATTAGTCTAACATTTCTAAGATGACAATATAGTATCATGGAAATCGCGATTTACTGATTTAGCAAGTATAATGTAATACTGGACTTTCCAAAGACACCGTAGCATCAAGTGATATAGCTGGTGTTCCAGACCTTGTTTATTACTAGTACGTTTATGAAATTCAGCATTACAAAAAAAAACTTAATTGATTATTCTGTTCTGATTAAACTATCAAGCTATGTTAGAATCTAACAAACAATATAACCATTTGGAAGTTTCATCAATGCAGAACATCAATCACCAGAAACTAGCAAAATTATAACATATCAGAACCTAATCCGGTTGATTTTATATGAATTTTTGAAAAACTCTTATCTGACCAGCAAGATAAGTCAACTAATCCGGTTGATATTATAATTGGACAAAATAGAATGATGGTACTGATATACGTGATCTACAAAAAAACATCGTAACAACCATGTTATCTAAGCAAGTACTAAAAACTACTCTACCATTATCCATAACACAAAGATCATAACAACCATAAAGGGTGATACCACTTCTAAGTTTAGATTTGACCAATTTAAGCTTAAAGATGAAATAATGATAATTAAGGCTAGTAGTTCTGATTATGGAGTAAATAGTTTGCAACCTCTTTACAAAATCTCTATAACACAATAAGCAGGGGATCATTCCATAGTTTTAGTGATACTACATTTAAGGAACCACAGTCACGGGTGCGTGATTCTTTGCAAGGAAGATTGTTGCTTCAAATGGTTTGAGTAAAATCAAATGAGACGGAAAGGCGTCGTCACCCCGAAAAAGGTTTCCTCAATTTACGGCGTCTAACTTTTCCGTATAACATTGGAGTGACCAGGCGTGCCATGAAGGAAACCCACCCGTTTGACCAAGTGGTGTGGTAAAACGCGTGGAATAGGTGGTTAATGGGTTAATGGCCAATAAGTGGCGATTCACCTCGAAGTTAATTAGTTTTCTTTGCACCTATACAAAGGTACGGTGGGACAAATGAATGCGGTAATAATTCAATACATCACTTAAGATAAACGTTTGGGCTCATGAAGGCCCAAACCCGAATCTATTGATGGAATAGATATCCGATATCTTCTAAATAGATAGATAATCATTCCCAACCGATTAAGGCGGGATCGCGAAGGTTGAGGAACACGGAACCAACAAGGATTCGTGCGTATATAAAGGAATCACATCCCTCGTTTAAAGTGCGATCTCGAACCCTAATTCTCCTTAAACCTAAACCGATTACTTACTCTCACGCGGAGGATAATCGTGGAAACAATCCCACGATAAGCCTAACGGTGTCTTTTATCTTTAGTGCGCGGTCTCGAGCAACAATCCTCGATTGGTGCGAGGCGGAGCTCCAAACCGAGAACGCCCAACTTTTGTATCAACAAGTGGCGCCATCCGTGGGACCTACACTAAGAACCAAAGACTAGAATGACGAAGCATGGAAATCGGCGATCGCGATCCGACCTTATGGGAAAGAAGTCGCAAAGCGGACTAACTCCTAAGCGGACCTGCAGGACAACCGGTATTGCTAAAAATAAAGGATCGAGGCCAAGACTTGATCTTCCCTCGGTGGAACCGCTCGGGAACAACCCAAGCCACTACAACCACCACGAGTGGAGTAGACCCGCTGCACCGTCCTTTTACTCCCCTTTCAATCGGTGCTAGCCCGGCGACAAAGGTACAGGCCTTTTGACCGAAATAAGAGTGTAGTAATAGAAACAAACACACTCGCTCTTGAGGGGTTGCACGGCGGCACCGAAGATTTCGTATCCCAAAACTACGAAACATTAGCGCCTCATGCAGAGGAGAGAAGAAGAGATCGGTCGGAACTTGAAAGCCCGACTCAATTTCGATTCTGAATCGAGACTTCCCAGCGCCGTCGAAAGAGAAGCGCGGGAGGCGGCCGCCGACCCCGGTATTCAACAGAATCGGGAGGAGAATAGAGGAGGATGAGACATCTCACTCGCATCATCGAGTGAGAGTGATGAAGATGAAAAGCGTACCAATGTCCACACTAGATTGGGTAGCCGCGAGAATCCAAGGCAGGTGGGACGACGCTATTCCCAGTGAAAGTCCCAGTACAAACTCGAGAGGACGGTCGGTATGGCCGAAAGAGGAAAATTAGTCCTCTGAAAATTCCTCGGACAACGAGGATGGCGAAACCGGACACTGGAAGTCCAAAAGCAGATATAATGACCGGGAGGATGAAGATATATCTCTCCTTGGCGCCGTCATAAGGTGGATCGTTTACTCGGCGCATCGGTGACTTCTCGAGAAAAAAGAAGGCGCATGCCCGCCAGCGTAAAGACCTATGATGGAGCCGGTGACCACGATGATCACCTCAAAATTTTTGAATCGCGACAACAATTGAAAATTGGCCACGACACGTGTGGTGCCACATGTTCAACTCCACACTAGTAGGAAGCGCGGGCGGTTCAACAAGCTTCCGTGAAGCATCAATGGCTTTGAGGAATTGAGAAAGGCGTTTCGCCTAAACTTTACTCGAGAGGAAGAAGTGCGCTAAAAATCTGTTGAGCTAGCGAGGTAAGCGGCGCCAAGGAGAATCTACAAGCGCATTCATGGGCGCTTCAAAGATGAATGCATGCAAGTTAAAGCATGTCCGAAGTGTTGAAGATCTCGGTTTCATGAGCGGGATTAATAACCCGAACTCATCAAGAGGTTGAATGACAAGATTCACGAGACCTTTGGCGAACTCATGAAACGCTCTCGGTCCTTCGTCGAGGGAGAAGCCCGCGGCCAGATAGCAAAAGAACCATTGAACTACGGTCACAGGAACAACACAGGAGAGCAGGTCCAATGATCGGAGTAGTAACCGTAATAGGAGCTATCGCGGCCGGGGAGGCGGGAGGGATAATGATAGATATACCCGTGATCAAGACCCCAAAAAAATACTCGCGATAGAAGGTGCAAATTTTCCAAGACCGCCGCAGATCGCACCCGGAGGATCGGCGCACTGGCAATGGATACTGTGATTACCACGCGCAGAAGGGCCACACCACTAACGAATGTGTCCAACTGCGCCAACTCATTGACAAGATGGTCAAAGAGGGTAGATTGGACCATTTAGTCAAGAATATCAAGGAAGGAAGGGACAAAACAGAAGAGTGGCAATAAGAAAAAGACACCTAAAGACAAGCCCGATACCATTTACATGATACAATCATGGCGGTGGTCACAAGGCGGAAGGTAGGCGGATTTTTCACGTGGAAAAATCTTTTCCCACCTTAACGCGAACAACGCGGTGGTGGAACCACTTACTATAGAGATAAGCGCGGGGTCGCGACATCCGCGCATGTATGTTGATGGCGGAGCTTCTGCCGACATCATGTATGAGCCTTGTTTCAAGCGATTGCGTCTGAAATCGCAACCGGTTAACCCGGTCGAGCAGCGTTGTTGGTTTCTGGTGAGAAGATATGGCCTATGGGGCAAATAAGATTACCGTCAGCATTGGAAACGAAGAACACTCCGTAGCGGCTGGATGGAATTCATGGTGATTAAATCTCCCTCGCCATACAATGGCATTATTGGGAGACCTGGAATATCAGCTATGCGAGCAGTGCCATCAACAGCGCATGGGATGCTTAAATTCCCAGTGGAAGGTGGTATTGTTACTCTTTACAACGCCACTGTACCACATAGAGAATGCAACACGATTGCATGCGAGACGGCACCAACCCCAGCACAGCAGACAACCAGAATTCCAAATCTGAAAGTAGCAATTCACCCCGAATACCCGGAACAGGAAATATCCATCGGAGGTTCATTGTCGGACAACGGCAAAGCAACTGTATGTGCACTCCTATAGAAAAATTTGGATATTTTTGCATGGGAGCCTAAACACATGACGGAGTACCACGCTCGTCACGAGCATAAGCGAGAATCCGGCGGGGATACTCACCCATACGCCGGAAGAAGCGCGCCAAGCCCGGGCCGCGCAAGCAATCTTAGCGGTACAAAAGCGGTAGAGGCGGGGATCATGCGGGAAGTTTACTATCATGGTGGCTTTCCAATCCGGTCATGGTAAAGAAGAGTGATGGCGGTGGCGAATGTGCGTGAACTTCACCGACCTTAACAAAGCATGTCCACAAGGCGCTATCCTTTACCGAAATAGATGGAAAATAGAGTCTCGTGCGGATACCCATTAAAGTGCTTCCTCGGCGTCTGAGGATATCATCAAATCGAATGGCTATGGAGGGCGAGGAAAAAACGGCCTTTCACACAAGCCAAGGCGTCTCTTGCTACACAAAATGCCCTTTGGTTTGAAAAATGCGGCGCCACCTACGGAGGTTAGTAGATAATGCTTTCGAAAAGCAGGTGGGCGCAACCTAGAGGTCTATGTTGATGACACGGTCATAAAGAGCCATACTGAAGATAAGCTAGTGCGCGACATTGAGGAAACGTTCAAAACTCTACGAGAGATCAATATGAAGCTAAATCCTAAGAAGTGTACCTTCGGCGCTACTGAAGGCATGTTCCTTGGATACCTGATAGAACCCGAAGGTATAAAACCGTGTCCAGAAAAGACAAAAGCGGACATCGAACTTCCTTCACCGCGCACGTTGAAGGAAGTCCAATCTCTCAATGGAAAGTTGGCCGGCTTGAATAGGTTCTTATCGAATCGGTGGAAAAATCACTACCTCTTTTCAAAACACTCGAAGTGTATAAAGAAGGGTGATTTCGGATGGACTCGAGAGAAGAGGCCTTCACTCGGCTTAAACAACATCGCAACGCTCCCAACACTTGTCGCACCCGACCGTGGGAAGAGGCGATCATGTATTTATGCGCAGGCGAAGGCGCGATCGATGCGGTGCTACTAACGAGATAGGGACTCGATCTGAGACTCCTATCTACTTCGTAAGCAAGGCACTCAAGAAGGCGGAGATAAACTATAGCGCCATGGAAAAATTAGTTACGGCGTTGGTATTTCTTCGCTAAGCGGCTGCGCGGTATTTCAAGCACACCCGATGGCGATAATCACGGACCAACCGATCAAGCGGATCATCTCCAAACACGGCGCATCGAGGCGGTGCGAAGTGGAGTGTATTGCTAGGTGAGCACAACATCTCTTACGAGACCACGTACCGCAATCAAAGGACGATACGCGGACTTCATCATTGAAAAGCCGGACACGAGCGAGGTACCCACACCAAGTAAAGCCGAGCTGCAAGATCCATGGATCTTGTTTACGGACGGATCCTCATGCATTGATGGCTCAGGTGCAGGCCTTATTCTCACAAACCCAGAGGGAATGGAATTCACTTACGCACTGCGCTTTGAATTCACAGCGACAAACAATGAGGCAGAATACGAAGCCTTACTCACTGGACTACGCATTGCAGCTCGAATGGGTGTACGTAACCTAGAGGCAAATGTAGATTCCCGACTAGTGGCCAACCACGTGTTGGGTGAATATGTGGCCAAAGAAGATAATATGATCCGATACCTCGACAAAACCAAGACAGCGATAAAAAGCTTTGCGGGTTCACTATCAAGCAAGTTCTAGAGGGAAAACCGCAGGCGGATGCACTAAGCAAGATTGCCTCGACAAGCTTTGCACACCTATCAAAGCAAGTCTTTGGTGGAAACACTAAAAAGCAAATCAATTTTCGAGATGGAAATCTCCACGATAATAGAGGAGGAAGGTCCTACATGGATGACACCGATAGCGGATTTCCTAAGCAAGGGCGTTACCCCAAGAGCGAAGGAAGCTCGCGGGATAAGGCGCCTGCGCAGGTTCGACTACGAGACAACATATTGTACCGGCGCTCCTTCCCGCAACCATGGCTCCGTTGTGTTGGCCCCACAAGCAAATTACGTCTGCGAGAAATCCATGAAGGTTCATGCGGTATGCACTCGGGACCACGGTCCGTTGTGGCGCGCCATGAGATCGAGGATACTCTTGGCCGACTATGCACCGTGGACGCGGGACTTGATAAGGAAGTGCAACGATTGCCAAGTTCATAGACCCGTCCGCGCCGACCACAAAGACGAGCTAACACCAATAACATCACCATGGCCATTCTACAAGTGGGGTATTGACATTGCGAGGCCCTTTTCCTATCGCGGCGGGTGGACTAAAATTTCTCATAGTCGCCATAGACTACTTCACCAAGTGGATCGAGCGGGCGGTGGTAACAATCGCGGCAACGGGTAAAACGCCGTATGGGAAAACATTGTATGCCGCCGGTCTCACAGGAAATCATCTCGGATAACGGGAAACAATTTTGTGATAACCCTTTCAGGGACTGGTGCGAGAAGCTTAACATTACACAACACTTCGCGTCAGTTAAACACCCACAAACCAATGGTTTAGTAGAGCGCGCAAATCGCAGCCTGGGTGAAGGAATTAAAGCACGCCTGGATAGACACAAAGGAAGATGGGTGGAAGAGCTCTCGCATGTTTTGTGGGCGCACCGCACCTCAATAAAAACCAGCACGGGAGATACCCCCTTTTCACTAGTCTATGGGACAGAAGCCGTCATACCGGCCGAAATCGGAATGCCAACTATTCGCACCGCTGAAATTAACGTGGCAACTAATGACGACGAGCGGCGTATTGATTTGGACCTCTTTGGAAGAAAGGCGCGACAGCGCATCCATAAGGGAGGAAAATCAAAGTCAAAGATGAAAGGATATTATGGCGCCAAAGTACGCGGTGTCTCCTTGAGACCGAGCGATTTCGTCTACCGCGCTAACGATGCGAGCCACGCGAAGACACGGGCAAACTCGGACCAAAGTGGGAAGGACCCTATGAGGTTCTGAAGCCTCGGGAGCAGGCTCGTACAAGTTCTGACTTGGATGGAAAAGAGCGCAGCATGGAACATCTGCAACCTCAAGAGGTGCTACCTATAGGAGTGGCCACGGCCCGGCGTACCAACGCTCAGGCACTTTACCAAAGTACCTATCAAACATCTATGTATTTATTTTTTGCTTAGTCTAATATCTTATCTGTTTTCTCACAAAAACTTGCAAGTATTAATAAAAACGTTGCGGTTTCTAGCTAACTCCGTGACACACTTAAGTTTGTTATTTCCATATACTGTATGTTTTAACAATTTTCTATCTTTCGCCTACATGGCGCGCATGCAATAAAATACACCTACGAAGGTAAAAGGATAAGTTAACCTACTAAACAACTTGTTGCGTAAGAGAGTTGCAAACCCATCAACACCGGATCACGTATCCTTGTTAAACACCTTGTTCACAAGCGTTGGAATAAGTTTTGTGCGCATCCCACGACGGTTGCGCAAGCAGCGCGCACATGGTGCGTTTAACAACTTAGGCTTCAAGACACTTGATTCCTTCAAATGTGATATTTCTGATCTGCGCATATCATATCATACGATTATGATAATACTTGGAAGTTACTTTTTAAAGTTTCTTAGGATCTTCATACATGATTATGGATCTCCTGTATTCTCGCACTTGCATATACATGTAACAACGAATACATCTTTTACGCAAAGACAATCAGATACGTATGCACATCACGAATTGCAAAATATATTCACAAACACTTAACAAAAGGAGATTTATTTCATAACTACGAGTTATTTCCCAAAAATAGTTACAACACAAGAGACAATCTACAAACTATGACTACGCTTCAAAGATGAACTACAGCGCGGGTTCTGATCTCTTTGCCTCGCCAAGCTTCTTCAACAAGTCTGAGTCCCGGCGCGACACGGTGCAACGCTTCACGGGCACACCATCGGATCTGGGAAGATGAGTGCACCAACCCGCACATATGACCTTGCCCTTTGATACCTTTCTTACGAGCAAGTCTCGTTGCATGTGCTTCAAAACTTGCTTTAAGGGACCTCCCTTTCCGGGACAAAAGGATTCAAGATATCCACAGGGGCGCGAATAAAGGCGTGCGGTTGGGATGCATCGGGTTTGAGATAATAGTGCGGTTGTGCATGACTTCTCCACCGCGATGGCGTGCTAGAGTCGGACACGCAAAATAACATCTATCGGCAAATCCGATCACGCTCCGGTTCGGCAATCACAGGGAGTTCCAAGTCCTCATCTTCTCCATGGCGTGACAGTTATCATAAGCCTTGGCGTCATAGTTAGGTACACGCTCACGGGTACCTTTAGAAGCTTAGCCTCATGCGACTTCTCAATGGCTTCTGTTTTCCTCGCTCGGTAGCTTAACTACATCCCCAAAGGAGTCAACGACCTCTTGCGACTCTAGGGTACTTAACGCAGCAAGACGGAGCCCATGGCTTATAAGCCATCTGCGCTCAGCAATGGTCGATAGAAGTTGAGGATATAACTCCTCGTCGTACTCCAGGCTTAACTTGCGCAACTTCTCCTCCTGAGTTTCAAGGGCACTTTTCACAGTAGCGCCAAAGTCTTCAAGCTGGGAGGTCAGTGCGTCTTTACCATTCTCCAAATATTTCATGGCCCAATGACAGGAAGACTTATAGCCCATGACCTCTGCGCTCTTGATTTATTTGACACATCGTGCCATTTTATCCTCGGCGAGTTTTTAGCGTCGACCCCATAGTCTCCGCTTCACCCCTAGCACTAGCCAATTGCGCCTCAGCGGTATGATTCGTTGGTCTTTTTCAGCACCTTGGCTAGTCTCGCCCGAGTACTTTACCTTTAGCCGCGAAGCAAGTAAGACCAGATCATCGACCAGTTGTCCCATGGGCGCATCCCCAGAGGTCCCAGGCTCAGCGCTTTGGCTCTTCAGCCCAGATGATTCAGCACGAATTGGACTTGATTGGGGGGGCGACTCTGCGGATTGTTCAAATCTACAAACATGACAAGAAAATTACAGTTATTCAGTAATATCACGAGGCATTTCGGTACATAATCTTGTAAGGATACTTACGCAGGAATGGATGTGTCAGGTGATGGTGGGGCGACGCAACATCACTAGAAGATGACTCACACTAAAAATAACGGGCGCTTCTTAGAGAGGTGGCGGCGCCATCGCCATGCTGCGCTTCCTTTGCGCGCTCCATTCGGACTCTTCTTCCTCTTCCATTTCCTCCACATGCTTTGCCGCTATGGGCGCGGGTTGCCTTGGAGGTGCGGGGGGCTGTTGAACTAGGCATACTACGTAAAGGTGTTGCTTGGGCGCAACGGATGAACTTTCCCCGCCTCGCCTAAGTCCAAAACTAAGTGCGGCCGCCGCAACAAGCACGGGCTCTTCTCCCTCTTCGGTGGTCGTGTTCCCACCTCTACATCAATAGGCTTTGTCGGTGCTGCTGCTGAGCAGGTCCATCTCTGCAACAACAACGAAATACAAGCAGTTCACGACAAGTACGAAGAACAAGCAGTTAAAACTTATAGTAATGTAACTCGGCGAACGAAAGCATGAGCACCCACCCTGACCATCGGCGCCTAAGAAGATAGGAACTTCTTCTGAACTGCCAAAATAGTTGCGACTCAGGCCAATATGCACCAAGAACTTCTCGGGATAGGCGCTTATAGGGATGCGGTTCGCATTTATTGTTCCGCATCCTCTGCGTTATATGATCCAGGGAGGGGGCGCTCATCCTTGGCGGTGTCCCTTAGAGTAAAAATCAAAATGAGACGGAAAGCATCGTCGTCAACCCGAAAAAGGTTTCCTCAATTTACGGCGCGTCTAACTTTTCCGTATAACATTGGAGTGACCCAGGGCGCTTCGCGAAGGAAACCCACCCGTTTGACCAAGTGGTGTGGTAAAATGCGCGGAATAGGTGGATTGTGGGGTTAATGGCCAATAAGTGGCAGTTCACCTCGAAGTTAATTAGTTTTGCCGCACCTATACAGTGCAGCTGGGACAAATGAATGCGGTAATAATTCAATACATCACTTAAGAATAACGATAGGGGTATGCGCTGATTTGCGAATTCAAAGAATCGCGTATATACCCCAATCTTCCCATTGGGGAAATCCGCTATCGATGCATTCGCGGTAGGAACTTCCGGATGTCTTCTTATTGGGAATATAATACTCCGATGCAAATGGCGAAGCTCGTCCTCCGTTATGTCGGCGTAAAATCCGATAATTCCTTAACCATGGTATTGTTTATAATAAAGAACAAAGCGCAGTAGCGATTACCTAGAGGATATTTCGGTATGAAGACTTGGAAGTGTTTGCGACTATGGTAATGGTGGATAGCGTTTTTTCTTGTGTGTAGAAGCGGTGAAAATGAAGTGAAGGATTATATAACCTTCCTCCTCCACGCGATGATCGACACGTGGACTCCACCAACCCTAAATATGTGGTTGGGATTGTTTGATGGGACATGGGTACGGTAACCTTTCCCTCGATTTACGAGGTGCCCGTTTCCTTTTTTACGGCTGGATACAATGTATCAGGCGGATACTTTCTTTAGCTTCTTGGCTACGCTTTGTTTATTTTTCATAGAATCGATAATTAGTCTAGCATCCGTAGTTACGCTGCGCATACTAGGCGGGGGACATGATGACGTATAGTCTATATCGGGTCGTGGACCCGACTAAAGTCAATACTAACTTGGCCGGTGCAGGCGGGCTAAGCGGATAAAACGTTTGGGCTCATGAAGGCCCAAACCGAATCTATTGATGGAATAGATATCCGATATCTTCTAAATAGATAGATAATCATTCCCAACCGATTAAGGCGGGATCGCGAAGGTTGAGGAACACGGAACCAACAAGGATTCCGTGCGTATATAAAGGGAATCACATCCTCGTTTAAGTGCGATCTCGAAACCTAATTCTCCTTAAACCTAAACCGATTACTTACTCTCGCGGAGGATAATCGTGGAAACAATCCGCGATAAGCCTAACGGTGTCTTTTATCTTTAGTGCGCGGTCTCAAGCAACAATCCTCAATTAGTGCGAGGCGCCAACTCCGTTTGCAGTATCGTCGTGAGAGAAAACTTATGATCACTCACGATAATCTACGTACAAAGATATGAAAATCACACAAATAACAAGCGGTTATTACATAAGCGAATGAGCTCATACCTATAAACAAGCATCAAATACACAACATATTAGCCAATAAGACAAAAACGATTACACATACCTATAAAACACAAAAAAAAAAGAAAAAAAAAAGAAAGAAAATGAGCTCATGAACTCCAATAGGTGATAGGTACTGATCGTTATTGAGCGTCTTGGAGTTCAGTGTCCATACGAAGCCAACAAGGTTCCTGGTTCACGTCATCCATTATTGGAAGATTACAAGGCATGCATTGGGTATAAGAGTCGCCATCATCTCTATTCAAACAGTTATTACATAAACGAATTCCGTAACACACACATTATTACAATTAAATAAACTGAAACCTTATCTGCTGCAAATGGAGCTCATTTTCTTCAACTACCGAATCGCTCTGCTTCAACGATTTAACTACCACGGCGGTTACTCTGGGCGGTTTAATTGAGTGAAGCAGGCGAAAATTTGAGCGATTAGGGAACTCAGAAGGATTAGGGTTACGAATTAGTTATAACTCAATGTCTTCAATAGTTCAATTGAAATTTTAAACTGATTTATTTGGGGATTAGGGTTACGAATTTATTTGGGGATTAGGGGTTCATTCATTTATGAATTTATTTGGGGATTTATGTTTGAATTTATTTGGGGATACTGATTTGAAGTTTTGAACGATTAGAATGATTTGGGGATATGCTTTCACGTGTAATCAATTTGGGGATACTGATTTGAAGTTTTTATGAAGTGATATTTGGGTATATGATTAGAATGATTTGGGTAGTGATATTTGGGGATATTTGATGTATAAAAGTCCGAGGTAATATGGTAGAATTTTTTCTAACTTTTGTATCGCTTTTTTTCCACGCTTTTATCGTTGCTTTTGCTTTATTTTTTACGTTAAAAGTGTCACCTTTATTTTTTTTTACACGCTAAAATGTGTCGCTAATATAAATATTTTATACACAGTTTTAGGCGTGTACAAAAGACATTTAAATTCCACCCTTACCAAATCGTGGACAAATAACCGTGTACAAACTCATCTTTTTTAGTAGTGTATATAATATTGTTGTGTGTTTAGAAGAATTGTAGGATGAAATTGTAAGATATTTTAGCAAAACTCATGACTTTTTACTTTTAGGCTGAAAGTAATGTTGGTAACTCATTCAGCTGATCGCGCAATGTGCGTCGGTTATTTTTCCTCACTCCACTCACCATACATTTGTTTTGGTTACCATACCTACACTATTCATTAAAATACACAATTTATACAAAATATACCCAATAAATATTCCACGCATACTAACAAAACAAATAAAACCAATTACTTTTGAGAGTGGGACTTAGTTTCTCAACCACAAACCTTTGCGAGTAACTCATCACACTTTGCAAATTTGGCTGTGAGGTTGGACTTTTGTTTTGGAACTCACTCGTGAGTTACTACTCACCATGCCAAAGTCACCACCACTCCTCTTAGTCTCAGTGACTCCTCTTTACTTTAGTGACTGTCTAACTTATACTCCTACATTTTGAGTGTTAACATTTTTAAATTCTGTCACTAAAAAAGAAGCAACCGATGGATCAAGGGTGTGGACAGTGGCGAGAGGGTACCTGGACGACACATTGGTAATTGGTGCGAAGACGGTTGCCAACTTTTACAACCGTAGTTCCATTTAAAAAAACGTTATTATGTTTTTTTCTTCTTCTGAAACTGCAATACTAGTATTATTTTCTAACCACAACATTCGAATTAAAAAACCCCATATCCCGGTACCTATAGCAGTTTGTAAAGTAAAACTCTAACTAAGCGTAAGCATTTCTTTTAAGTTGAGCATATAAAACAAAAAACTATACTGCATTTCTTTTGGTGCAAAGGGTACCCGGCCACTCTTTTAATGGTTTTAATACACACTTTATGTTACGTCATAATCTCTCTGTTACCTCTATTATTTCACATGCACATATACCATCTACAAAATCAGGCTCTCTACTGTCTTCTATTTATTAATATATCTTTCAACTTTCTTTATAAAGGTTCTTGTCTTTCCTTGTTACATATAACCTAAAAATTATATATGAACATGGAGAAGATCAACCATATATCATATATATGTGATATGGCCATATGGGATACGATTTTATTACATTATTTCATGTAACTTTATGCATCTATATGCAAATATTATTCATATAAATAAGGGTTTTGAGCTTTTCTTTGTTTACATTTTCAAAATATCCTAACCTAATAAAACCAGACAATCTTGACAATTATGACATCTCACACCTCATTTTGTTGGTCTTAAACTTCATTAGAAGATAAAATTTTATACATAATCTTATCATTATCACTAATATGTGGTTGTATAAAGCCATGAGTCCATGACATTTCTTTTTCATTTGCCAAATCATTGTTAGGAACTAATTTAATGCGGGAACAAGGGATTAAATTGATTAGTTTCGTATCTGAAGCTGCTGTTTATACTGACATGTCATTTTCAATAAACGAAACTTAGATTGTTTCGTAAAACATAAATTTACTTATGTATATAGAAACGTCTTAATACATGTTAACCCATTTATAGAACTTTCTTCCTAGTATTTTACTTAGGTGTCGTTTGTTTATTAAGAGATTTCGAGTTTGAATCTGATTCGCAAATCAGAATCTAAATCTGTGACGGATAAGTCTGAATCTAAATATATAATGTTGTTTGTTTTTTTTAAACATTTACATGATTAGAATACAAAACCTAGGTTATAGATCATTAAGAGGTAACAAGATCTTTTTCAATGTCTTGTTAAGCAAGAGGTTTAAACCTCTTAACGTCTCTAAACAAAAGAAGAAAAACAAACACCTTTAATTATCAAAAGATCTTAAACGATTCAGACATATAAGTCATTAAAAGGTATTCAGTGATTTTATTAAAAAACCAAACATAACCTAAGTATCTTTCTAAATTATTCAAGTATTAAAACATCAATAATTATATTAGTTTGTCAACAAGTGAGCTCATGCTATGTGGGGAAGGTATTTCAAAAGGACAACCAATCTTAGGTCAACTATCACTTCTTGACTTAAACACGTAATTAACGTATGCATTTACATATTTATTTAATGAGGGTGATATTATCAAAAAAAAAAAACTCTATGAGGAGTGTAGCTGGATGATTGGTTTTGTGAGATCACTCTTCAAAAACCAATCATCCGCTTCCACCCTCCAGTGTTTTTTTTTAGTTAGTAACAAATTCTTATTTAATAAGCTAAATAGCTAATCAATCAAACATGTTTGTTACTTTTGTCTTTGAATTATTGCAATAATTCATATAAAAAATTTAGTGAGAGAATCTTTACCTACTGGATGTGTTATTTCAATTATTATAATCCATAATGTTGGGAGAAATTTGTAGAAAAGTACAATAATTCAATAAATAAGTAAGCTTTTGTATGCCGGTTACACTTATAAAAGAGTAATGGTTTTTAGCGATTGGCAACATTGGGTTGGATAGATAAAAACTAGAACATGTAACAAGTAAATTAGATTGGACCCAAATTAGCTACATTTAGATAGATTATTGGTTAATCGATATGCCTTACATGCTTCGAGTTGATTGATCACTCGTTAGAATTATCAATCGCGCAACTCAGTTAATACAACTTATCATATTAACCTTTTAGGAAACTAACACTATAATAAGAATGTTTTCAGACTAGTTGGTACTAAACTCATTTAGGTAATTAGGTCACATGGACTCAAATACAACCATCTTGATATACTTTGAGTCCATGAAATTAGATGCACCTTTCAGAAATATGTTTGGACTGGAATGTCATCAAATTCTCACAGAAGATTAAAAACATGTATGTCTCATAACTCCAGCAATTACTCCACAATGAAAAATGATTAGAGGCTTTCTTACTCTATCCGATTTTCAGCCATTGTTAGAAACCATGCAACTGATTTTCATTAATTCATCCATAAGTCACTTTCTGGTTATCTCGCATATATTTCTCCCCATCTATATGGATTTCGATTTAGAGTAAAGCCAAATTAGCCCGGAAACGGTTTTCACAGACCTGGCTCAAGGAAAACCAAACCAACTCGACCCATCTCAGCCCTTACATAATGCTAATCATTTTATCCAAATCCTTTTTCACTCTAATAAAATGTCTCATGTCATTTGAAGTTGGGTCTTGGGTGACTCAGGCTTAAGACTTTAGTTTATGTTACTAAGGGGCCCATTAAATATTCATGGCCCGAGGTCCGAACACTAATAAATCTCGATCCAGACGATACAAGCCCAGCCCAGATTGCTAAGTACCTAATTTTCGTTAGTTGCTCTGTTGCTGAATGCCTGAATATACAAAGATATTTATTCAAATTTTAATTTTTTTTTATTTATTTATTCTATGTAGCAGTAGCACTACTCTTTATTTAATGAAGTGTTAACTTTAATTTTTGCTCATAATTTTACAATAATGTTTACAAAATACATGACAAGTAAATTCATGTGTCTAAAGATTTGTCTAACAATTTGACGTGCCCTAACATATATATACAACAAATATATAATATGCCACTAAACATTTAATATCTATCGAATTATACTAATATGCAGTGTTGCAAAACAAGGCCTCAAGGCCGATTAATAGCGATTAGGTCTTCTTGGTAGCTGGGCTGGATTTTGTGTGGCTGGGTCAAACAAATCGGTCAACAACGATCAATGGCGGTCAACGACTATTAACGTTGGTCAAACTTTCGAAAACTTGCATATCTTGTCGAATCACCAAAACTTGTCTCGAACAACTTTGAATCAATTATATTTGATGTTTACATATGTTACAAGTTGATTTTCGAGGAAAGTCTTGTATGCAGAATCACAAATCTCTAGAAAATCTCGAAACTTGATGAAAATCGTCAGATTAATGTGGATTAATCGCGCTGACCGATTCTACAAAGTTACGGGTCGATCGGCCATTCTGGATTCGCGATTTTACTGACGCTAATATGTTTATGTATATGAAAGACCTTATAGAAGATGCCACTGAACATTTACTATGAATTCAATAGTACAAGAACATGTTGTATTTTTTGTATTTTTATTTAATATTAGATAAGAATGTTGTTACTTGTTTGCCGTTCAAAAAAAAAGAATGTTGTTACTTGTACTATTATCGTTGAAATATACATATTAAATTACAAGACGATAAAATTGACTTTAAGTTTAGAATTAGTTGGAACAGTATCGGGAATGTAATAAAATATAAACATAATAAAGAATTTAAGCACAAAACTCCATAAAAAGCAATACGGAGTAACATTTTTTAGTTTTCATTAAAGGTGTGTTTGGTATAGAAATAAAATGAGAAATGAAAATGAGGTGATTCTTGTGTTTAGTAAAGAGAAAGCAGCGAAGAGTTCCAACTCTCGAGAAAGCATATGTGGAGAATTGGATAGTCAAATTTGAAATCTCATTTCCATCCCACTTTGTTGGGAAGCGAGAGAATTGATTAATTTTTGAAAAATTATTTTTTTTTTTTTTTACATTTAAAAAATTAAAAATATATTTTAAAAAATATATTTTTAAAATACATTTTTTTAAATAAATACATTTTAAAAATATATTTTTTTAAAAACAATTTTAAATAAATATATTTTCAATAAATATTAAAAAAAAAACAAGTTTGTTTTTTTTAATACATTTTTAAATATAATTTTTAAAAAAAGTTAAAAATAATTTTAATTTTTTAAATAAGTTTTTTTAAAATAAATACATTTTAAAAATATTTAAAAAAACAAGTTTTTTAAATAAATACATTTTAAAATATATATTTTTTAAAGAAAGTACATAAATTTATAAAAATAAATTAAAAAAAAGATATATTTTTAAATAATTTAAATAATTTTTTTTTCCATTTTTCGGTCAGTCTCATTGTTAAAGCATTAAAATTGAGCAAAATTACCTGCGATTTCTATTCTGCGAGATTTTATTTATAACGTTTATTTTTCTAAATGCCAAATTTGAGTGCACCACCAACATGACATCCAAGTTTTAAAAGAATTATGTAGCTTCAAAACATGTCTAAAAAGTTCGTAAAAAAATTAATAAATGTCCCCATTTTGTTGATTATAGACGTACTTGAATTCACATAAAAAAGTCTGTTTGATGTTTCATATGTATTTTGTTATTATAAGTTTATACAATAAAGTTTTAGTTCTTACTTTTCTTAATAGAGAAAGAATTTCAACAAACACTTATTGTTACTGGCTTAGTTGCAACGCACTACTTTCATCCCTAAAATATCGTGTTATTCTCTTCACCTAACGAAAAGAAAAAAGCCATTGCAAATCATTGATTATTTTAAAGAATAATTGTTTGTAAATATAGTTAACTTGTTATTTTATTTTAGCCGTGTGGCCTTCTTTTTCTTAATGCTTTTATATATATTATATTTTTGAATTCCGTCTATCATGTGTATTGTGTAAGGGTGTGTTTGTTTTAAAAAAAAAAAAAAAAAAATCTTCTTAGCATAACTTACTCTTACTGGGTAAAGAAGAGCAAACCTTTTGTTTGTTTATTTTTTCTTTGAGTAGAACAGGTTAAACATATAACATCTACCCAATAAGAGGTGGGGGCTTGTCTTCTTGCCTCGACTCATTTGTAAACTTTATATAATATATTTGATTGTTTATTAACTATGTTATATTTATGATAAAAGTCTTGTTTCGTATTTATATAGATTCTTATTATCGCGTTTCGTTGGTTTAATAAACAAATTGCAAAAGCAAGACTTAAAATCATTCGGACAATTATACAAAACAAACAACGTTATTTCGTTCGATTTAACTTTCTAGCCACTTCTTACAGGTAAGATGTGGTGAGTCGGTCACTCCAAAACATCTTAATGAAACAAACAAACCCTAACTTATTCATTTATTGACACTTGTGTTAACAGGAGATCGTAAATTGTCATAAAATACACACAAAAACGGAATCTAAAATTATGGTGCATATAAAAGCACGAAAAAATGCTACACAACTAAGTAAAAAATGACAACTTAGCTACAATTACATATAATTATTTTTTTTTTCTTCTAAAATATACTTGGTCCTTTATGGCTTTATCATTTGTAACTGAGAAAGATAGTTATATCCACTCGTTGTAGCTTGAGTAAAAACATTTATTTTACAATGCGTGGAACAAATTTTTAACAATAGTATGATATTATGATTAAAAATGTTAATAACAAATTGGAAATTGATATAAAAGGGTAAAAATATAAAGTTTAAAGGCTATTTTTTTATAAAACTATAATAAAATGATGATAAAGGAGTAAAAATATAGAGTTTATTGCGTCTTACAGATAACGGATTAACGGGTTATATAACTAAAATCAAAGAGATGGGGATGTTAAATTTTATTCCTCCGTCCATATTTATAGTCGCATTTTCGTTTTGGGTTGTCAAATTAATTGTCACTTTCCTTTTTAAGTAAAAACTATAGAATATAGTGGAGGAATATTTTATTTAAGTGGTTGAAAATTAATATGTCCCTTCTTTTATTAAACTTTGTGATTTCTCTCTCATGACTATAATTTTGGGACGGAGGGAGTAAAACTTCAAATGTTTAAGGTTTATTTAGTACCTTTTGTAAATTCAAATGGTGTTTTGTGACATTTACAATGTTTGGCAGCAAGCATTTGTAAGCGTTTTGGAGCAACTAGCGAGTAGCGAGTAAAATGCAAAACTTGTTTGGCAACGAGCAACTCGCTGTTGAATTTTGTTTGACTGCTCTTATTCAAAACGCTTCATCAATAAGCATTTATATATTGTCGCTAGCGTTTAAGCTCTCAAATTACAAATATACCCATTTCATTTACTTGAAGAATTTATATTAATGTGTAAGTCTTTTTTCGTCATGTTACACTTTATAATTAGAACTACAATCATGTCTCCAAACATTGTTTGTTAATAAACAGCTATTGCCACTAGTTAGCATTATTACTGCGAACTGCTTTTGTTACTGCTATGTTTACCCAAACATACCTTTCATGTATAGTAAATTTACTCCTTAGTGTTTTTGTTAGTGCTTTTGGTGGATTAAGTGTTCTTTCAAAATCATTAATCCACAAGTCAGTAAACTGCAAGTAAAGTTGAAATTTCATTGATGCATAGTGTAATGGTTATAACTATTCTAATATTATGAGTACCTTAAAGTTGGCTAAGTAGAATTTTAAATACCTTAGACTTTTAAAGGTGCAAAATGATATTCTGAATTGGCTAAATGGAATTTATACTACCATATAACAACTTAATAGTTAACCTCATTAGAAAATTAACGAACGTTATCTTCAAAATTTAAATATTTATAGTAGAACTACCAAATAAGGGTAGAAACGAGCCAAGTCAAGACCAATCTTGCCAAAGCTCGATCTTGAGCTCGGATCGTTTACGATCATAAGTCTTGTGCTCATGCTCGTTTCGAGCTTTATGCTTTTAGCTCAGGTTCGGCTCAAAATGAGCCAAGCTTTTAAAAGCTCGAAACGATCCAAGCTTAACCGAACTTGAGCTCAGCTCAAGACTTAGCTTAAGCCTTGTTTCAGGCTCATTTGATAAACAATTTCAAGCTCTTATACTTAAATCTAGACTAGGCTTGTGTTCCTAAACATGCCTAGAAATAAATGCGTTTATATATGTAAAACATATTTCATACATGTAAGTGTATATGTACGTATTTATATTTCTATACAAATGAGCATAATAAACAATCTGTAGCCTAATGCACTCATCAAACCAAGATCAAGCCATGTTTTGTCCAATATAAAAACGAACCATCCCGAGTTTGTAAAATATGTTATGGTCGTACTCCGCTAAAAGCTTAAGGCTTGAAACGACCTCGAGCCTTATGATCATAGTTCGAGCTCGAGCTTGAGGTTTAGCAATGTCGGGCTTGACTCTGCGCGTTTCTACCGTTATTTTGTAGTTATACTATGAGTGCCCGTTTGGTTTGTAGATAGGTTTAGGATTAGGATTTAGATTTTGATTTGAATTTGGGATTTGGATTTGGATTTGGATTTGATGTAGGAGAGAGAAAATGTAAAAGTTGTTTGTTTTATATTGGGTTTAGGAATAGAAATAAAAAAATAATTATGAAATAATAACAAATCAATTAAATAAAACATAATATGTGGCTGTGAACAATTATAAAATCTTAAATTATTAAAATAAACTCTTTTAATTTCAAAACCAATGAAACCTCACTGAGCTTATTGACTTTTACACACGGAAGATTTTAAGGAGTGAGTACCGTACGGAAATCCAACCAAAGTATACCAAACGTCAGATTCTTGTCCAAATCCCAATCATCTATCCTAACCCCCCAAACCAAACTGCCCCTGAATGTTTTAATATTGAGAACACTGCTTGTTAAATTCCTAACCGAGTTAACTCATAAGTGGGTGTTGGGTAGTATAAATTCCACTTAGACAAGTTTAGAACTTCAAGGTACCATTCTGCACCATTAAAAGTCCAGGGTATTAAAATTTCCACTTAGGCTAGTTCAAGAAAATAAATTATATTTTAGCCTTTTTAAAATCTTGGCGAAGACTCATGCTAATGCAGCCAGATTCTAGCGTCGAGATAATTAATAATTTGTGATATTGTGGTGGTGGTGAGTGTTTTGTGTAGCGTTTAAAATAAAACGTGAGCCGATGAAAATCGAATTGTAAGCGGTTGTCTTATCGATAACTAAAAGTCTGACAAAATTCTTAACATCTATCAAACAACGTATATAAACATTTAATGAAAATAAAAGTGAACATTACATCGGTTATGAGATAAAACTAACAACACACGTTCTTGTGTCGTAAAACTAACAAGGATGGTATTAATGGTGTCGTTGTTAAGAAGAACGCTAAGTACCAAAATTAGCATGAATTAGCCCAAAATAAAAAATGGGTTAATTTTGGTACATTTTATAAAAAATTTAGGCACATTTAGCACATATTTTTTTAAATGGACGTGTTAAATTTATTGAAAAGTTAAATATCTTGCTAGACACATATTTTCTCTTAATTTTAAAACATTATAATCACTTTGAAGAAAAACTTATATATATATATATATATATATATATATATATATATATATATATATATATATATATATATATATATATATATATATATATAGATCGTTTTGTGTTAAAATAATTTTATGGGTTCTAAACGAAAAATAATAAAAATTTGAAGATTTGAGAATTAAACATAATGTTTTGAATCCCGGTTCGACCCAGGTGGTTCAACCGGTTGAACCGTTCCCGTCGAAAAATGGGTCGATTTAAACCGAGTCAACCCGATAGGTTGGGTCAAAACGGGTCAAATTAAACAGGATCAACCCACCGGGTTTGAAGTGTCCCGGGTCAACCTGGTTTTTGATATGTATTAATAGTTTCAAATTTTACTTTTTACTTTTTGATTTTCCTTTATATATAGTATAGCGAGGCGGTGGCAGCGGCGTGCCTGTGACGATTAAGGAGAAATAGATCTTGATTGAGACTGATTCACCGGTTTGTATCGGTTTCAACGTCTCTCTAGTTCGTTTTCGGATGGTCATTATTGGTTAGCGAACCGGTGGCGACATCGGTTCCGGTTGAACCGTTGGTCGGTCCGATTTTCAAAACTATATGTCAAAATCAAGTTTTCAACATTAACTTGTATGAAGTTTTGTGTGTTTTAAATGCCCTAAATTAATTTGTATAATGTGTATAATAACGTGTAATTTTCATTTTGGGTGTTTTAAAAATAACATTAATTAGTGTGTTTAATTATTTTATATTTAGAATTATGTTATCGCTTGTTTAGATTGTACGTTGTGAAATTTTTATTGTACTTTTTAGTAATATGTGTTTTAATTGGTTGTTTTTAATTTGGTAGATATGCTTTTAATTGGTTGTACAATGTGGATAAATTATTGTCTTTTAACTAATGGGGTGTTTTAATAAAGTATTAATTACATGTACATTTCTATCACGTTTCAACTTTCAACTTTTCACGTAGATTTTTAAGATTTAACAGTCTACATGTTTTTATTATACGTAATATAAATAAACATTTAATTTGGGACCAGGAAAATAATATATAACAGTCTACATGTATATAGCAGTTGAAATCTAAATAAACTATAAACTATAAACTATTTAACTATTATATGATGTAAGTATTGTATGAGATTTAAGAACTTCAGCAGATTCAATCAGAAAAATACTTCAGCTAAAAATTTATATAATCGCTACAGGCTAATTGTATTATATATCTAATATACATGACCAAATATAATATGAAGTAAAATATCCTTTGGATATAAACAAACAAAACCACATGTTACGTTGTTTTAAATAAGAAATTACACATCATACTGATCCCGGCCCGATGAAGTACCCAAGTGACAAGTGCACTTTAGTTAGATACTTAAAATATTTGAACATCATGCCATCATGCTCAATAATAATCTGATTATCGTACCCTCTATCATTAAAATAATTATCAGTATATAATGATTGTTAAAGTTAGCAATGAATTCCAAACGTATGTTCGGTACATAATATAGTAATACAAAGATTAATCTAGATGCGCGCTTGAACCCAATATACTAATCTAATAACTAATCCATTATTATGTCGACCAACACTCTTCGCAGTTTGAGCAGGAGGACATCAACACTTAAACTGGAACGAAATTCCTCAAACAAAGCGGAAGGCAAGTCTTTGATGAAAATGTCCACATATTGATAACAAGATGAAACATGAAGAACGCAAACATGACCAACAACAACTAAGTTACGAACAAAATGAATATCTATCTCTATATGCTTCGTACGTTGATGCTGAACTGAATTAGATGACAAATAAACAGCACTGACATTATCACAGTAAACAAGTGTAGCGAAAGACAAATGTGTATGTAGCTCACGTAATAAATTTCGCAACCAACAGGTCTCAGCAACTGTATTTGCAACACCACGATACTCTGCCTTAGCACTAGACCTACTAAGCGTTGGTTGACGCTTAAAAGACCAAGAAAGTAGTAGGACAACTAGCCCAATCCACATCCGAGTAAGCAACCAAAGAGGTAGTAGACGAAGTGAATAACTGTAACCCGTGATCTAAAGTGCCACGAACATACCTCAAAATCCGCTTAAGAGCCGAGAAATGAGGCTCCCGAGGATTATGCATATAAAGACAAACCTGATGCACTGAATAAAAATATTAGGCGAGTAAAAGTAAGATACTGAAGAGCACCCCGCAAGACTCTGATATAAAGTCGGATCAGATAATGGATCACCATCAGCTCCCAGTTTGGACTTAGTATCAACAGGAGTCCGACTGGGGTTGCAACTAACTATATGAGCCCGCTCACGAATCTCAGTAGCATACTTGCGCTGAGACAAGAGCATCCCCGAAGAATCACGCGTAACGAAAATACCTAGAAAATAATTAAGTGAACCCAAATCCATCATAGAAAACTCCTAATGCAATGAATCAATAATCCGCAACAAAAACTCAGAGGAAGTAGTGAGAATAATATCATCAACATACAATAATAAATAAGCAATATCAGTCCCCTGTCTGTAGATAAATAATGATGAGTCACAACGACTATGAGTAAACCCAACACGAGTAATATAAGCTGCAAAGCGCTAAAACCAAGCCCAAGGGGCCTGCTTAACCCCATAAAGAGACCTATGTAATAAACAAATATAGTCAGGGTGTTTCGAATTTCAAAACCCTAGAGGTTGATGCATATAAATGTCTCAAATAAATCACCATGTAAGAAGGCATTCTTGACATCAAGTTTATGAACTGGCCATTGTCGAGAAGTACTCAAACTAAGAATTGTACGAATTGTACCCGGTTTGACAACATATTAAAGATCTTATCAACATCAATACTTGATAACTGTGTACTGCCATTCGCTAAGACGGGCCTTGTAGCGACTAAGAGTGTCATCTTCTTAATACTTATGGTGAAACAACCATATACAATGAACAATATTGGCGTTCGTGGGTCGGGGCACAAGAGTCCAAGTTTTATTTTTTATAAGTACATTATATTCATCATACATAGCATTTTGCCAATTTGGATAATTAAACGCATCGAAATAAGATTTTGGTAAAGGTGAAATTGTAGCCACGTGAAGAGTAAGACGTTCAGGAGGACGATTAGACCCAAAATGAAACCGTTTGACCATGGGATGAACTGAAACCAGGTTCGGGTTAACATTTTGGGCTGATGTGGTCGTAGTATCATTTTGGGCCGGTATATGCATAGGTAGAGGACTGTTGGGTTGCGTATTGAAGATGTGGGCTGGTGTAGATGGGAAGTTGGTAGGCGGTTGTGGTAGGCTTGTCGGATGGGCCTGATGTGGGTTGTTTATAATGGTATGAATCAAGCAGAGGGGTGATAGGAGCTAAAACTGGTATAGTATGATTCAATGATGTTTCTTGGATAGTGGGATATGAATGAATAATTTGGGAAATTACATTCAGTGGCTCATCTAAAAATGTATACGAGGGAGGTAAGGTAGGTGTTATAGAGCCAATAGGAAAAATTGTCTCATCAAAAGTAACATGTATTGAAATAATAATTTTGTTCGTAATCCACTATTATATCGACTAACATGCAACACTAGAAAGTAACTTTTGATCCTCACACAACGCTTGACGCTAACTATGTTTAGGTAAGAATAGAAAAACTAAACTTGCAATTACAATAAATTTGCATATTTTGAATATTTTAACATCTTGAAGCTAAAATTAAACAAGATGTAAAAATATCATTTTATTTCATTCGAAGAATTATATAAATTATTTCGAGGATAAATGAGTGATACATAACTAACGAATAGTTATCTATATTCGACCCATCAATAAATATAGATATCTATATCTATATTCATACTCATTACTTACTCATAATTTAGTTTAGCCATATCCATCATAAACGTATTGATCGGATGGAAATTCAAATGAATTAGGTAAACATTCCCATCCCTATTCACATACATAACCTTAGAACCTTATGATCTAGTTCATATTCCTATTCTTGTTTAGTTATTTAGTTTACATCATGATCATCCTATCATCCTAATGTTCATTATGCATATCTTGCATATTTCTTCCATGAAGCTTGATTTGTTTCTTATCATCTAACTATTCATTGACTTGGGCATTAGGAGTGGTCCTCACGGGCGGATATATATGTTAGATAGGTTATACAATTAATTATTGAATAGAAAAAGTTCATTTGTCCAATTGCTAATCAACTTAACTAATCTCAGGCAACATTGAAAGTTCATTTGTCCAATTGCGAATATAAACCGAGACTCAAGCATGAAGTTTAAATGTGTACCTATTAGATTGGAAAAGTAACGGTTTAGTTATCAAATGTGCTTAATTAGCTCAGTAAATTTACTTCAAATGTTGGTTCACTGTCACTTCTCTTGTTCCGCCACTGTTCACAAGAGATGATAGTGACTAGATATGGATCAGAGTCGTATCTGTATTTATATTCATCTTTTTCCATTTAGTTTTAGTTCATCCATATGTATCAATATCTAATTGACAAAGAGGTTGATGGATATACGCTAAATATAAAAGAAGTTTTACGTGTCCAAAATATATTGATTTCCAACTTAATTAAGGGTGTGTTTGGTATCTCACTATGGAAATGACACTATGACTATGAAAGTGATTAAACGTGTTTGTTTAAGATGAGGGGCCCCACCACTATCATAATGAATGATAGATATAATCCATACTCCATATACATCTAAAGAGGTAGGAATTGATCTTTCATTGGTGAGGGACCCACCACTACTATCAAACACATACCCATTGTCATTCATGACAACATACCAAACGCACCCTAAAATGTAAGCCATAATAAAATAAAGTACCAATGAAACACTAGCTAACAACAATCATGTCATTTTGTTCTTATTGTTTCATGTTTAATTTTGCATCTAGAAAGTTAACTCTTCATCACTCACACGGTGCCTGACGCCAACTTGTTTAGAAAAGGAAAGGAGAAACTAAACTAGCAACTACGATTGAATTTGCATATTATGAATATTGTGAAAGCGTGGGGGGGGTGAATCGTTTCCATTTAAAAGCGTTAGATCTTTTGTATCAAATCGTTTAGGAAGCTTGTTATAATATGAAAGTACCAATTATTGTTTGTGACTAATATAAAGCATAGTAAACCAAGTTGTCACACAAGCATAAACATCAAACAACATCACTGGCGATTATTAAAGGAAAGTGCAAACCGAACACGGGGATTTATAGTTGTTCGGTCACGGATCTCTTCTACGCCTACTCCACTCCCGAGTACCCAACTCGAGAGTTACTTCACTAAATCAACAAGCTCCCTTCTCGCGGAGAAAACCTTACAATCGTCGCTACACCTTTTCGGTACAAAGCTAAATACGGGTTCTAGTTCGAGGTAGAACCAACCTAACGTCGCCTATACAATATTTCTGACACTAAGCTAGATGTCGAGTTCTTTTCGGGTACAACTACTCCCGTTATGTTTTATGGCCCAACATAACAAACCTTGTGTTTTATGGTTCAAACACATAACCCATCTAATCTAGTTTGGTGAAAGTGTTGTGATTATGCAATAATGTTTACAATGATGATCCATGACATAAATGTCTAATGGATATGAATGACTAATCTAAATGATCTTCTTAAATAAGAAGTCTTCAATCAATGAGGATATCAAGAGATCTTGAATCTTCATATGTTGATATGCTTTGGTGAATGAGGATGGCTAGATCTCTAAACTTTCCTTGGTTGATCAAAATGTAAAATATGCTTACAACAAAGATGAATGTTAGAAGCATTATGATCATGTGATGGTGAGGGTGATTGATGTATGCTACTACATGTTTATCTATATATCTAAGTGATGAAAGAATGTTAGAGAGAATGTATGTTGGAAGGATGAAGATATGAGAAAACCATGGGATGGTATTTATAACCAAAAGTGGTAATAAAAATATAATAATTTATTAGATTTGATATCTTAGAATATCTTCCAAAATCTTTCTAAAATCTTTTAAAGATTTAGATGACACTATGCATGAGGTAATAAAGAGTGTTTTCCTTTTTATGAAAAATACATTTAAGCGAATGTATATACTTATTAAAAGGTAAGTTACTTGTAAATAAAATGTAAGTAACATTTTGTAAAATAAAATATCTAGTTGAGTGCTTGTCAAAATAAAATATATTTTGTCAAGTGTAAGTAAACTTTAGTACTTGTATTAATATTATAGTTAGTTTACTTGTACAAATAAAAGTATATATTTGTTAGACATTTTACAAAAGATGTATTTGTATAAAATACTTGTGAATGCAAAATGTAAAACGAGGTTCGAAAAAGAATAATTAACCTATTAAAATACTTAGTGACTCTAAACGTATTTTAAACATTCTAAATGATTTGTTTATGGGTTTGATCATAATGCCACATAACAAACATGTACGAACCTGTGTTGTAACATACGAGGACTTGAGACATCGAGAGGTGTTGAATGTATGTTGAGACAAATGTAATTACAAGTAACTTGTACATTTTACGTTATGTATTACAAGTTACATGTTTGTCATCAATCAAAACAAACGAGACTGTATAGATTAAATATCGTAATATTTGCACTAACAATCTCCCCCTTTTTGATGATGACAAAGATATGTAAACGTAATAGAAAGTAAAATTGAAAAAGTTACTTGTATCCTTACTACCTTTACATTAACTTCTCCTTTTACACTCTTCTCCTCCTTTTGTCGAAATAAAAAGGACGTGTCCTTGGAGTTTAACTTAATTTCTCCCTAAAAAGGCTAGCTTGCATCATCCCTAGTGAAGTTAAATCGTCTACTTCAATCCTTCCCTTGTTTGGTAGCGGATCCATGGATCAAATAAAGAGGCTTAACCTACATCAAGGTTAGTATTATGAAACAAAAATTATGAGAAATATATGGAAAAGAAAAAGGCATATCAATGTTAGCCTATTTTCTCCACTTTTTATCGAAGCAAAAATGCTTGTTGAAAAGTGAGAATGATGCTAAATGCGTGCATGCTCCCCTAGACGGTTGCTCCCCCTTGTTTGAGGCGTCGGTATGATTAAAACCTAAAAACAAATATTAGTGCAAAACTATATTCGTCATTGGACGAGTAAGTGATATACAACAAAGTGTGTATAAGATGCATTCGAAGAATTCTTGACTAAAGCTCCCTTGCTCTAGGTCGTCAAGATGATCCTTCAAAATAAATATTAGTATAATAGAAGCTTTGTCTTTAGACAAATATGTCATATACAAACAAGTGTATAGGCGATGCAATATGAGTGCTTAAAGGATATTCCTTCTTGTTCGAGGGTGTCAAGAAGCACCTAAAATAAGAAAAATAATTGATGTAAACTTCATCCTTAGATGAGTAAGTTATATACAATCGAGTGCATATGATGATGAACCTACAATGAAAACATTAGTGCAATATATTTCATCTTTTCACAAAGAAAAATAAGATGTATATATGTGATAAATGATATAATCAAAGATCTCATGAAGTGTAGTCTCCTAATTTCAATCATAAGAAAAGTGAGAATATAATATGATAAAAGCCTACAAAATAGTTCCTAGAAAGAAGATATGGAGTCTCCACCGGGTGTGCCACTAGTGGTGCTTGTGTTGGTGTCTGTTTACTAGTAGGATTCATGTGGTGATCGTAGATGACTCGAGATTTACAAAAGTAAGTTTTCGCTAATCCATGGTGGTGATGATTAGTGAAAGTGGTGATGGAAGGTGGTGGTGATTAGGTAGGAAGCTATTAAGGAGTTAGAAACTCATATGTATAGCAAATATAAAAATATGGATTCATGCAATCCTTTCGTAATGTCAAGTGACCAAAGCTAAGAGGAAAAAAATACGAATGGACATTGCATTTCAATGATGCATAAGGGTTATGATTTGAATGATTTATTGATGCTAAAAACCTATTGTTTTGAGCAAGTTCTCATATGCTTTAACCCAAGAGTAATCAATAATGCGTTCTATATAAGAATATTATAATGAAGGTACCAAAAAATATAAAAGTGATAACATGAAGATAAATTCGTTCATTGATTGACACGAATTATAAAGACCTATTCTAGGTTTTGACAGACATGGATGATTATCACATTTAAAAGAAGTGAAGACAATATGTAAAATACTAATAATGAGTACCTATATGAGGATGAGTATGACATCATATGAGTGAGAGTTGGATAGACCAACGTGTTGGGAATGGCTGTTATGATTAATATATCGTTTGCACTGACAAGGACATGCATGATAAGCGAGAAAATGATAAGATCCTATGATGGTGTTCTAGATAGTGAAGTTGCAAGGTGTTAGTTTAAGAAAAATCCTATATGTGGAGATGAAGGCGTTTGTAAAACACATGATCGTTTTCACTTGATGAGGTATTGGTGCAAACTTGTGATAAAAAGTTAAAAAGGTTGAACTAGTTGTGGTTTCGTGAACCGGTTTTAGCTAAGTGGTGTTTACCTATGTGTTGGTATTTTAGAGTCTAAGAGACATAAAATTTGACAAAAGACAATTATGTGAATGGATTTCTCTCCCACTTAATTGGTGGACATCCAACATAATGTGTAATGTATCACATAAGGAATGACAATAAAGTGTTTAGGAGGTTATTCGTGTTAACGAAAGAGATGAGCTTAGTGATGTTTTTTTGGATGATGGTTAGCATACAATGAACTTCATCCTTAAAGTCACGTCCCTCTTCTCGATTAATACGAGATGATTGTATGATGAGACATGTGGGTTCCTAATAGGAAGTGAAGAGGATTAGAGTATTGTTATAACTAAATAATGATGGAGGTGATTTTTGGAAAGCGGGAGCAAAATGAGATTTGGAAGAGGTCGTTTGAAAGACAAAATGCAAAGCCAACCTCTAGAACTTAATTCTATATGCTTTTAAACTATATGCAAGTGTAGGGTACCATAAAGCATAGTACTAATCTACGTAGCAATAAAGAGATTATGCAAAATAAGCATATAAAAGTTAGAACCAAGTGAGATAACAAATAATTTGTTATCAACCTATAAAACAAATTTGTTAGTGACAAAAGATGTTAACATGATAGAAATCAAATGATAACATATTATGTAAGCAAAAACAACACATTGCACTTAGTAGACAAGAAATCACCACACAAGATAGCATCAAAACAATCATATTATGCAAGAATACGACTTTATTCAAGACATTTCATTATGAGATTGTTTTGTCGTTAGAATTAGACACTTAAGCATACTTGGATATACAATAATCTATGTGATTAATTTGTAAGATAAAAAAGCTTCTAAAAGTTTGTCTTACCAAAAGCACTTTGACAGATTATATGTGCATGTAGCAAACAAATAGTGTGACAAGAAGCAAAAGAAACAAGATGAAAGATTCATACAAGCCATGTTTAAGACATAACAATTTAGAGCATGTATCATTTGGATCATACTACATATAGATATAATGAATGCCAACTAATAGCTTTCAAACACAAATATATCATATCAAAATTATCACGTATCAAAATGGCATATTATGAGTTCATAAGTAACATGTTAATCATGCTAAAAATAATTCAAAATTAAGTATCATGTAAATAAAGTGTAGGTTTAAACGTTTAGTAGCATGAAACAAGAATACAAGCATCATAAAGATGAAACCATACTAAGGTTTATACATTTGACTAGTTATCAAACACTAAGATAATGTCAAATCAACTTATCGCATCAAACAAGAACATGTAATCAACACATGTAAGTGCAATGCAAGTGGTTTTAAAAGAAAAGTCATATATACTACTTGTTTGATTAGTATTCCTATGAGGCAAACTATCAATGTTTTAACACTTACTTTAGGCAAGTATAGGAAAGCAGATTTTTCAAGTTGGAGAATGAATATGAGACTATTACTAGCGGTGCTCAATTAAGGCTAAACACGACCATTTTTACGGGTGATTCCACATACCTAACTTTTCTCCAGGAAGCAATTCAACCGTTAGGTCAAATTGAGTTTTTAGTGCAATAAGTTCTCCAGTAGTCATTCTTATGTTAGAAAGATGGGAACTCCTACTTTTGCCTATTAAAGTGCATAAAATATGATAGTTTACCAATACTTGGCTTAATGTGACACAACTAATATGCAATATAACTAAGGTGATGAAGATGTCATATTATACACATGAATTTTAACAATGGTGTGTTGATAAATGATATGTTTTAATCTTGTGTTTAGAATCTAAGGTTGTTCAAATTACATAGCTAATTGTATGATCTAATGGATGACATCTTTTATGTTGAAGTGTATACTTTAAAAGTGATTTGATTATCTAAGACTAGGGAATGGAACATGTTAAATTAAGAATGTTCTCAAGAAAGCTCTTTGGAACTTTATTTGACAAGAATCTAAATAAGGTTACTAACTTCAATAGATCATGTGTATGTTCTAGAGATGTGTAGTTTTAACCTTGGATGTGCACAAGGTTTTAGCAAGGTTAGGTTATGATGTATGCTTGAAAGGAAATTGATACAAATAGTATCTTTCAACAAATGAGATTATCGCATGGGATAAAGTTATCATGCTTAAATAAGTATGACAAGATGAATTGGATACGCTAGTTCATAGAACTTGTTTGTTTCAAGATCATTTAGCCAATGAGGTGTAATGAAATCTCTTGTAACACAACCATTTATGTCGCAGGAGAGAATAATGCATAGGATATACAATATCCTTTTAACAAGATGAATACTTAACATGATTTCTTAGGCATAATATTTTCAAAACATCATGTTTTCATAAATGAAGATATGAAGCCAAAGTGTTTGAATCGGATAGTCCCATCTAAATAAACTTGGTCTCAAGATTATATTCACTAGATGATGACAAGATGAATTCACTCGAGTTTCTTATGTATACTCCTCAAGAGTCATTGTTGCTTGGGGTGTATGATGTTGGCTTTGAGATTGCATTTTAACATATGTTGTTGAAATGTTGTTTTGAGGTTTAACGAAATTTATGCGAAGTTTAACGACAAAGTATTACAAATACTTTGATAGTTTGTGAAGGTAGTACTACTTATACCTAGTGAAATTGACAAAAATTACCAAGAGCACCATGCTTATTTGATAGTTGAGGTTCTAGCCATAATGAATTATCTAAGTCCTTATATGTGGGAAAAGATGTTTGAGTTTGTTCAAGCGTGCATTTGATTCGATACAAGTTTTGGACACAAGGGCTTTTGAGCAATACACTCAGCGAATTCAAATGATGGTAAGGATGGTGGATTGGTTGATCTAGGTGGTAGGTCTTCTAGTGTGTCTAACTAAGGATGTGGTGATGTAGGGGTTTGTTGTGCTATGGGAGTACTTACGTTGATTATTTGTCCATAGATGTTGAAAAAAAAGTACGGATACTAATTCTTATGGTTCATTGGTTGCTACAACTAGTGGGTGAAGTGCTTGAATTTTGGTCATGTCTATGAAGCTTAGGGCTGAGGTATAGGTTCACCTTGAAAGGCGCGTTTGGTTTAAAGGATGCTCTTGGAAGTTCATGAGCAACACGCTTAATGGTGCCAAAAGATGGAAGAGGATAGTAGGTGTCAAGGAGGGATAGGTGGCACAGTGGGTTGTTTGTTTTGGATAAGTGTTTGATTCATTTTAGGATTAGTTTTCAACATGTGCTGTTAAAATACTTGGGTGTTGATTTTTCGAATATGACTTTTAATGACTACAATCGTAAGTCACATGTACTTGAATATTTCGGATGAAATACTTAAGTTGTCAATCCTAATTTGTTGAGATTATAAAGCTTAGATTGAAATCAAGGATAACAAGACTTGATAATATGTCTTTAACATACGTGTGAGTTATGACTCGATGTAAATACTTATCGTCTTGAAGGATGACACATTATTTTCATGTTAACCAAGTGAGGCAATACATGTGGATACAAAACAATATCTATAGTCATATGTTAGACTTTTGTATGATATCTTTGCAAATAATGAGTCTAGATTTGTTAGTCTAGGTGGTAAGTCATCTAAGTTAGCCCATAAGCGGGTGAGGAGATGTTGGTGGTGTTGTACAAAGTACAAGTTTTGGAGACTTTGGTTGTGAAGGTGTTTTGGATGGTTGTGAAGTAGTCATAATGATGGGTGATTTTGGTGGTGGAGTTGGAGTACTTAAGTTTAGAAAGTTCACATCTTGAATGGGTGATGAGATGTTGAGAGGTAATGAGTCCGAGGATGAAGAGTTCAGGTTTAATGAAGCAACAAGATCGAATGCTAATCCTAGTGGTTTATTTGAGGTTGAGGATTTAGTCATTTTGACTTTGCTTTAAGAAATGCTAAGCTTAAGGAAAAGTAACAATGTAGGTGTGAAAATGACCATCAGAATGTGTCGATTTATGGAGCTAAGGATTCACGGAGAGATGTGTTTTATTTGATGTTAATCCATACAAAGATGGTAGTTTCTAATGAGATGGAAGTATCTAAGATCATGTCAAACATCCTAAGTTAATCCATCGAGGATGTGTTGAGTGAGATATGAAAGATATGCATTAACAAGTATCCTAGAAGCGAGATTTGGTAAATTAGATTGCGGGATTTAGTAAAATTCAATAACTTACCTTAGGATCCACGACACCATTTCTTTACATGCGGAACCCTTAAATTGGTGCCACAGTCACTTTGTCTGGTATGGCGGTACCAAAATGCATAATGACGGTACCAACATTTTGGTGCCGTCGATCCGTGAGACACGAAAAGTTCACAGACCCATTTTTAGGTGTCGGGAGTTTTCGAAACACGAAATTTTGCTTAAAACATTTGACATTAATTACTTCTAGTTAGGAAAAGTCGATAACACATATACAAACATAGTGGAGCATAGACTTTGACCAGGGCTAATGATTTTCACATAAAAGTGAAAATGGGTAAAATTGATAACACACTTGTGCTATCCACTGCATAAACCGGTTAGCATATAACATTGTTTTAAGTCATATTATCATCCTATAAAGTAAAACAAATAAATTACATCATACAACATTGTTTTGTCCTTGTACTAAACACTCTCTTAAAACCTCCATTTTCAAAGTACTTGACTAATTTACTTAGTACTCATTGCTAAGCGAGTCATGATATTTCATAAGTTATGTGAGATGTTAGTATAACCTATGAAAGGAAGTGATCTAAGTCTATAAGTGATGGTAAAACAATTTTCCAACTAAGTGCACAAAATCTAGCAAATGTCCTATTGTGCATAAACAAGAAATCGTCAAACAAGCGAATAAATAACATGGCAAGATTGACACTTATATTATGCAAACAAACAAGTGTAAACAACAATTTGAAAATAAGCAAGCAACATATATGCAAACAACATAAACAAGTGGTCATTTAGCATAGCATAACAAGAAAAACACTTTTCGTCATTTATCGTTTAAATGTGATGATGTTACCAAGCTTGATTAGTTTTCTTTAAACATATTACATAATTATTCAGTTTCAAAATAATTTATATCAATGTTCTAAGAATACCATCTTAAATTGCTTGACTCAAAATTTTGAGTTTTTATGTTAAAGCGAAACTTAATATCTTGGACATACTCGTAGTATTTGGTCTATTTCACTTATTTAAAATTAGACTCACGTAATGAGAGTAGTTTTAAATGAAGACTCAATTCCCTTTAAAATGATAGGTGGCTCGACTCCTACGGACTTACGGTTAATAAGTTATGAATTTTTTAAGTTGGCCAAAAAGCTGCGTCTTGACGGCGAGACCAAGGAACCAAAAATTCTGAGGAAGGAGCCCTTTTTGGTTCCGCCCAATCCTTGGTCTTTACAGAAAGTTGAAAAATGTACTTACTCATAGCGAAAAAGTGTAGGACTTACTAGATTTGATAGAAAAAATATAATACATATTTTTTGTTTATTATTTTTACTAATGTGAGTTATCTAAACATTTAACAACAAAATTTCTAAGTATAATTAGCAAAACATTTTTCATATTATATTTCGCTTCAATGGGAATTTGATACATGGATCGTGCTCCATTTTAAAAACCATTTGTTTGGAAAATAAGAGCTACGAGGCTCTGGTACCAATTGTGAAAACGTAGAGGGGGGGGGGTGAATACGTTTCCATTTAAAAACGTTAGATCTTTTGTATCATATCGTTTATGAAGCTTGTTATAATATGAGAGTACCAATTATTGTTTGTGACTAATATAAAGCATAGTAAACCAAGTTGTCGCACAAGCATAAACATCAAACCACATCACAAGCAATTATAAAAGTAAAGAGATAAAGAAAGGAAAGTGCAAACCGAACACGAGGATTTATAGTGGTTCGGTCACGGACTCTTCTCCGCCCTACTCCACTCCCCGAGTACCCAACTCGAGAGTTTCTTCACTAAATCAACAAGCTCCCTTCTCGGCGGAGAAAACCTTACAAACGTTGCTTACATCTTTTCCAGTACAAAGCTAAATACGGGTTCTAGTTCGAGGTAGAACCAACCTAACGTCGCCTATACAATATTTCTGACACTAAGCTAGATGTCGAGTTCTTTTCGGGTACAACCACTCCCGTTATGTTTTATGGCCCAACATAACAAACTTTGTGTTTTATGGTTCAAACACATAACCCATCTAATCTAGTTTGGTAAAAGTGTTGTGATGATGCAATAATGTTTACAATGATGATCCATGACATAAATGTCTAATGGATATGAATGACTAATCTAAATGATCTTCATAAATAAGAAGTCTTCAATCAATGAGGATATCAAGAGATCTTGAATCTTCATATGTTGATATACTTTGGTGAATGAGGATGGCTAGATCTCTAAACTTTCCTTGGTTGATCAAAATGTAAAATATGCTTACAACAAAGATGAATGTTAATAGCATTATGATCATGTGATGGTGAGGGTCATTGATGTATGCTACTACATGTTTATCTATAGATCTAAGTGATGAAAGAATGTTAGAGAGAATGTATGTTGGAAGGGATGAAGATATGAGAAAACCATGGGATGATATTTATAACCAAAAGTGGTAATCAAAAATATAATAATTTATTAGATTTGATATCTTAGAATATCTTCCAAAATCTTTTAAAGATTTAGATGACACTATGCATGAGGTAATAAAATAGTGTTTTCCAAGGATTTTTTATGAAAATACATTTAAACAAATGTATATACTTATTAAAAGGTAAGTTACTTGTAAATAAAATGTAAGTAACCTTTTGTAAAATAAAATATCTAGTTGAGTGCTTGTCAAAATAAAATATATTTGTTCAAGTGTAAGTAAACTTTAGTACTTGTATGATTATTATAGTTAGTTTACTTGTACAAATAAAAGTATATATTTGTTAGACATTTTACAAAAGATGTATTTGTATAAAATACTTGTGAATGCAAAATGTAAAATGAGGTTCGAAATAGAATGGTTAACCTATTAAAATACTTGGTGACTCTAAATGTATTTTAAACATTCTAAATGATTTGTTAATGGGTTTGATCATAATGCCACATAACAAACATGTACGAACTCGTGTTGTAACATATCTGAGGACTTGAGACATCGAGAGGTGTTGAATGTATGTTGAGACAAATGTAACTACAAGTAACTTGTACATTTCGTTATGTATTACAAGTTACATGTTTGTCATCAATCAAAACAAACGAGATCAGTATAGATTAAATATCGTAATATTTGCACTAACAAGTATTGTAACATCTCAGAGCTAAAATTAAAAAAGATGTAAAAATATCATTTCATTTCATCCGAAGAGTTCGTTATTTATTTTGGTGGTAAATGAGTGATACATAGATAAAGAATTGTAATCTATATCTCGATCCATCAATAGCTATAGATATCTATATTTGTATTCATACTTAATACTTACTCATGATTTAGTTTATCCATATCCATCATAAAAGTATTGATAGGATGAAAATTCGAATGGATTAGGTAAAAATTCCCATCCGTATTTACAAACATAAACTTAGAACATCATCATCTACTTCATATTCTCTATTGTTGTTCAGTTACTTAGTTTACATCATGATCATCTTATTTTCCTAATGTCCATTATGCATATCTTGCATATTTCTACCATAAAGCTTGATTTGTTTCTTATCATCAAACTATTCATTGACTTAGGAATTAAGAGTCGTCCTCACGGGCGGTTTTATATGTTAGAAAGGGTATGCTATTAATTACTTAATAGAAAAAGTTCATTTGTCCAATTTCTAATTAACTTAATTAATCTAGGCGACACTAGAACTTCATTTGTCTAATTGCCAATATAAAGCGAGACGCAAGCCTTGAAGTTCCAATGTCTACTTGTTAAGCGGATATGTAACGAGTAATTACTAAACAAGCTTAATTAGCTCAGAAATTTACTTCAAATGTTGGTTCATTTGTCCATGTAGCATTGCGAATATAAAGCGAGACTCAAGCAAGAGTTCCAATAATACTAGATGTAAAGAGATAAGGGGTAGTTTGTGTTTATTTTGTACTTCAAAAAATACTTTTGTAAACGCAATTTACATAGGGACTTAGTTGTAAAGAGTTAGATAGTTTGTAGTTTAAATGCTTGTAAAGTTGTTACATTTCCCGCTCAATGAAAACATAACGGTTCCCCCCCCCCCAATCTCTCTCAACCTGCATTGTTCGTCACATTGTATTAGAGATCTATCAATGGAGTTCTAACCGTTAAAATTCACTAAAAAGTTACTTAATCGCAACACAAGTATACTAGAGTATGTCTAGTGTGTTCTATTACTTTGTTCTTATTTCCACTAAATTTCTGTTTATTTCTTACGAGTTTTTTTCAATCAAGATGACAAAACATCCAATTTTTCAAACTCCAATGTATCTTCATCCTTTTGATGGACATGGTTCATTAACGGTTCAAGAAAAGCTTGTTGGTGCTCAAAATATTGAGCACGACATCGTGCAGCTGAAATAGGGCTTTCTACAAAACAAAAATTAGGGTTCTTAAAATGTATTGTTATTCGCTCAACTACTAATGCTAATATTGATAAGTTGTGAGACATGTGCAACAATATGGTTATTTGTTGGATTATGGGGTCTGTTAGTGAATTTATTGCTAGGTTTATTATGTTTGTTGGAACTCATGGTGAAATTTGGCACCAGTTAGAAAAAATGTTTTTTTAGTAATGGATCTAGAAAGTACAAATTGAATAAGGAGAGTTATGATATTACTTAGTCTGGTAGTTCAGTTGGTGAGCATTATACAAAGATGAAATGTGTAGAAAACTAGAATGGGGGTTGAATAGTTTACCACTTAAAAACTTTGTTTTGAAACTTATTGAAAGATCAATTGATATTGATCTTGGATATGTTGATGAAATATGTAAGCAATATGTAAAGAGTAAATAAGGAAAGAAATGATCAAACCACAACAAGTTGTTTATAGTGGTTCGGTCTACAAGGACTCTTTCTCCTTGCCTTACTCCACTCCCCGAGTCTCACACTCGAGAGTTTAACTTCACTAGTCAACAAGCTCCTTTCACCGGTGGAGAAACCTTTACACTTCGCTTACACTATTTCCGACACTAAGCTAAATGTCGAGTTCTTTCCAAGGGCACAACCACTCCCACACACAATGTATTTTGAGGACTAAAATACTAACCACTCACACTCACAAGATTATGATGGTTTAGTACAACAATGAAGTATGAATCAACACAAGATCATACAACACTAAACAAACAAGACTTCCAACTTCTTGTTGAAGCTTGAATGTGACTTGATCTTCTTTGCTACAAAAGAGATCACTAATATGATATGAAACTGAGTTAGAAAGATTAGAGAGAAGATATGTATGAGAGTATGATAGAAAGGGATGAAAAACTACTTGGTTTGGCTTTGCTATTTATAGCCAAAACCATCATGAGCACCACGGACGGCGGACCCCTTGAAAGGGTTCCGTCCGTTATACACATTTGGTGCCGCCGGTCCGACAAACAAGATATCAAGATCTTGCCAAAGTCAACCATATCTATGCAAGATTGTGTAAGATATGAAGAGTACAAATCTACACAAAATATCTAATGAAATCTTCCAATGATTTCCATGATCATGATGTCATGTGTTATTTTCTATTTTTAGAAATATGCAAATACATAAGTAATGTTTAGTTTTAAGAAACTAAAGCATTCTAAAACTACTATCATACATTATGCTTAGACTCATATTAAGATATGATTAGTCACAATGTAAATGCTTAAATGATGAAGATATTGTTTGAAAAAGCTTGTTTTAATATCTATTAAACTTGACAAGCTTTAAGCTTTATAAAATTAAGTTTACTTTTGTCGTTAACAAAACTTAGGTAAAGATCAAAAATATAAATAACGTTTAATGACGATATTTGTATTAACAATCTCCCTTTTGTTGAGGACAAAATATAAATTTATTTTATAAAAGATGCAAAGATTGTGCAAAGAGTTATAAAATATTAGTTTTAGAACTTGAAAAGGAAATGATAATGCAGTGTATGATGTTTGACTTTTTCAGAAAGTCAAAGTCTTCATTAGTTGAGGCATGATGTTGACTTTTTCAGAAAGTCAAAGTATGCACTTAACTTTTTCAGAAAGTCAAGTATTACCAATGAAGTATCATGTTGACCTTTTCAGAAAGTCAATGTATGCAATTTGACTTTTTCAGAAAAGTCAAATATAACCAAGTTCTATCTATTTCTCCCCTTTTGTCTCAACAAAAAGAAGATGCGATGCGGAATGTATAATGAGCCCGAGCCATTATCTCCCCCTTGATCAAGGCTCCCCTTAAATTGGGTGCCAATGGGAAGATACATGGATTGTGAAAAAACTACAAAAAAATTTGTTAGTAATAATCATCATTCATAAGCATTTCCAAACACTATGTAATAAGCACCAACAATTTAGAAAACACCATTCATTAGTTAAAATTTTTCATGATTTAAAAACCATGAAAAGAGAACACAATGAAGTGTTTTAGTACAATAAAAAAAATCCTAGAAAAATAGAAAAAGAAAAAAATAAAAATAAAAAATGCTTAGAAAAGCTAATCTAGGACCATTCTTAATGAGATGGTGGATGAGAAAGAGCGTTGAGTCGCTCAAGGATGTGATTGAGGATGAACCTCATTTCTTCTTGAATTCATGGACCATCACCGGTCCGATCAATGGTTTAGGCGGTTTGCTCACAAGTGGAGCAACCATGCCTAGGTGGGTAGTATGGTTGATGAGGTTGTGGTGGTGGAATGGTAGATGTGTTGATGTTGGTGGTGGTGTTTGGGCTGGTGATTATGGAGGCTAGCAAAGCATTTTGCATTTGCATAGTCTCACTTAGTTGAGAATCCACCATATTTTTGAATTGGTGGAGATGTTGGAGTTCCGCGAATATCTCTCTTGAGGTATTATCATCCCATCGACTCCTCAATGTCCTCAATGTGAGGGACATTGATGTAGAGTGGTTGATCCCCGTACAAAGGACCATGGATGTCTTTGTGAATGGGGTGGAAGAGAAGAGGTCTTGGGCCTAATGGGCGTTTGGATCAAACGAGGTCTAGGGACTCATGAGCGATCCGCTCAATGGTGCCAAATGATGGCAATGGTGGTGGATGATTGGGCCTAGGAGGCAAATCTTCCAAGTCCTCTAAGAAAGGATTTGGAGAAGTGGGAGTGTGGAGAATAACTCCAAAGGAATAAAGGTTGGAGACTTTGGTGGTGATGGTGTTTTGGATGTTTGGAGAGGTGCGGTGGTGGTGAGGTTGGTGTTTTGTAGGTGGTGGAGTGGTGATGATAATGGGTGATTGAGTAGGAGTAGCCAAGGTTGAGCTTGTGTCATCCCTTATGGGAGATGAGATGGTGAGTGGGGAGGATTCGGATGAAGAGCTCAAGTTGACAAAACAACAAGGCCTTACGCTTATCCTAGCGGTTTTCTTGCAAGGCTTGGTGGAAGGTGAAGATTTTGTCATTTTGACTTGTGTTTTTGCTAGTTGATGGTAAGAATGAAGAAGGTGTGAAGATGATCATGGTAAAACCTCTTAATTTATAGAAGTGAAAAATTATGGAGAAATGTGTTTGATTTGATGTTAAACCATAGAAGGGATGAGGTTCCTAATGATTTGGAAGTGGGTTAAATGCTAGTCATATCACCCAAGTCAAGCCATACAAAAGGGATGGAGTGAAGAAACAAAGATATGCAATAAATGTGTTCTAATGATTGTAAAATCCTAACAATCAGATTACCCACGGATTTCAAGGTACCAAAATTTTGGTTCCTTCCTTTATGCAAAAGGGCTCCTTGGGTGAATTTTTCAAATTTTTGAATTTTTGTGGGAAGTGGATTTCTTATATGCCTAAGTGTATTATACTAGTTCTAATAAGGGTACAAACTAGTTAAGATTGACTTACAAGCAATATATGGTAATTTGGAATGTCGAAAGAACTGAAATTCAGAAAGTTACCTGGAGGATCCACGACACCAAAATTATACAGACGGACCCTAAAAGGGTGCCGTCTGGTCCGTCCCTGTCGATTCTGGCGGTACCATTTCTTATAACAGACCGAACCAAAACGTTGGTGCCCGTCGATCCGTCTGAGCGAGAAAAGTTCACGAGTATATTTTCAAGTGTCCGGACATTTCAAACACGAAATTTTTCTCAAAACATGTGACATTAAACATTTCTAGTTAGGAAAAGTAAATAACACATGCACAAACATAATGGAGCATAGATTTTGAGCAAGGCCAAGTGATTTTCACATTATAGTGAAAATGGGTAAAATTTGATAGCATACTTGTGCTATCCCCCGCATAAGATTGTTAGCATACATCATTGTTTGAGTTATATTATCATCCTACAAGATAAAAACAACCAAATTGTATCAAACATTAGAGATAATGTATTGTTCCAAACACTCCTCAAAATGATTTTCACTTATCCAACTTCATGTAGATCTTGGTCATCATTCTACCAAGGCACTTGAACATCCATTTGGTTTGCTTGAACTCACTGATTCATTCTCAATCTCGGAAGAGATTCATAATACTCATGAGGTGGAAGGCGAGAGTTTGGAAGACCATCATCGGAGCTATTTGATGATGATGATGATGCAGTTGGAGGTTTTGCTCTTTTGCCTTTTGTCTTAGCAACTCGTTCATCACTCAAAGGTACAAAGATGTGAGGGATGAGCTCATAGTGAAGGTGCATCCATTTTGGGCTTGGTGTAATTGGTGCATAGGCTCTATAGAGATGGGTGAGAAGCATCCCGTATGGAAGAGCAACCGATCCTTGTGTTGGAATTCTCCTAGCGATGTAGTAGGCTAAATTGAATGGTTGACGGGTGGACAAGTTGTATAGCATATGGCAAAGACAAGCATTGATGTGATCCCTATTTCCTATGGTGCTAATGACGTTTGCTCTAAGTAGTTCTTCCCATTTCCTAAATTCGGGCTTAAGTTCATTTAGCTCCATTCCATATGGATCTCGGTTTACTTCTTTTCCTTTTCGGGTGACTCGGGTTGTGTCTCCCCTTGGGATAAATAGGTGTTCACGGATGACATCCTTATTTGCTAGAGGTGTTCGGTAGGAAAGAGAGCGGTCATTGATTGCATCAAGAATGGTGAGTGACCACTTATCTGAGTAGACACATGTCCCTCGGTTGGGAATTCCTAGCAATTGAGCAAAGTTGGTTTAGGTGATGGTGTAGTCGTTTTGATTAATTTTAAACCTAAGACTAAACTCATCATCATCTTCATCACTAAAGCCGGTCACACTAGCATAGAACAAACCTAGGACAAATTGGTTCATTGATGTCAAGAAGACAATCGAATTGAATGACGGCTAGTTCTTCACGAAGATTGGTATTTTCAATGAAAGATGAGTGAATGGTTCTACCCTCATGGAAATACCTTGATTCTAGACTCTTAAAGATTTCTACTTGTCCTTGGAAAGTCCTTTGGTTTTGTGATGTTTGGGAATGTAGCCAAGGGTGTCCTTGTGATCATAGAATCTTGCGGCTACCATGGTTATTCCTAGGAGCAAGAATTAATATTTTAAAAATGGGAATAAACTTTAACGTTTTGGTTCTAGTGTGTGCCTATATGAAAACGATTTGGAGTTGCGGTTATCTCGACTCATTTTATGCACAAAAAAATGGTTTTAGTGGGGTGTTTGGCAAATACCATGAGATAACCCAAATGCTCCTAATTCAATGTGGCTTCATTTGAATATACTCGGGAATGCATATTAGTTATGCAATACCTTTAGTATTCAAGAGCATGCAAGTGATGAAAATCTAACGTTTCTATTTGTATTAATAATGAAACATTATTTTCCTACAAGTGAGAAGCTTTTCAAAATTGTTTACATGGGATGTTTGGTTATTTGAATAAGGCCTTATAGTCATTATCTATTGATTAGTGGGAAGCATGATTTGTTTATGCAATATGATAATGTAGTACCTAATTTCAATGACTAGTTATGCAATTTGCCAATTGAATTCATATTTAGTACAAAAGCATACATAAGCCCCATGTAATGATTTGTAATGATTTTGTGCACAAATAAGAATCCTAGACTCAGAATTAAGAGATAAAATGTAGTTAGGATACTTACAATGATGTTATCTCCAGTGATTAGTGAGTGAGAAGGTGTCAATAATGAGCTTGGTTTAATGTTTACACGTTTTGGTAAAGTGGGTTTTGAGGAAGAAGATGTTTTGTAGGTAGCGCTTTTGTACATAGTCACCATTGACGAGACGGTACCAAATTTTGGTTCCGTCGTGTTGTCGTTGGTGCCGTGGCTACTGAGAGTGAGATACAAAACAAAATTGTTTTGTTTTGACTATTCTAATGTTTTAGGCTATGTTTATCCTACATGTTTGGTTCCATTAACCCTAAACCAAGTCTAAGAAGATTAAAAGGTTCTCGTTTAAGAGGCTTAGTTAAGATGTCGGCAATGTTGTCTTGGAGGATACTTTCTATTGAGATGTTTCCTTTTGAACATTATCACGAAGAAAGTGATGACGGATTTCAATATGCTTTGTACGAGCATGTTGAACCGGATTCTTCTTGAGATCGATGGCTCCTTTGTTGTAAAGTATAACAATATCGTTGAGATGAATTTTGTAATCTCGAGAGCTTGCTTCATCCAAAGAGCTTGTTGACATGCTTTTCCCGTGAGACGTACTCGGCTTGATGAGTTGAGATGGCTAAAGCCGTTTGCTTCTTTGCAAACCATGAGGTGAGACAATGTCCAACAAAAGTGCAAATACCACTTGTACTTTCTCTATCGACATAGTCACCGGCATGATCCGAGTCGGCATACACTATGGTTTCTACACCGTTCCTTTGGGATACCATAATCCTAAACACGTTGTTCCTTAATGTATCTAAAATCCTTTTAAGGCTTCTAAGTGTGATGCCTTTGGGTTTTCTTGAAAGCGAGCACATAGACAAACACTAAACATAATGTCGGGTCTACTAGCCGTAAGATAGAGTAGGCTACCAATCATTCCTCTATATTTAGTGTTATCTACGGATTCACCTTCCTCGTCCTTGGTGAGTTTAGTGTCCGAGGACATGGGTGTCTTAGTTGGTTTGGAATCTTCAAGACCAAATTTCTTAAGCATGTCTTTTATATATTTAGATTGGTTAAAAATACAATTTTCATAAGTATTATAAAACCATCTTCTATTTGTTTAATTTGAAGTCATAGAAAGAAATTTAATTCACCCATCATACTCATTTCAAACTCGTCGTGCATGATTTTAGAGAAATCATCACATAGCTCTTGACAAGTTGATCCGAATATGATGTCATCAACGTATATTTGAACAATGATAATATGTGACTCCTTTTTCTTGGTAAAAAGAGTATTATCTACTAATCCCATAGTGTATTTGTTATCAATAAGAAAAGTCTTAAGTCGATCGTACCATGCTTTTGGTGCTTGCTTAAGACCGTATAATGCTTTCTTGAGTTTGAAGACATGATGTGGTTTCTCAAAGTCGGTAAAACCGGGAGGTTGAGCAACATACACTTCTTCGTTAATAAACCCATTAAGAAATGCACTTTTAACATCCATTTGAAATAATTTAAAATCATAAGCACATGCATAAACAAGTAATATTCTAATAGATTCGAGTCTAGCTACCGGTGCATAAGTTTCATCATAATCAATCCCTTCTTGTTGATTATAACCTTGTGCGACAAGCCTAGCTTTGTTTCTAGATACTACACCATTTTCATCCATTTTATTTCAAAAAACCCATTTCGTTCCAATTCTAGTTTGATCTTTGGGTTTTGGAACTAATTTTCAAACATCATTTCTAACGAATTGGTTTAACTCTTCTTGCATGGCAATTACCCATGATTCATCTTTTATTGCTTCATTTATGTTTTTCTGTTCAATGGTGGATACAAAGCAAAAATAATTACTTTGATTTTGGGCTTGTGACCTAAAGGTTCTTTGATTAAGTTGTCCTATGACCTTTTCTAAAGGATGACTTTTAGATTCTTTGATGTTTACAATCTCTTTATTTAATGGTTCATCTTCCTTGTTATTTTTAATTATTTCTTGACTTTCTATCATTTGACTTTCAACTAAGTCATCATCTACAAAATGTGATGTCTTAGAGGGAGGTGGACTTTCGTCGAATGTTATGTTCAACGATTCCTCGACTATCATTGTTTCTTTGTTTAAGACAATGTAAGCTTTACTAGTTTGAGAATAACCAAGAAATACACCTTCATAAGACTTTGGGTCAAACTTGGTGAGATAATATTTAGTATTAAGAATGAAGCATTTACATCCAAAAACTCTAAAATATCCTAAAGTTGGATTTTTACCTTTATAAAGCTCATATGGTGTTTTGTTTAGGAAAGGAAGGATTAAGACTCTATTTAAAATATATGTAGAAGTGTCAACCGCGTTACACCAAAACTTTTGAGGAATGTTTTGTTCATTAAGCATTGTTCTACTCATTTCTTGAATTGTTCTATTTTTACGTTCTACTACTCCATTGGATTGAGGTGTTCGTGGAGCCGAAAATTTATGTGTTATACCATTTGTATCATAAAAGTTTCCAAATTGAGTTTCGTTGTCAAATTCATGACCATGATCCGTTCGGATCGACACAATTTTAACGCCTAGTTTTGAATTTTCTTGCTAAGAATTTTAAATTTATCAAAAGCTTCATTTTTAGTTTTCAAAAACAACGTCCAAGTAAACCTTGAGTAATCATCTACTATGACTAAAGTGTATAAGTTGCCTCCGTAGCTTCTTATAGCAGATGGACCAAACAAGTCCATATGCAATAATTCTAGACACTTAGATGTGGACACCAGATTTTTAGATTTATGACTACTATGGGTTTGTTTACCAATTTGCAAGCGTCGCAAAAGTGTTGGTCATATTTTAGTTTTGGTAAATTCCTAACTAGCTCTTTTGAAGATAGGTTTTGTATAAGTCTCATATTAGCGTGACCTAAGCGTCTATGCCAAAGAGATGAGCTATCATCTAACGTTGTTAGACAAAGTTTGTCATTAGATGTTTTATCTATTTTCATGACGATATGTTATTTTTCCTAACTCCTTTAGCTATGGTGATACCATCTTTTAGTATTTTACCGCCATTTTCATCAAATAGTACTTTATACTTTTTATCACATAATTGGCTAATACTAAGTAGATTAAATCCTAACCTATCTACATGAGCAACATTTTCAATAGTTAGGGAGTTATGAGTGATCGTACCTTTGCCAATGATTTTGCTTTTGAGATTGCTACCAAAGTGACATTACCTCCGTCATACTCTTGGTATGATGAGAAGAGACTTTGTTCCCGTCATGTGCCATGAGCATCCACTATCTTTTATCCATTCATCAGGTTCCAATCCAACTTTCAAGCATACCTAAGAAGCAAATAACTCAAGCATTTGGTCCCCAATATCTCATGGGTCCGTTTGGGTTAAACATACCATTTAATTGATTCATGTATGGAAACGATGGGTAAGAGTTCCATGACATGTAATCTGGAGTTTGATATGGTCTAGGAAAGTTTTGATTCCAACCGTTGTGTTGGTAGTTGGGTTGTACGTTGTGGTTGCTCTTAGGAAATGGGCGTTTGGCAAAAGGTGTTTTATATCGTTGTTGAGTAGTTTTTGATCTAAATTCATTTTAGCAAGTCCTACTCGATGTAACAAATGGTTTTAGTTTAACACTATCCTTGATTTTCTTTGTTATCTTGACAAATTCATTACGGTCCGTATTACAAACATTATGTCTCTTTCAAGTACCCACGGCACCATTTTGTTCAACAGACGGAACCCTTATTTTGGGTCCGTCTCGTCCGTCTTTATCATCGCAATGCTTTTGATGATTGTTCGTCCTTTTCGGCCGTTTTGTTTTGACTCTTTGGAATTAATACTTCATTAAATCCTATCCCATTCATGTCTCCTGTTGTTTTATGGATTTTAAGTATTTCATCGGCAAGGGCAATGTTTTTGTTAAACATTTTAAATTTAGAATTATGTTCGATTAGAAAATCTTGTGTGAGCTTTAGTTTTTCTATTTCAAGATTAAGCTCTTGACATGATTTACAACCATCGTCATTTGCTTTTCCTTTTTCTAGTCGTTTTGCTTTTCTTTTAACTCATAGACTTCATTTTCCAAAATTCCTTTTGGTTTTTAAAATTTATTTTAGTTATGATTTTAGACTTAGCTCACACAATTGATTATATTGTTTTGCAAAGTGTCATCATCAATAGAAGAATAAGAAGAGTCGGAATGTACCTCGTTTGACTCATGTGCCATTAGAGCGATCTCTTCCTTGCTTGACTCTTCATCATCTTCACTATCACTCCAAGCACCACTTACAAAAGCTCGTTGAGTTTTGCTTTTAGGTGGCTTGGGACATTCTCCGATGAGATGACTTGCATCACCACATCTAAAACACTTTCTTTCACCTTTACCCTTTTTGTCATCCCGATCTTTTCGGAATGGCTTCTTTTCTTCTCGAGGTTGTCTTACAAACTTTCCTCTTCTTCTAAAGAACTTCTTAAAGTCTCTAACGCCATGGCATACTCCTCATCTTCACTACCGAGCAAGATTCGTCATCATCACTTGATTCCGCCTTTGCTTTTAGAGCAACGGATTTAATCTTTTCCCTTCTTCCTTTGATGATCTCCGAATCTTTCTCCATCATCATTTCGTCTACTTTGAGGTTACCGATTAGCTCGTCTAGTGACATTTTTGAGAGATCTTTTGATTCTTCAATAACGGTCACTTTAGCTCTCCATTTCGGATGAAGTGCTCTAAGAAATTTCCTGACAAAGTTCTTACTATGAAAAGATTCATCAAGTGCTTTAAGTGATGTAATAATAGTATTAAAGCGAGCAAAGCCACAATCAATGGTTTCATCTTCAGGGATAACAAATTGTTCATATTGTTGAACAAGAAGATCAATTTTGTTATCCTTGACTTGTGAATTACCTTGATGTGTAACAATCAAAGATTCCCAAATATCTTTGGCGGTTTCACACATAAAAATTATTTCATATTCTTTTCTAGGCAAAGCATTATAAAGCATCATTTTAGCTTCATTATTTTTAGCAATTAATTTCTTTTGTTCATCAACAGAAATATCCTTTGTTGTAGAACTAAAATCCCCTTTAACAATAACAAACCAAAGATCTATATCTTTTGATTTTACATATGTTTCAAAATGGTTTTTCCAATAGATAAATCCATTGGTTTCAAAGAGTGGTGGTCTTTGCATAGATTGCCCTTCTTTAAAGTTTTCAGAATCCATGGATCGTTTCAAGTTTATAAAATACAAATTATTTTAGAAATTCTTGAGCAACGAGACTCTGGTACCAATTGTAGAAAACTAGAAGGGGGGTTGAATAGTTTATCACTTAAAAACTTTGTTTTGATACTTATTGAAAGATCAATTGATAATGATCTTGAATATGTTGATGAAATATGTAAGCAATATGTAAAGAGTAAATAAGGAAAGAAATGATCAAACCAAAACAAGTTGTTTATAGTGGTTCGGTCTACAAGGACTCTTTCTCCTTGCCCTACTCCACTCCCGAGTCTCACACTCGAGAGTTTAACTTCACTAGTCAACAAGCTCCTTTCACCGTGGAGAAACCTTTACACTTCGCTTACACTATTTTCGACACTAAGCTAAATGTCGAGTTCTTTCCAAGGGCACAACCACTCCCACACAAAATGTATTTTGAGGACTAAAATACTAACCACTCACACTCACAAGATTATAATAGTTTAGTACAACAATGAAGTATGAATCAACACAAGATCATACAACACTAAACAAACAAGACTTCCAACTTCTTGTTGAAGCTTGAATGTGACTTGATATTTTTTGCAACAAAAGAGATCACTAATATGATATGAAACTGATTTAGAAAGATTAGAGAGAAGATATGTATGAGAGTATGATAGAAAGGGATGAAAAAAATACTTGGTTTGGCTTTGCTATTTATAGCCAAAACCATCGTGAGCACTGACGGACGCGGACCCTTGAAAGGGTTCCGTCCGTTATACATTTTGGTGCGGCTTGGTCCGACAAAGAAGATATCAAGATCTTGCCAAAGTCAACCATATCTATGCAAGATTGTGTAAGATATGAAGAGTACAAATCTACACAAAATATCTAATGAAATCTTCCAATGATTTCATGATGCATCACATGATGTCATGTGTTATTTTTCTATTTTTAGAAATATGCAAATACATAAGTAACGTTTAGTTTTTAAGAAACTAAAGCATTCTAAAAACTACTATCATACATTATTCTTAGACTCATATTAAGATATGATTAGTCACAATGTAAATGCTTAAATGATGAAGATATTGTTTGAAAAAGCTTGTTTTAATATCTATTAAACTTGCCAAGCTTTAAGCTTTATAAAAATTAAGTTTAATTTTGTCGTTAACAAAACTTAGGTAAAGATCAAAAATATAAATAATTTAATGACGATATTTGTATTAACAAAGTGTGTTCGGGAAGAGTTGGATAATATGAATGTTCTTCCTGTGTTAAGTGCAATTACTCTTGAGATTTATGTGTTTTTGGCTGCATTGAATAAGAAAAGAAGTGTTTCCGTTTCTTAATGGTTTGGATGATTATTACAAACATTAGAGAAGTCAAATATTGATGATTGTGTTTTTTGGATGTTCTTTGTTACAACAAGAGGAATCACAGAGAATGTTATTTAGATCAAATTTTGAGTGATTGCATTGTGGCAAAGGAATTTTATAGAAAATGTACTATTTTTGGTTTATGGCATCCACATAAGAAATGTCGAGAAATGTGCATTCAAAGAAAATTGCATTTTAAACCTAGAGGAGGTCAAGTTCTGGAGAGTGGAAATATGTTACAACAAGTGAGATGAAAATCACACCGCCGGAGGCGGAAACACGAGGTGTAACAGGAACATAAGAGATAATAGAACATACCAACATTAATTTAAAAGATTACACCATCATCGGCAAATATATTACAAAGTTTAGTTTTATAGAGTTTTATTACATACAACTTGTAGCGACAAGTGAAAACTTCTTTATGCAAGACTTGATAGAAAATGCATGAGAGAAAACGGGTCAACTATGAAAATATGGTGAGTATAGCGAAATAAGAAAAATCGTAAGAAATATTCAAAGTCAAAGAAAATAGTTCTCAAAGCAAAGGCATTGTTATAGCCCAAATTCGCCCATACAAAACTTGCAACCTGTGTGTACACAACCCACCGCCAAAAGTAGTATGTCTAAAGATCAAGTATAAACGGTCATAATAGTTCACAATATAGTACCACAAATATAATAATGTAGGGATTCCGAACATGGGAGACTTTGGCAAGGGAGATCCTTTGTCACTCAACCACCTAGGCGAGATTTATTGAGACGCCCACCAATAAGGCGAGACTTTAAATGTCGAGCAGGGAGAAAGCTTGGACTCCTTTGTCACTCAACCACCTAGGCTGAGACGCCCACCAATTGGCGAGATTTATAGTGATGCTCAACAGGGAGACTTTGTACGGTTCAATAAGTTCAAATAAGTAATAGGTTCGTAATTAAGTTCAAGGATTTGATTCGAGTTCACAAGTTCTAGTCAAACTAGTTAATAAAAGTAGCAAACATTTTTTTAAACCGGTAAAGGGGTTTGTGATTACTCACTTGGTCGAGGCGATGACAAAAGTGAGTACATGGTAATGTGATGTGTCAACCGGGACCTATTACGAATGATATGATATGTCATGAGTTGCAATGTAATGTTATGCATGCATTTCGTATGCTATTTATACCATTTACGGGTTTTGAAAATATTACTCGTCGTCGAAAAATACACTTTACAAGTTTTTACGTCAAAATGTCATCCTACGATGGTTTTATAATGATTTATGGTGAAATTATCACTTTTCGTCGCAAAACAATGTCGTCGGAATTTTCATGAAATTAACAAAATGGCTTTGGAAAACTAGCCGTAACACGGTGTACGTCGATCGTTAGAGAACGAACTCGACGGTTTTGGAAAGTTTGTATCGATATCTAAAAGTTTCAGTTCAGGAGTTTTCGTCCAAAAGGTCTCGGTCATAAAGATATCGAAGGCTAAAGATGGTGGTTTTGTTAATTGCGTGCAGAAAATAAGTTTCGGCCAAGTTTGAACATCCGTAAATAATTTACCATAACCCCGCTTGACAAACAGCTTTTTGTTTTGAAAAAATATGGCCGGTGAACTTGATTTTACTAGAAGACATTTTGTTCCAAAAAGTTTTGCATCATAGTTAAAAACTGCCGCAAACATAGCCCTTACAGCTAATGAAATACTTGAATCGTAGAAATAATATAATTTTTCAGGAAATAATAGTTACGGCAACTTAATAAAAACGTGCATATATTTGTCGCTTCAAACCGTTTTCACGTAAAATATGTCCTTAGCTTCGTATCGAAGTAAACTAATATATTTTGATAAGTCGAAATAATTTGTGAAGCTTAAGGCTGCTTTTGACCCGAAAATACTAAAACAAGAAAGTGAATTTTCGAAAAGTGTTTAATTGTCGCCAAACTTTAAAAATTCACCACGGCTTCGTTATAACTCCGCTTTTATCCGCTCAAAAGGCCACGGATTCGCTTTTAAAGTATATTTTCTAAATATCAAGGCCAAAATGTCGTACCATCAGTAGGTTTTTCCAGAAACCGAATTAAGGACAGAACACCAAAATATAGTTATCGAAAATAGTTTTTCTCGGACAAAACCTATTCTAATCCCTTCAAATCAACTCCAAAGCTAATCTAATCCTACCATACACCTTCTTAGGGTGTCATGGGTTCCTAATCACCATCAAGACCAAGGATTACCATGGGAATATTTATAGGATGACCTTAGTATATATATAACTCTAAAATCATAAGAAAATTGGTATAAATCACATAACATGCATACTTGCTCCAAAAATGAGAAGATGAATATGAAATGAAAAAGGAAACATGAAAATGAAAGAATCAAGCTTACAAGTGAATATGATGAGGTGATAAGAACCAAGGTTAGCCTAAATACCCTAGGTTTTTATTTCAAAACCTAAATAAGAGTATTATCTAGATTGATTATTAGCTTGATCTTGCAAAATTGATGATCCCTTGTACCTATGGAGTTCGGTTTGATGGAGAAGAAACAAAGGAGAGACAAGTTTTCTTGATTTGAATAATTTGATGAAATGAAAATGAATGACTAAAGAAGAGTTGGAGTATAAGTATTATCTTGCAAGAAAATTTTTCCAACATAATTAATGCATTCCCTCCCCCTATGGCCGGTTTTTGGGGGAGGATGCTTCCTCATTATATATATATATTTTTTAAATGTATTATGTATATATACTTGTGTAATTTGTAAGGAAAAGTGTAAATGAAATAGATTTAAGTTAAGATAAATGGTAGTTTTTAGGTACAAGTAAATTTTTAATAGATCAAAATAGAGCATAATGATATCATAAAATTTTAAAATACATTCCTTGTAAAATTTGAGTGATAAAATAATTACCGTATGCTTTTTAAGAAAACGCCGTAATAGTATAATTTTAACGATTTATATACCAAATAAATTCAAAACACTAGGTAAAGTCAAAATATAGTTTTTACAACTAAATGTAAGTATAAAAATATGTCGGGATCATTTTTGAAAGTAACGGATTAAATATTCAAAATAATAACTCACGCGATAACGTTTATTTAATATAAAATTTACGCGTTTAATGTGAAATGAAAAATCATGAATGAACTAATCATGATGCATATTTAATTTAAGAAATGACCGGAATTTGAGAATTGTGACATTCTTCCCATGTCAGCGGAATCACGTCCCCGTGATTCGATTAACGATACTATGGTCCGAACCTCGACAAGAGTTCTAAAGTTCATGATCGCATTTAACGGTCTAAATGATCATATCAATGCCCATGCGCATGTGTTCCCCATTCAACTAAGTACGTGCCGTGATTAGATTGGATAGGGTAAACTTGCCCAATATCGAACGTAGCTCTCAAAGACCTTTAGGTAGTCGATTCTAATTTAATCCCACAACTCATCAAACAAGAACGTCATGAGATTAAACTAAACCGACTTGAGTAAACTTGTCTCTTAGCTTGATTTTCGCAACTCATCAAACAAGAACCGCTACTAGATCAAGCTAGGAAACAAGTTGTTAGAAAGATAGGAATCAACATCCTTGAATGAAGTCTTTTGAAAGATTCGCTCGATATTGGATTTGCTTACACAAATCAAATCAAATCAACAAAATATATATAACAACTAAGGTCGATATCAATAGGTCTCAAATTAATCAATGTCGTGAACGTGGTAAGAATTGGAAGGAAGTTATGCACTCAAAATTATGTCGTACAGAAATAAGGTAGTTGTTCAAAGGAATGTACCCGTTAAGCGTTGCGGGCTTCCTCGGTGCCGTGATAGAATGCTCGACCACGCATGGAGGAATTTCAATGTTCGATCTTGTGGGCCTTCTATTGCCAACGCCAGTTTGGACGACACCTCCTTGATTGGGAGTTCTTTTCACTTTGGATGTATTGCGAAGATGATCTAGACTTCCACACTCGTAACATGCTTTTCTCCATCCCTGATTTCCAGCCTGCTTGAGCAATTTTTCGCGGTGGCCCGTCGTCCGCATTTGCCGCACCTGGCGCCTCCTAAGTGATGATAATTACATCGAGTGCACAAAGGATGGGGACCCGTATATCCTTTATGCTCTGGGTGGTCGCCCATAGTTTCGAAGTTATTCACGCCTCTTGTTTTGCCGATTCTCGTCTCGGCTTCGGTGATCCTCCGCCGCTTTCGTCCATTGTCGCTTGCTTTTGTTAGTTCTCCGACCGATCACATCATTTGTCAAGCGATACGCCATACACAGCGGCTTGCAGAGTGGTTGGTTTCGGCGTAAGTGACATCCCTCCTAATTTCGTATCAATCCCATATATATCGGTCAATCAACTTCTCCACGGTGGAAACCATGTGAGGAACCATCCTAGTTAACTCGTGGAACCGGATCGTACTTGTCGATCTCTACTCCTACCATCAAGTGGTTCCAAAATTCTTCTTCCAATTTCGCACTTCATCTTTTCTCGCAGTACTCATCGCTAGTAGTTTCTTGAACGCTTCCCAAGATAGTGCATTTGCGCCTCTCTTCCTCTAGTCTCGTAGTTGGTTGTTCCACCGTGTCAATGCTCGACCGTAGTAGCCCAACAGAGAACTCAACCTTGTTTCCTTCAAGACATTTCGTGATACTAAGCTTCAACTCAACATTCTCGAACCAAAGTTAGCAATTCAATGGCACCTCGCACCATGAAATTCCATTGGCTTACATGTCATGAAAGTTTTGTAGTCGCATCCTTGACCCGTTTGAAGTACCTTCTCCGTTGTTGGTTCTTCCGCATCGAGATGTGTTATAATTTGAGTGAGTAGATCCGCTATTCCGATAGCGTTGTTGTTTGGATGGTCATTGTTGTTTGGGTTGCCGTTGTTGTTTGGGTTGCCGCGTTGTTGCTTCCCGAGCGTGTGTTTCTTGCACCATGATCCTACAAAGGACCAAAACATCGGGTTGAGTAAACGACATTCGAACGAAGTCGATGAGGTGCGAACGGTGGTAATGTGTTATGGTGATCAAACATGACAGAACAGAGACATGCTATGTCTAACAAGTCGAAAGATGGAAAAGAAGATATGAACAAGGTACGGTAATGTAGACGTGAACGTAAAAACATGCCATGCATACCCACCGACCAATGCAACTTCAGTGACCGACTCAAAAGACTCGACCAAACATGATTTAAAACTACCACTTCTTATCATTGATGGTTCTTCATAAATTAGACATAGTTGATCGGGCTATGTATAATTTATGAGTAACGATGCAACGATAGGACTAGTTGACTCGGATGATGTTCAATGTTTAATAAAATAAAATAAAAATTTTTCCGGTTATAGTGTGATTTTTATTTTTGAAAAATCGGCATTCTCTATAACCTTGGCTCGATACCAATCATCACACACCGCCGGAGGCGGAAACACGAGTGTAACGGAAGGAACATAAGCACAAGATAATAGAACATACCAACATTAATATTAAAAGAAATATTACACCATTACAATACCAGTTTAGTAAGATCGGCAAATATATTACAAAGTTTAGTTTCCAAAATATAGAGTTTTATTACATACAACTTGTAGCGACAAGTGAAAACTTTATGCAAGACTTGATAGAAAAGCTACTAACGATCACACGAAATGCATGAGAGAAAATGGGTCAACTATGAAAATAGTTGGTGAGTAAACACGCTTAGCGAAATAAGAAAATCGTAAGAAATATTCAAAGCTTTCGGTCAAAGAAAATAGTTCTCAAAGCAAAGGCATTGTGTATCCACTGGGCCCAAATTCGCCCATACAAAACTTGCAACTGTGTGTACACAACCCATCGCCAAAAGTAGTATGTCTAAAGATCAAGTATAAACGGTCATAATAGTTCACAATATAGTACCACTAATATAATAATGTAGGATGCTCCGAACATGGGAGACTTTGCACCGCTCCAACAAGTGGAGACTCCTTTGTCACTCAACCACCTAGGCGAGATTTATTGAGACGCCCACCAATAAGGCGAGACTTTATAGTGATGTCCGAGCAGTGGGAGACTTTGCACCGCTCCAACAAGGGAGACTCCTTTGTCACTCAACCACCTAGGCGAGATTTATTGAGACGCCCACCAATAAGGCGAGACTTTATAGTGATGCTCGAACAGGGAGACTTTGTACGGTTCAATAAGTTCAAATAAGTAATAGGTTCGTAATTAAGTTCAAGGATTTGATTCGAGTTCACAAGTTCTAGTCAAACTAGTTAATAAAAGTAGCAAACATTTTAGCTCAAGAAAGGTTCATGCATTTCACCCAAAATATAGTAAAACGGTAAAGGGGGTTTGTGATTACTCACTTGGTAAACCGAGGCGATGACAAAAGTGAGTACACCGAGGTATAATGTGATGTGTCAACCGGACCTATTACGAATGATATGATATGTCATGAGTTGCAATGTAATGTTATGCATGCATTTCGTATGCTATTTATACCATTTACGGGTTTTGAAAATATTACTCGTCATTTAAAAATACACTTTACAAGTTTTACGTCAAAATGTCATCCCACGATGGTTTTATAATGATTTATGGTGAAATTATCACTTTTCGTCGCAAAACAATGTCGCCGGAATTTTCATGAAATTAACAAACGGCTTTGGAAAACTAGCAGTAATACGGTGCACGCCGATCGTTAGAGAACGAACTCGACGGTTTTGGAAAGTTTGTATCGATATCTAAAAGTTTCAGTTCAGAGTTTTCGTCCAAAAGGTCTCGGTCATAAAGATATCAAGGCTAAAGATGGTGGTTTTGTTAATGCGTGCGTAAAATAAGTTTCGCCAAGTTTGAACATCCGTAAATAATTTACCATAACCCCGCTTGACAAACGACTTTTTGTTTTGAAAAATATGGCGGTGAACTTGATTTTACTAGAAGACATTTTGTTCCAAAAAGTTTTGCATCATAGTTAAAATCGCCGCAAACATAGCCTTACAACTAATGAAATACTTGAACCGTAGAAATAATATAATTTTTCGTGAAATAATAGTTACGGCAACTTAATAAAAAAACGCATATATTTGTCGTTTCAAATCCGCTTTCACGTAAAATATGTCCTTAGCTTCGATCAAGTAAACTAATATATTTTTGATAAGTCGAAATAATTTGTGAAGCTTAAGGCCGTTTTGACCCGAAAATACTAAAACAAAGAAAGCTGAATTTTCCGAAAAGTGTTTAATTCGTCGCCAAACTTTAAAAATTCACCACGGCTTCGTTATAACTCCGCTTTTATCCGCTCAAAAGGCCACGGATTCGTTTTAAAGTATATTTTCTAAATATCAAGGCCAAAATGTCGCACCATCAGTAGGTTTTTCCGAAACCGAATTAAGGACAGAACACCAAAATATAGTTATCGAAAATAGTTTTTCTCGGACAAAACCTATTCTAATCCCTTCAAATCAACTCCAAAGCTAATCTAATCCTACCATACACCTTCTTAGGGTGTCATGGGTTCCTAATCACCATCAAGACCAAGGATTACCATGGGAATATTTATAGGATGACCTTAGTATATATATAACTCTAAAATCATAAGAAAAATGGTATAAATCACATAACATGCATACTTGCTCCAAAAATGAGAAGATGAATATGAAATGAAAAAGGAAACATGAAAATGAAAGAATCAAGCTTACAAGTGAATATGATGAGGTGATAAGAACAAGGTTAGCCTAAATACCCTAGGTTTTTATTTCAAAACCTAAATAAGAGTATTATCTAGATTGTTATTAGCTTGATCTTGCAAAATTGATGATCCCTTGTACCTATGGAGTTCGGTTTGATGGAGAAGAAACAAAGGAGAGACAAGTTTTCTTGATTTGAATAATTTGATGAAATGAAAATGAATGACTAAAGAAGAGTTGGAGTATAAGTATTATCTTGCAAGAAAATTTTTCCAACATAATTAATGCATTCCTCCCTATGGCGGTTTTGGGGAGGATGCTTCTCATTATATATATATTTTTTTAAATGTATTATGTATATATACTTGTGTAATTTGTAAGGAAAAGTGTAAATGAAATAGATTTAAGTTAAGATAAATGGTAGTTTTAGGTACAAGTAAATTTTTAATAGATCAAAATAGAGCATAATGATATCATAAAATTTTAAAAATACATTCCTTGTAAAATTTGAGTGATAAAATAATTACTGCATAGCTTTTGAGAAAACGCCGTAATAGTATAATTTTAACGATTTATATACCAAATAAATTCAAAACACTAGGTAAAGTCAAAATATAGTTTTTACAACTAAATGTAAGTATAAAAATATGTCGGGATCATTTTTGAAAGTAACGGATTAAATATTCAAAATAATAACTCACGCGATAACGTTTATTTAATATAAAATTTACGCGTTTAATGTGAAATGAAAAATCATGAATGAACTAATCATGATGCATATTTAATTTAAGAAATGACCGGAATTTGAGAATTGTGACAAAAAGCTTTCATAGTGCAGGTAAGGAAATTGATTATTAGTCTGTAACAGGTATTACTTGTTTTAATAGTCAATTAGACATGTTAGAACTTTTGGAGGATTGGATTTATGACACTGATGTTTCAGACCACACGACACCAGTGCATACTAGTATATTTGGTCCTTATCAAATATGACTTCCAAATGGTGATACTTTTGTGATTTATCATATGGGTAAAGTAAAACTGAATAATGGAATTTTATTTACAGGTGTGTTGGTGGTACCATCTTTTAAGTTCAGTATCCAATCAGTGCCCAAATTAACATAAAATAGCCAATGTGTTGTGCCATTTTACCCATAATTTTGTGTTGTTTAGGACTTGAGAATCATGAAGGTGATAGGATTGGATAAGAAGAAGGAAGAGTTGTATCATTTAGTAAATGTTCCATCCGATAAGGTTGACAATGTGTTTTCAACCTTGGTAAATTCTACAATTCAGAAACTTCCTCATTCGGCTTTAGTTACTTTGAATTTTATGAATAAAGGTGTTGCATATTCATATTGTAAGTATAAAAATTCAAAGGGATTCATGAGGTGTATGTTAGTGAAAGATGTAAAACATGTTTAAGTTTTTAAGAGAGAAATGTAAAAGAATTATATATCTTTATCAAAAGAATGAAGTTATACAAATTATTTCCCACACCCCTCATGGAGAGTCATGAGAGGTATTTATAGGCTCTACATAACATAACTATGCCGCATGTACAATATTAATCCCTACGGGCACAACTATCTACATATCTAGTCCAATCTCGTAATGTCATTACTTTAATGATACTAACAATCTCCATCCAAGTGGTGACATACGGGAATTGGTTACAATGAGTTCTATACGTATATTCCAAAGTAAATAATAATGTTGCTGAAAAGCTAAGATTCTCTGAGGTTGTCACTGTAATCAAGATACTGACGATGACTTGAAGTTCATTCTTTCGAATACTTCGGCTTTGATCTTTGGCACTAAATACATTGATCTTTATAGCTCTGAACTTCTTCTGTTGTAATGATCTAGTTAGGTTATTAAATCTCTTTGGTCCCTCACAAACTAACAGCCCTTCTATTAAATCTCTTTGGTCTTCTAACATGTAGCGGAGAAAGTAGACTTTAGACTGCAGCACCATGGTTGTTCGTTCGGGGAGCATCATATCATCATAACTCACACAATGCATCCAAGTTGGTAAATAAGCCACGATGTACACATTATTTAAGCACATTTCCCTTAATCAACCAAATCACAGAAGATGAAACAATAATACCCGGCTAACCTACCTAGAATAATCAATGGTGTATATGCCTATAGCCCTTCTGCATTGACCCGATAAATCTCCGTGTACATTACTTCTCCTTCCTGATGGTTGCGAGTTATCAGAATTATTATAATATTGTGTACATGCCATGAAATCAATCGTGAAGCATAATGTAGCTCAATAGCCCATGAGTTTCTTTACATTGATCATCTCTAATGTTGAAGAAATTGACATGATTACGCCTAGTTACGTGATAAAAAAAAGTTATCTTTGACCAAATTGCATGAGTAGCTCGTGCAACTACGACATACATGCGCAATCCATGTGAGAAACTTTGGTGTGTAATTATCATTCTTGGAAGGAATGCGCCTTTACTTTGATAATTTTATCTCTTCTCATGTCAGGGACGATAATTGCACATCAACGTTCTCTACAAAAGTTGCGGCCTGAGCTTTTTGAGTTGTTTGGATTCCACTGCAATTTATCCCAAATTACATGGACGATTTATTCAATTTATGCTTTTTTAAAGTGTTAATTTTGCAAAGTGAGAAACCAGTCATAGGGTTAATAATAATAGTATATTTGCTTTAAGTTAAGATTAATAGATTAAAGAGCACAAACAGTCTATCCAAAACGACACCCCAAAAGTACTTAAAAGTGAGTTCGTATAAAATGCAAAAAACCAACAAGTTTAGTCGAACGTCACGGAGAAAATGATAACGTCCGTAATCAGAAGTCAAAGCCGGTTTTGTTTTAAGGCTTGTTGGATATAGAGGTGGTATCTTTAATGGAAACTCCTTCTGTTTGCAATCCTCCATTCGCCGATTGGACAGTCAGTGCAGACAGATTGGGAGATGAAGGGCTATTACCATCCGCAACTCCAAGTAGTGGGTGGTTGCTCCTAGCGGAAGAAGGGTTGCAAGTCGCGGTGGAGATAGCAGTAGCTAGTGAAATCGGCATTAGACAAAGGCCTTTTCCTTGCAAGTATTGCATGGCTGATCCCATATCTTCTTCCATTAGTTTCACAACTTGGTTCTCGGCCACACTCATTGTTTCATTGTTTGATGACGACGTTATTCCATTAGTGATCCGTCCTGCGGCACCACCACTGGCTACTTGCACACGGTCGCGGGCTCCCTATATATTTTAAAAGCAACGATATATTAGCTCTAGCATATCAAGATACTACATACTAAAAAGTTTGACGCATCATTCGTGTATATGCATAAAACAACATGCTACGTCGGGATTTAGCATGAAGGGTAAAATCGTTATTTACCGGGGTGGGGTAAGGGACGGTAGTGGAATCTGGAAAAGTAAAGCACGCGTGATGTTTCTTTCTGTGTGTCTTTTATTTGTTGTGAAAAAGTGTGGGGTTTGATGTGATTAAGATTGGTTTCTAAGGTCAATTTGTGCTGTTTGGGTTTCTATTAATAGAAAGATTAACATCAAACCCTAGATGCAAGAATATTATAATGCACCAACCCCTATATGTCATCATAAAAATCCTAAAATAGAAAGAAAATAACACCATCTAAGATTAGAGAAAAAAAAAGTTTGCTTGGTTCTAAAGTCTATGAAAGGTATTGTCTGAAATTAAAGTGTATACAAAAAGTGTTTGCTAAATAATGTCCACGGGCAATGTTTAATATGAATATAAAAAAAACTTGGGCTTTGTTAAATAAAAATGACATATATTTAAGTTAATTTTTATGTTTATTTATTATGTATTAAATGTATAATTACTTTAAATATGGAATGAACATATTTTTAATGTGCAATAAGCGTTGTTCAGTAGTAGGCAGTGTTTATCAAAACCCATATAAAAAAGATGTAGTTGCATGGTTTGTTATATAGTTAAACATTAAAGGCTCCAAAGCATGCTATCAACTTCAATTAGTTGTACATTATAGTTGCTCTTTTGCCTATTTATAAAAGGCAATTAATATTGATCTTGATATTAAAATAAAATTTAATATATGTATGACAATGGAAAGGGTAGGTGTGATAGAAACCTGCAAGATTTGGAAAATTCTTTTTTAACATATTAAATTAATTTCAGTAAACAATATTAAAGCAATATGTGGAGAAATTGATCAAGATCTAACCTCAGGTGAGATATCAGTAACTAGAGGAGCAACAGCACCAGCACCTCCTAATCTACTCATGCTCAAGACCTAATCCAAACAACCATTTTAGAAAATTACATTAAATAAACTTTTATTTAACATATCAAATAATAAGTTAAATATAGTAATTTAGAAAGATGGTACTTTGACTTGAAGCTGAAGGAATTTGACATAATCTATGATCTCATCTAGCATTGAAGCCTTGTCTGTCTGTCATTCCACATCCCATGCCAAAATTATCATTAGCAAAAAGTTAATTATTTGTAGATGATGAAAACAACAAAAATATAAATTCTTAGTAACTAAAGTCAATATAGTAGAACAAATTTCATGTACATTGACTTTTCATTAACATACTACTTATCCTACTCTATTTTATTATGAACAATCTCATTACCTATCAAACTCTTGTATTAATTACATCCAACTTAGTACATCATACATCATAAAGACATATCTTATTAATTATTAATTTACACAATATATACCACTCATAATCAAAAATATCTTTTTAGATCGAGAGAATAATTAGGTTGAAAACCTTACTTTGACCAAGTTATATGTCATTCCACAACACATACCTAAATCATCATTATAATATTTTAATAATAGATCTTAATAATAACAACAATTAAAAATAATAAGTCACTTAAGTCAAACGATAAAATAATTATTTATGCATTGACTTTTGATTCAAAAATCATCTATGATCTAACTATCTTACAGTCCTTATAAGTTACGATTACATTTTAACTTGGTAAATATTTTCTAGATCATGAAAATCATTTTTGTTCAACATAACCATCACTTTAACTTTAACTTTGATACATCAAGTTACTAAATAACTTTACACTTTACATCATCTAGTAAATTTGTTTATTGTTTTTACAATCTCAAATAAGTAGACTAAAAATATGATAATCTCAGGGTTAAAACGGTAACTAAGAAAATTTCCCGGGAAATCCGACTATGATCCGTAACCTACCCCGGATTTTCTGCCTACCACCTACGGTTTCAAGTATATGCCACGAAATCACATACAACAAGTATCTCACGCGCCTAATCACGCGCTTATTTATTGGCTTATAATCATTAGCAACACATGTATCACGTGATGTGATCTACATACCTTGTTAGCATTTGGGACGAGTTCTTGAAGGGATTTCATCCTCTCGGCAATCCTTTCTCGGCGGAGCTGCCAAATTTCGGTCAAAAAGATGATCAACTTAAGATCACTTAGATGTAGTAAGATTAATGGGTGATTAAGGGTTTTTTATTTACTCGTTCCGCGATACTATGTGGATCAGTTGCTTGTCCTCTTCGAGCTCTGACTCGTTTCAGTTGAAGAGGCCATCCGCTCCCGACAACAGTTGAGCGGGAGGTCCTTATTGGTTTGTCTCGGTTCACAAGGCCGATGTGGTCCCAGGAGATCCAAAGCTCTGGGTCTACATCAATAATTATTAATATAACATTGCATAAAAAAGTATGTCTAACTTGTGTGTCGTTGTATTTGATGCCTTCATGATCTTGTTGAAACTGAACGTATCAATACAAACTATTTAACACAAAGTAAATCGAAAATAATCGACTCACCGGAGGAAAAGGAAACTCTTGGGATGGATGGGATTGGAGAGATCCGGCAAACCCATTAAAAAGAGTTTGGATCGAATTATCTCCTCTCTATACATAATACATAATTCAATAACTTTTCACAATAATCATATTACAATATATATTTGTTATGTTTAGTAACAAATCTCCGGAAAAAAGAATTTACCGGAGATTTAAAAGACGAAGCATCAACCATATCATTTTGAAAATTCCCCAACTCTCCAGCACCAGGCAAGCCTCTAGAGAGCATCATCTGTTGTTGGAGAATCAGCGATTTCGCAGCGGATGACGGGCCAGAGCTGATCTGATGTTGGCGAAGCTTTGTTGCTAGAAAATTTGATTGATCATCAAACTGATCTACATCCCAACCATTACCACCACCACCATCACCGGCCGATATTTCGGGCCAAGAAGCACCAGATTGGAGGCCCGAAAGCATTTGATCGAGGAAATCATCGTGAGACGAAGCGGGATCGAAAGAGTTGATGGCGTTTTGGAGTGACATTATTTTCTTAAAACAAAAAACACACACACGAAAATACACACAGTAAACCCTATAGTCATAAATGAGAACAAAAACATATATGCATATATATAAAATTACCTTGGAAATTGTGAAGTTAAGATTAATTTCTGAGTTTGCAAAAATTAATCAAACGATGTTTGTCTGGTTTGGAATGTTTCTCAAGCCTTTTCTCTCATCTCAATTTTCAAATTTCATTTGTCAAGAGTATTTATAATAGGCCTTTGTGTATTATTTTAAAGGGTTTTGTTTTTAATTTAAAATAATGGATTCAAAATTTTAAATTTGATATAACTGCATATTACTGGCACAAACTATATTGATGGACATAACAATAACTTATGTATACCATTTTTTGCCTACTGAATTTCATGTAAAGATAAAGTGTATAAATAAATATCTTATATTTTTCTTTTAATAATTCTAAGTTTGTAATAAAAGATATCGAATTCGTAATCACACTCTTTTTAAAAGAGTTTTGTATCTTGGAGTTCATTGTACTAAATTTTCTTGGACTTGTAATAGCATTCACATGAAAACATATTTGTATTGATAATGTAACAATTCAAACTGTTTTGAGGTAGTTTAGTGGAAAAGAAAACAACGAGAATACGAGTTAATGTATTTAGTTATTTGGGTCATATGGTTTATACCTCATCTTTTTCTATTTGATGCATTAATAACTTTTCTCATATTTTAAAAAGCTATTCGAGTTACGATAGTATTTATCAAATGCATTTAATGAACTTTCTTTCTTTTCGAGTTACGGTTTTGATAGTTTGCATAAACGGAATGAGATTTTTATAAAAAAGTATTTATTTTACGAGTTTTTTGATCAATATTTTAAAAACAAGGTGTTTAGTTATCACTTACCATTTACCATTTTTTTCTTTCAAAACATAGTTAATTGTGGTCGAAGAAACCTACCGAATTGAAACCAACTAAAACCGACTAAATCTCAGTCTCTATCTATTAAATATGATGACAAACCGACCATTTTGTCTTTTGAACCGGACCGACCACATTCGTCGATCCGACTTTGGCCAATCCGGTTCTTTATCGATGATCACCCATAGTTAATTGGTTCCGATCCAACTTACCATTGTATAATTAGAAGTTAAGATATTAAACTAAAAGTAAGACAAAATAATGAAGTATAACTAACAAAAACTAAAAAAATAGAATGACAAAATGTAAATTAAAAAAAAAAAAAAAAAAAAAAAAAAAGAACTTAAATATTTTGAGATGGTGGGGACAAATCCTGGAAAACACACTTTTCGGTAATATGTAATGCCAATAATACCCCTTACAAACCAAGTTTATATGAAAAGTTTTACTCATTAGATTAATTCGATATAAATAACAAGTTTTTAAAACACACTTGATTAAAAATGGTAATAACATCTACCAATAGATTAATAGTTTAAATATGGTGTGATCATCAATTTTTTATTTTCTTTCGTTTATAACTCATAAACTTTTTCTTCTCGCATGCAATGACTACAAATTAAACTCGTAAATGTTGCATAAAAGTCACACCAAAATACAAGTTCGCAAGTATAATTATTTATTACTATACACCGTCGCATTACGCGAGTATTCGTCTAGTTACATACAATGCACAATTTCAATCCTTTATTTACTTTTCCACTTAACAATGTTTAAAAAAAATTAAATAGTTATTTTAAAAATTACTTTTTATTTTTAAAATGATTGTTCTTTATAAAATTACACAATCACTACCATTTTTTTTTCTTTTTTCTTCTTTTTACAAAGCATCACAATCATGTTCTGAGTCCCAATCCATGTTTCAATTGTAGTTTGTTAAAGAGAAACTGATATGATGTTGTTGTCATCTCGAATGATGATGAAAAAGTTGTCAATGTCAATTGGTAAACGTTACATTAAACACTTACTCTCATATCTTAAATATAGTATTTGCCGTTATAAAATATCATCATTATCACGAGGACATGCCTAATAGTTAGAGTTGGCAAAGCGGGTGGGTAGGGTGGAGCACGGGCTATGGGCCAAGCAGGCAATGGGTCAAACAGGCACGGCGCGTAAATGGTATGGGCTAAGCAGACCACACGCCAAACGACTCACGTGTTATCTGAATCGCTTTTAAAAGACCCAAACGAAGAAATAAATTCGCCGAACGTAACACCATTTATATTTAAAAATTAAATATAATTTTTCTTTAAAACAATTTAATGTTCGAGAAAACATTATCTTTCATTATGCCCATTTAATTTACAAATGGGCAATATATCTCATTTCAAAAAAGAAAGTACTAAATGTATTCAAATCTTCTAAAAGTTCATTTTTTTAACTTTTTTTTTTTTTTTTTTTTTTTTTAACACAAATTACCACCTCTACTAATAGTAAAAAAGCTTTATTTTCTACACATAACTTAAATTGAAATATAGCCGTTTAATATATAACATTTCAAATTTAAAAAAAATAAATATATAGTTAGTTTGCTAAAAAGCTAGCGATAAATGTGTGTGGATAAGAAATTTGAATTTTCAGCTTTTACGAAATTTTAATCATGGATCCTAAGGTCATCCAAAAGTGAGCTTTTTATCCTCTTTCTTTAAGTCTTGCACCAACAAGGACTGTGAATGTTCACATAGTGGATTCGTTTTACTGTTATCTTACTTATTTTATGCTACTATTGTAGTTTTAAAATTATTGTCATTTATTTTTTATTATTTTTTTTGAGATGTTTTAAAATAATTGTAAATTGCAAATTATGTTCTTAACATTTGTCATTTTTGCGAAAAATGCTTCTAAAAATAAATATTGTGCGTGTTGTGTACTTAACGTTTAGACTTTTTGCGAACAGTGCCCCTGAACAAACACTGTTGTTGCAAATTCGCGATTTTGGCTAACGACTGTTATAAATTCCCGTTAGTGAGTCCTCACGTGTGTTCCACGTGAGGGTATTTTGGCTATTTCATTTTTCCCGCCGTAAAATCCACCTGACACACCACTTGCACACCTACCTTTGTGTTGAGGGACATTTTTTGCAAGCAAGTTTTCATTCTTATATAACACATAACTTTGACGATTAGTGCCCGCCAACTACCATCTACACACTCACACACTTAAGAACATAACAATGGTGCTTTACGGATGCGGTAATGTTGCTATCATCAAGATATCCTGGACGGACAAAAATCCAGTAAGAAGGTTCTTCTTCTGTCCTAACGCGGTTTTGATGTCTAGATGATTTAGGTTTCGGACTATGGGACACTCGGGTGGATAGATCCACCGATGTGCCAACGAGCTATTGAGATCATTCCTGGCCTTCTTAAGGCTAGGAATGCACTGGAAGAGGACATCGAGGAGTATGTTCAGATGTTCAGGGAGCAACATGAATTGGTGATGCAGCTGAGGATATATACATGGTCTTTGCTTGTTTTATGATCTATGTCATTTATAAATAGTTCTAGGATGGTTGTAAATGGTACTTTAGGTTTTATGTATTTTTGGTTTGTTTATGTAGGATGTAGTTAATCCCTTATTTTGTGAACGATCTTGGTAGGATGAATATGAACATGTTCTTATTAATGGTTTTTACTTACTTGTTGATTTAGTTTTTTATCATGGGATTTGACAATATCTACATAAAATGGGTTATTTGAGCTCTCGGTTGACTAAAATAGTCAAAGGAAAAATGAGTTAATTATACTCCTCTATTGTTGGAGTTATAAACTCATAATGATTGTTTCCTTATATTATGGTGAAGTGAGGTCCAAAATGATTATACTTCTCTATTGTGGGTTGTTAAAATGGCCAGTGCTTATGTGTAATGAATTTGAGGACATTTGCTTGTTTTTCCAGTGCTGAAAGGGTTTGAGGAGATCTCAGTTGGGATTATAAGCTCATGTCTTATTTTGTAATTTTGGTGTGTTATGTCATGAGATTTGGCTGTCTATTGTTGGTTCTAAGTATTCAGCAACTGTTGTTATGATTGGGATTGTTTCAGTACATTGGTTAGTTCAAATGGTGATGATATGAGTCTGATAAAGTGTTGTTTGCTCTTAGATATTGCAAGTTAACACAACAACAAGCATAAGGATGCTTGGTTGAAAGAAGATGGCTAATACCATGGTTCTGAAACAATATTTCCAGTAAGTTTTCTTTCAAACTTTATGTGAGGATGCAGCTACATGATGTTTGGGAAAGGTGAACTAGTTGACTTAGCAAGTTCCATATTGCAGTTTCCGGCTTTGATTAGTATGGAATTGTGAGAGGTGTTTGCATTATGAAGGCCCGTGACTATTAAAAGTTGTCTTCGAGAAGGAACAATGGTGGAGTGCCAACCTGTTGATGCCTGGTTAGATGTTCTTCTCTATCTTGTTTGTGATGATGAAGCTGAAAATTAGAGTAAAGATGGATAGTTGACTGGGAAATGTATACAAGGTGGGAAGTATCCTTAATAACCTCCTATCTTTTGAGTGATGCCTTCATGAAGCTACTATGTCTATAGCTTGGTGAGGATGTAAGATGCTATGGCTATATGCAATTTACAGTCTAAATGATGGAAATGTAGCTCAAATGTAAAGGTTTCTCCATGGGAGTCCTAGTGCTAGCTGCAACATTAACCTAGTTGAATTAGTAAACTGGATAAACTGCTTGAACAAGCTTCGTTCATGATATATGTTTTGTATAAGCCTCTTAAGGATGTGAACGCATGTCTTCTAATTCTTTTGAAAGCCTTGTAGTATTGATTATTGACGCGATAATATATTTTCATAGTTTAGCCAAAAAAAGAAGCAACTTACAAACATTAACATAAAAGCAACTCACAATTCATAAAAGTAACTCGAAAACAATAACATAAAAGCAACTAACAATGTTGGAAGATTTTATTAAATGTCTAAAAAGTAACTCACAATGCATCCAAACTTACTAAATATCTTTAAAACAAATCACAAACCATAACACAAAAATAATTGTTTGTCTTTGTCATTCATAAAACCATTCAAACTGCAAATTCTTTGGCAGCCCTTCTGGTACTCTTTCTCCTCTGACTACCAACCTCCTGGGTTGATTGTGCCTCCATTGGTTGACTTAGTCATCCATTAGCTTTAGGTCGTTCAGCATCTGCAACACCTTCAGTTATTGCCTTCCTTTTGCCTTTCCCCTTTCTCTTCTTCTTTCTTGGAACTGTACATGCTCTTTTGTTGTGACCGTTTGTACCACATTGACTAAAAGTGACAGTGTTTCCCGTTTTTGAAAGCTTCCCATTCTTGACCATTTCCTTCAATGCATTCTCAGCCATCTCATTTTTGGCCACTCTCCTCATATTCCTTGGTTTGTCAACGCTAACATGATGGTGTGGGGGCAATAAGATAATAAGGATGATGCACTTGGGCCAATATTTACCGTTAGTAACACATTCAATCATATAGATGTATGTCTCCTTCCATGTTTTTAGCCAATATGCTTGATGGACCCAATCATCAGGTATACCTACCTCCCTACCATCACTTTCCATGCTATACATTGCTGCTATAGCATGTTTATATGGAATACCGGTTAGCTCGCATCTCCTATATATCCATGTATTTTAACCTCATATTCACTACACATTGGTCATTCCATGGTCCATTACACTGGTAACTGTCAGCCCCATTCCAAATAACTGAATAGTCATTAGCTTCTCACTTAATAACCTTAAAAATGGTTGTTGCAATTGGGGTTAAGGGACCACCATACTTTTCCATGACCTTTTGCACATTCACTATCCTCTTCATCAAATACTCCTTAATGTATTCCAAACACCTATTATTGATTTATATCTACCATCTACCAACTTACTGTTGAGTGCCTCACAAAGTTTGTTGACCAGAATTTCACACCTAGGTTTGCCTGTTTTTTTTATAATGATTAAGGATAAGTTTATATCCACTATATACATACTTAAAGCAAAAATATGAAAAAAGTTATACCTGAAAAAAAGTCCTTGACTATGAGGTTGCTTGTATATTCTGTAACCACTCATGAGCTTTAGGGTCGAAGGCTTTCAGATCCTCCATTCCTTGTTATAACTGAGGCACAATGGTTGTTGTTGCACACTTCCTTTAAAAATATGCTTTATGTTGTCATAGATGTTTCTAACATAGTATCTGTGTTCAGCAGAAGGAAAAAGCTCTTGGATAGCTGGTAGAATACCCTGTTACAAGTAAGACATTGCTTATATGTAATGAATTTGATATAATCAGTGTTAATAGAATTGATTCTACCTTTTGTCTATCTAAAACGAAAGTGTAGTTATAGTTTGGTTGTAAATCAAGGTCATCACCAAGATTTTGTAGGAACCATAACCAAGAACTCTTACATCCAGCCTCAACAACAACATATGCAAGAGGGTAAATACCATTGTTACCATCAATACCAACAGCCGTCAAAATTTGCCCGGTATATGGTCCTTATATGAAAACACCATCCAACCCCAATATCTCTCTTCTTGTAGCTCTATACCCAGCTTTAAGTGCACCAATACACACATAAATTCTTTTGAATACCCTTGAATTAGAGTGCGATCTATGTTGGTTTCCACCTGGATCTTGACTATTGTCTCTGGCTTTTTTGTTTGAGCTCCATTGCATAATCTATAAGGAGGGCATACTATTGTTTATGATCACCCTTGCATTTCATGTCCTTATGGTTTTTGGTTTTTGCAAATTGGCCCTGAGTGTTTGGGGTGGATGACATATCCTCTTCTCTGCCAGGTGTTGGATTGAATTTTGTTGAACCAACCACAATGCCATAGCACTTAGCTGTCACCCTATGGTTATCACATATTAGAACCGAAATAGATCTCCTCGACTACAATGCATGTATCTTCAACTTATCAGTCGCTTATTTTCTTGTAACAAACTCCTCCCCCACCTTAAATGCACCTTCTTTGATTCTAGACCTACCCTTATAAGCCCTTCTCAATTCCTTCAACCTTCTCTTTCTTTTACCTATACCTCGTTCATCATCAGCCTCTTCTTAACTTTCAAGCTCATCCAAGTCAATTACAGGTTCACCAGGCTCCATCTGAAGTCTACTAGCTTATCTCATACTCTGTTGAATGTTTTAATCCAACACAAATGAGAAACCATGCATGTCAACTTCTGGTTCTGTTCTTGGCATTTTATTGGCATGATGCTAAAAATCACTAACACCCCTTTCTGGTTCTTTCATTTGTACACCTTCGTCTTTAATATCATGTTCTTCTCTTTCTACAACTTTCTCATCAATCTCTTAGACAGTATTTCAAAAAATCACACCCTCATTTTCTGGACAACTCATCAATCATTTCTGCAATATATTCTGGCCTACTATCAAGGCCTGTAACCTCATCCCAATGTGCTACACTATCTTGTTAGAATAATCATCTTCAAAAAATGTCTCAACTTGTTTACCCTTCGAAGGCATAAAACCACCCATAGGGTCACAATCACTGTCTTCCGTCAAAATTTAAGTAACTGAATGCATTGGATGAGGATGGTGGTACCTCATTTTCATAATGCAGGAATCCTACATTATCAACATTACCAGTACTTTCAACCAATGGACAAACATTACTGGTTGAAGCTTGAGTTGCTGCCATTACATGATTGTAATCTAATATCAACAAATTTCCTTTCTTTTTCTTAACAGGTGCACTGACCACATTATCCTCAACAATCTCTTCAATCACTACACCCTTTGAGGACTAGCAACCCCTAACCAACATCATATGTTTTCCTATCATATGTTTTTCTACAAAGATACATCAGACTCTACATAAACATCTATTTCCTTATACTTAGGAACAAATTTTAACAATGTCAACACGTCCTGATTCGACATCAAGGGAACTAGTGCATCATCTAAATACAATCCTTGGACCCTAAAATGGCTAAACAACGACTGCTTATTATCATCCAAACCAATTTCAACTAACATTTTGACCAACTCGCGAATGGAAAACTTCTCAGTATCAATTTGGTCTAAATGATCAACCATATCAAACTTGTATACTCTGCCAAGTGGATCATAAAACTCACCAGTGTGGTGGATTTGAATAGTGAAAAGATTTGGGTACAAATCTGGGAAGATAAAACAAACCAAAATCAAAAAACAACAATAACATTTTCATGGCTCAACGTAACCTGCTTTAATTTCTTATATATAGTGCATGTTCATTCTAAACAAACGTACAATAAAAAAAATCTAATAGTATATTGCATCAATTCCGCAATTGGTGAACTATGAGCTCTAATTTGCCAGCCACCCATGTTGGATCTACTGCTAAAATAGGTGATTTGCACAATATAGGAAAGTTGGAAGCAAAGCGGTTCGATCGAAAATGTGTGTATATGTTGAGAATGAGTATTCAAGTGGTAAAATATAAGAGTGAAAACTTGGTTGTAAAAAATGTCTCTCAACACAAAGGTAGGTGTGCAAGTGGGGTGTCAGGTGGACTTTATGGCGGGAAAAGTGAAATGACGAAAATAACTCACGTGGAACACACGTAAGGGCTCCCTAACGGGAATTCGTAATGCTCGTTAGCCAAAATAACGAATTTGCAACAACAATGCTTGTTTATTGGCATTGTTCGCAAAAAGTCCAAACTTCAGGTACACAACTCGTGTAAATTTTTTCAGAGGAATTTTTTTGCAAAAATGGCAAATGTTAAGGACATAATTTACAGTTTATCTTTTTTTAATTGATCAAACGAAGGTTTAGTAAATGGGTATGATATTTGAATTGTTGAGAAGTGCACTGGTCTTACGTTTTTTAAACTTTATATCTTTTGTCTGAAGATAATAATTTTGAAATAAAAGGAGTAATTAACTTAGTATACCTTTATGAGATAGCTTTCAGTGCTCACAAGAGATCTGGAATTTTTAAGTTGCAAAATGATAGTGCAACTATCCAAACCTTTATATGACTATTGACAAGACATTAATGATAATATATATATATATATATATTTTTTTTTTTTTTTTTTTTTTCATTTTTAAGACATTGGATGGGCTTAGTTTAAGGTATGTATGCATATTTGATTTAACCAAGAAATAAGTAAGACACATTTTTATTGGGTTATTAGGGCTTGTTTGGTAGGCTTTTTTAAAGCCTTTTTTTTTTTTTTTTTTTTTTAAGCTTTTATTACAAACATTAATCTTATTTAAAATAAATAACTCCGTTTGAATACATCAACTTCAAACTTTTATTTTAAACAAGTAACTTTTAAATAAAAGCTAATTCATGAAGCTTTTAAAATATGTTAGAGTTGTTGGATATGATTAACGGGCTTTATGCATACAACGATGACGACAACAACAACAACAATATTGGGTACGTTGTAATGCTATGTTACAAACTACAATTTATAGATATGTTACAAACTACAATTAAATGAATCCGAAATGATATTGCTACATTAATATAGAATGCATGTTACAAGCATGTTTTCTTTAAGTACTACGATTATTATCCATAAAATGAGTATATTATTTTTATTTTTACATTTTTTACGATTATAGATTATGTAACAATTAACCTATCAAATATTTTTATTGAAAAAAAGATACAACTTGTAACTCATATTATTAACTTTGCGGTTCTACAATTTACTGATTCTACGTAATATATTTGGTTTTGCCAAATATACCTTAAGTTTGAGACTCTTATATTGAAAAAGAAGACAAAATTGATATAAAAGAAAAGTTCAATGTAGATTCAATATTCTCTTAAGATCCAATGAACCAATTATGATCACCAATTTTTCATTAAAAAAAAAAAAAAAAAAACTTTCACCATTAAAAAAAAAAATATATCTCGCAAATCGTTAATCGTTACGCAAAACGAATCATAACATCGCGACGAGAATGAAATCATCTTTCTTTAGAGGAGCACTTCTATATACAATGATTTATTCATATTGTACAACCAACTAAAAACATATCTACCAAATTAAATACAAACAACTAAAACACCCCTTACTAAAAAGTACAATAAAATTTTCACAATATATAATTTAAACAAGCTACAACATAATCCAGAATATAAAATAATTATACACATTATATAAATTAATAAAACACACAAAATTTCATACAGGCTAACAAATTGATGGTACATATAGTTTTGAAAACCGGACCGGACCAACGGGTTCAATCGGGAACCGGTGTCACCACTGGTTCGAATAACGAATAAAAGCCATCCGAAAATGAGCCTGAGAGGATCCGTTGAAACAGATACAAACTGGTAAATCAAGCTTCATCGAGATCTATTTCTCGGGTTAATCGTCACAGGGTACCCGCGTATACTATATATAAAGGAAAAAACAAAAGGTGATAAGTAAAAAGTTGAAACTAAAAATAAAAATGTTGAAAACATATATTTCAAAAGGAAACTATTAATACACATCGAAAACCGGGTTGACCCGGGACGCTTCAAACCTTGCGTGTTGAACCGGTTTAATTTGACCCGTGCTCCACCCAACCCGTCGGGTTGACCCACTCGGGAATGGTTTAACTAGTTGAACTACCCGGGTCGAACCCGGTTTTAAAACATTATGTTTAATCTCCAAATCTTCAAACTTTTATTATTTTTCCTTTATAACCCATAAACTTTTTTTTATCACTAAACAATTTGTCGCTATAAAATCTCGTTGCTATGCACGAGTAGTCGTCTATTACATAAAAAATACAGTAATGTCAAATTTAGATAACTTTCTTTTTGTCTAGAACATTGTTAGAACTCTAATAGTTTGTATGTAGTTAGAAATTGGTATCCCATCAAGTTTATTAGGTGAACCAAAAAGTAGAGGACTTTATGTTATATTTTTCTGTTTGTTTAGCTTATTTTATATATCTATCTTATTTAATAAGCTTTTGGTGGGCTTAATATCGCGCGAAATAAGAGAGATAGGAAAGAGGGAAGGTGTTATGTGTGAAAGAGAAATGTATATTAAAAGATGAAGATTAAACAATTAGATAAGGATCATACCTTATACATGTATAGGTAATTAATTTGGGATTGTTCCATTTTTTTTTTCTTTTTGCTTGATTTGGTAATGCTTAACAGTTTAGCTTAAACATACATTTTTTTTTACATCTTTTAGTTACGAGATCTTTTGATGATATGATGGAAATAGAAGTTAGCAATATTATTAATCCATGGAGCTATTTAAAAGCTCTTTACTATGTTCTGTTTTTGTAAATTACACGTTTTATAATCTTTTTAAGAGCAAAAGAGCAAGTAATACCGTTATACTGGAACAAATGGATCCAGATGAAAATAAAATATAACCACATATAACTACAACACCCTATATCAATAATAGTATGTACGTATAAAAGTGTTCAACCAAAGTCATTAAACTTATAAAAGTGTTCAACCATGTTGATTAAACTTGTACGTAACTACGAAGTGACTGAAATTTTAATCTGTGGAACACAAATTTACAAATTCGATTATTCAATACATTGCATAAAATGGTATACTTGTGAATTCAAGTAAATCGGAATATACGACCAAATAGCAGTTTAATTTTAACTCTCTTTTATTGCCTTGTCACCCAAATTAACCAATGCACTTATAATCGTTTAGTCGTTTCTTCTTTGCTTTAGCTTTGCAAGTTGCTAAAACAATGTCGTTCTAAACAAACTGCTGGTGTTTGTAGTAGTACGTGATCATGAGGAAGAGATTGAAACATATACCGAAGCAAGAAAATAACATCATGTCATATGAATGCAAAACGAATAAAAACAGATTTAACGTCGTCTACATACATGCATTATATATGCATGTGTGCATGCATACGTACGTAAATACTTTCATACATACGTACATATTATACATATATTAGTTGAGAAAATAATTACATGTGGATCATATTATGGTCATAAGATGATAATATTGTATTTAGTGTCACATGACAAGGATATGGGTGATGAAGCTTCTTAATTCGATCTACTAACTTCATCATATGCACATATTTATGATCTTGGAATCACAAAATTCAACTAAACTTTAGCCATCTCGAAGTTCCAATGGAGTATTAAAAATTGTGTCTTCCCAATGAGTCATTCTTGCAACATGGTGTCCGATCACAATCAAACATTAATTAATGATTTTCGTTATAAGTATGTCTATTATTTCAGTTTTTTATTTGATATATTCATTGATCCTATAAAAAAACTAGAAGGAGAATTTAAATATAGGTAGTTATATTTTCGATAATAAACAATGCTTAGAGATTGATACTTGAAGGTCGTTCATGATAAATTCAGTGATGGTCTTTAATCGAAAAACGTAACCTTTTATTTATTTTAAAATGATATTATATGTTTGGTTTTATCTTTTATTATACTTTCTTGGAATTTTAAGTGTTGGAGAGTAATTTTGTATGTTTAAACTCCGACCAACATAATGCCTTCATGTAATGTCTGTAGTAGTGAAAATTAAATGCACTTAACTAGTACCAACATGTATAAACTAAGGGTTTTTTTATAATAACTTTTACTAATTATTGTTTTTTAAAGTTAGTTAATTAGCTAATAACAAGGCAACTCATAATTACAGTTCATGGTCTTGGTTGAGTTTGCTTAAGCGTGGATGGCGTGGTTGAAAGTTTTGTCTCATCACATCAGCTTTACGTCACTATTTTTTTTTTAAACAACAAATATATTATATATCTCATAAAAACCCTTTAGCGAGAAGCTATAGGGATATAAAACTGAAAATAACCAACATGACAAACTAGGCACGAGTCAACGGGCAATAGTGACCGGCAGAGAGGAGATAGTAGGATTCGCAACCCACTTGTGCCAATTTGATTCACTTTCTACGACCCGATATCCTACAAAAAGAGTGTCTGAGAACTTCAAGAAAACCGAAGTCAATACTAGAGTCAACTCCAGAAAACAATTTGCGGTTTCTAGCATTCTAGATCACCCAAGCAGCGGTAAAAATTACGGCTTCGAAGAATTTGAGTTGAGACGGATGAAAAATCTTCCTTTTGTGAGTTTAAGTTTCACGTCACTATCTAACACTTCAATTTTATTTTCTCTTTTTCCCCCTCGATCATTGCAACACTTTCTCTCCCTTTGCTTAAACTTTTTATCATTATTTATCATTTAAAAGCATCACTAAAACACACAAACCCATACACAAATACACGATACGCACAAAAAAATAAAATATTATTTCTTTTTTTTGGGTAAAAGGGAACTTTCACCCTGGTAAAATATATTAACCAAAAAACCGTTTAAAGTACAATGAAATGTGGCTGAAATGTCACATTAATCTCAAGCAACTGCTTGAACAACCACGAGATCATTTATGACATGCCATAAATGAACAACTGGTTAACAACAACTAGAATAACCACTTAAAACATAAAAAGACATGCAAAACAAATAAACAAATCAACATAAAAGATTACTTCCTCAAACGGCCTTGAAGCTTGAAATCAAACTGATTGTTCAATTCCTCAAATTGCCCAGGTAAGTCATAGACCTGTGCCGCATAATCATCAGAAAGACCTTCAAGCTCGTTATGTCCTCTTGCTGATTAAAGTAACTGCCCATAGGATCATTTGTCCCATACACCTCATCATCACTATCTGAATCAACCACTTCACCCACCATAGAGAATGGGTTGCCCTTCCTTTCACCATCAGCCACCGGAATAGGCTTACCATTATCATCCACAAGGGTAGCTTTCCCATGAATAATAAGCTTTTCAAGCTTCATAGTTTTGTCAGCAATATGAGTGTTCTCCATAGGCGATGGAGGTGCAGTTTTGGAAGAACTATAGATAACTTTAGGAGTACATGTAGTGCCAATCACAGGTTCCAAAACCAAATCTTGTTCCATAAGCACATCAAAAGTGTTATTAAAATCAACAAGGTTGATATCATCCACCCATTATTATTCTTACCTTGGTCATCCTGAGATGGAGCCGTACTACTAGTAGGATCAGTAGTAGGTTCGCTTACATTAACCGTTGGAGAACCTGTATTCAATTGGACAGAAGGCTTAGACGTCGATGCTCCTCCATTATTTGGCTTAGTAACCGGCCTATAGTAATACGAAACTTTAGGCTTTTGAAAATGAATCCCATCAAACTGATGATTAGTACCCTGAAGCTTACCTTTTCCTTTCATCTTATAAGCTTCAACGAAACTCTCTTCATCAACCAACGATTTATCTTTCACAACCGGTTTCACTCTTTTAGGACATCCATCATCAGTGTGATCAAATACTTTACAAGTCTCACATCTTGGTGGCTTTCACTCATATTCAATATCAATTTTTTGCAATGAATGACCTGACCCATTAGGGTAAGGGATCGCAACCACAAGAGAGTCAAGTAAGGCTTCCTTTGACGACACTTCCATAGGAATTACGACCCCACGACACATCGTACTTGTGTAGGAATCAAGCATGATAGGACGACCAATTTGCGTTGTAATCAAACTAAGACCAACCTCATAATACGCAACAACCGGAATATTATGGAGTTTAACCCAAACAAGAGCTAAAGTTATATCATTGATAACATCAAATAATCCTGAATATTAAGTGTCAGTTTCCCACGATAATGCTCGTATTTTATATCATTTATATGGATTTACGCTTGTTTTCCTCTATATTTCACTTTCAGGTAAATTACGAGCATTGGAGCTAAAGAGACGCGGATTTGGAGAGTTTATTGAAAATATATGATAGTATGCTCATTTTGAAGATGTTACGGCGTAACTCTCCTCTCACATTACGCCATAACAGAAGAGTGACTCAGAAAACCAACTCAATTGAAGTTTATGGTGTAATTCCATCCTAAGATTACGCCGTAACTAATTAGGTTAAATGAGGTTCCGCGCCGCTGCAAGCTACGACGTAACTAATTCCACAATTACGGCGTAATCACGATTTATTGAAGATACTGGCGTAACTCATTCCACGATGTTACGTCGTAACCAACGCTTCGAGCAAATTACGAAGAAATGAATGTTATGGCGAAACTCTCAACTTAAGTTCGCCCGTAACGGATCCGGCCTATAAATCATGACCCAAATTCCGGCATTTCTAATCAATCACTTCACACACCAATTCGGAGAGCGTGGGTAGAAGGTTGAAAGCGGATCTTATGGAGCATACGGAGCCATCTCGAGGAGAAATCACTCCCTACGATAAGCATTAGCATTTTATCATTTCTTTACTTTCAATTCATGTATTTCGTAATGTTAAACATTGAATCGATTGTTTTAGTTAATATGAGCGACTAAGCACCTCTGGTGCTAAGCCTAGTTATGATTCCTGGATTGTTTTGTTTGTGTTTACATTGCTTCCGTATAATTGTTTCTAGTGTATGCATGCATAGTTTGTTGGTAGCTACCCTTGTTTCGTTAGTTTTGAATAGTGGTAGTGGCTAGTTTCTTAGGAGATATGACCAACTGACCCTAAGTAGTTAGACTGAGTGGGAAGGGTAAGAATTGACCAACTGACGACCCTTTTTCGATTGTGCGATTTGACCAACTGATCACCTACCGTTTGGATGAACTTAAGAAGTTTGGGATGAGTGTTTAAGATGCTAGCGCCCGGGCACTCATTTTTACAAATCTTGCATGTAGCGGAACTTAATGACTTGGCTTAGGGGACTAAAACCAACTGGACTTTCAAGGGGTCACCCAAGATCTCCGGTGGAAACCTTTGCTGATAGGTTAGGACGAACTGACCAAATGTTGTCCTAGCGACTTTCACCCCCACTTGAAGCAATTAGAAGTAATTAAACGTGAACTTAAATTGATAGGAAGATTAACTAGGTTAGCACACTTCTCCTCTATTGATCACAACCCTCGCCTTTACTTTCTTTTCTTATTTTCTTGTTTTAGTAGTTAATTAATCATTTCAACCTTAAAACATATTAATATCTGTGACACCTAGACTTGGTTAAAATTCGCACACATAACTCTTGGGACGACCTCGGTTTTACCGAATACTACACTACACACGACCGGGTACACTGCTCGTTAGTGCATTAGGGTAGACCATAGGTATAACGAGACTTTATAAATATTAAAACCTGGTCAGTAAAACCTGCATCAAGTTTTTTGCGCCATTGCCGGGGAGTTATATTAGGATTTTTATTAAGTCTTTTATTTCTATTTCGTTTTAAATTTTCTCAATTTCTCACGATCTTTTTCAAGTTTCAGATACCATGTAAGTTGTCAACATTGATGACCTCACTCTTGAGGAATATTTGGCATTGACAAGAGAAGAACAAGGACCGGGGCTCGTTAGGCCAAATATTGGGGAGAATATTGATTTGAGATAAGACCACAATTCATGAGGGAATTAAGAGCAAATCCTTTTCCGAAAATACTACGAGGATGCTCACGAGTTTTACAACACAAGCTTATAAGAGAATAGATGAGGCGGATGAACAAGTTATCACACACACACACACGTAATACTAAACACGGTTAAGGCAAAAGAGTATGTGAAAAGAAAACTTGAACAACCAACCCTCAAATGAGGGTTTACAATAGTTATATAGGCAAGGAGCTAGGGCAACACTCCTCTCCTTCCCTATTCCTTATTGGGCTTGGATCAAGCTTATGGGCCTTCTACATAAGCTTGACCTTAAACAAACATAAAGGCCATAACAAAGCTACCTATTACATATGAAATATGAATACTTGAAATCTTGTTTAGGAGTGATTCCAACAATCTCCCCTCAGTATATATGAATGTAAGCGGTGAAGGCGTTGATGTAATAGTAGCGGTGGCGTCTTCGACAATCTTCTTTCTTGTGAGAGGAATTGTCTTGATTGAACAATCTCCCGGTGTAGAGATCGTTGTCTTTGAGCAGTTATGCTTTGACGTCATCTTTAACTTTGTTCTTTGATCATTGTTCTTTGTGGTGAAAGTGATAGTATGTTGTTATGCGCATCGATGCGCCTCAGTGCCTTGTTGCTCCGGTGTCTCCGTCATTCTTCAACATGCTCACACGCTCTTTGACATTGGAAATCAATCTTGATGAAGTTCTTTAAGTCTTTGACTTTGTAGATTCTTTGATTTGATGAAGAATCATTACATTGTTGTGTTGCATTGGAATAGAACTTTCATTAGTGATGATGTTGGCGTGAGCATGAGAAGAATCGACACGATCATCCGCTCGGAGCTTCCATAAGAAAACATTTCAAGCGGTTAGTAATAAGCGGTTTCCAGCACTTACAAGTTTGAACTTCGAGGTGTCAACGACATAGTGTGAAGACACAACTCTAATTCTTACAAAGGCCGTTCTGAGCTGGAGTCCCACAAGTGAGATAAGCGATGTGAAGTACATCTGATTCGAGATAGTCATTGAGGTACACGAAGCATCACCTCTGATGTAGACCGTTTGAGACACACTCCGCGTAATCACGGGAGTTACAAGTGACTTCTTTGTCGGGTTTGATGTTGACCACGGCGGAGTTTCCATTCAATCGCGAGGATCATAGATGTGAACCTCTCATAAATGTTCTCGACAGTTGCTAAGATGCATGAAGGACTCGATATGAACCAGCGATGATCTTATTGTTGATCATCAAGTGATTAAATGTCAAGTGTACCTAAGAGATCTTTTGATGAATCTCGTGGCTCTAGACTCAATAGTGCGTTTTGGTTTTCTGGCGGAGACTAGGGAGGGTCTCCTTCTTCAATACCGGTGATCTCTAAGAAAGCCAATAGTTTATGTAGGGTTCCTGTGAGAATGAAACAAGCACATTGAGAAAAACTTGAGTGGCTAAGAAGGTTTAGTGCATGCGTCCTTTGGGTCCATGACGACTTTTAATCTTCAATACCGGTGTCACTATGTGACAACCGATGCATATGAATAGAACCGATTATGCGCCCTAAGTTGAATAATCGGAGGGCTATTTCTTTTCACCCTTTTCTTTACATTTCTTTTTATTCTTCAACTCCTTCTTTCTCCGATTCTCATTTCTCCTTTTACAATCATTCCTAAGGACTTCTAACACTAACTAATGGTAGTGTCCTTGGGTAGATCCCTCCGACTCTGGCGGATCATAGGACAGTTATTCCTAACCTTAGTCACCTTATAACTCCATGACTAACCTATGTTTGCCATTAACACCACTGTACTTAAAATCTCTCTCAAAGGGTTTGTTAATGAAAACATGTTTGAACCTGATGAGAGATGAAGTTTTGCATAAATACTCCCCTCACATGTGCTTAATAGTTTTAATGGTTAAATGCAGTGAGGAAAAGCGCACTTTTGAATTGATTTACGAAGATAGACAATCTCTCATGAGACACGGTTCGTTGCATAGTTAAAGAGTTACATTGTCGACTTTTAGGTGACAACTAGCTCTAATAACTATCTTGAAGGTGTAGACAAACCTTGGAAGGTTGTCAAACCCGTCGAGTTCATGTCTATCAAAAGTTTCTCGAATGGTACTTTCTACTTGGACAAGTCCTTTGCGAGACACGTTTACATCACTAGCGAACTAGCTTGAAATTATTACCCGTCCAGGACAAGTCTTTTCGAGTTACTAACAGTTTAGTACCGTCAATTCGTAGGTTAAGTCACGAGGTACAGATTCATTTGCATTTTGTACAACATATTTCTTATCACACAATTTTCTCCCCTCAAAAATGGCATATAAAATGTTATTTTGAGCGTTTGAGAATAAATATGACCACTTTGAGTTTTTGGGAAGAGTGACCACTATGAACAATTTGTGAACAAAGTTTTAATTCAAATACTCCCCTCGATTAGTGATATAAGCGGTTGAGGTTTTAAAATCATATGGGAAGTACTTGTCTTTTGAGCAAAACCTTGAATAATGAAAGGTTTGATAGGTTTTACTCAAAATAAAAGCTTTCGCTCCTTTTATAAGGATTGTGGCACTAAGGCGTACCACGGGGTCCTTTCTTGACCATTACGGGTTGTACCTTTGTTATGTGTGCACAAGCCATTCACATATAAAATCATGCATCCAAAATTTTATGAAGGAAACAATTCAAGGGGTACCGGGAAGTGCGGTGATGTTCCCGAGTGCATGCAGGCGTTGAAAGCCGGTGATGTTTATCTGGGTCGACCACCAACATAGCTCTCAAGCGTCAGGCGATCCGCCGAACAACCGTTCATCAATCATGGTGATGATCGTCTCACATCCCTCCTTTCACGAGAGTTCCAGCGCTTAGGATTTCCAACCTTCGGTATATCCTTCAATCATCGCCAATCCATCCCTAACCATCTTCAAGGTATGATCCCGAATTTGTGGAGCTCACTACGCCATTAAGCGGTTTCTGCGAAGTTCACTGCGGTAAACAATGCCGAAAGGTTTCTTGATGGCGTAAGTTGTTTGGTGGTTGATGTCGGGAAGATCAAGGCGTGGTGGAGTGAAGTTTACGTTTACGATATGATTCAACGACCATCGGATATCTTGACACGTTCTTTGATCACTGTCGTCTAATGAAGATGAGCCGACTTGATAAATTCACGTTGAACTTGATCGAGAATTGTCTCATACGACCACATGCTTTGGCAAGGTACAAGTCTTGATGTCGTTGAGGACAAGTTCTCAAAGTCGACCTCGAGAATTCATAGTCTGTTCATCTTGTCGTTTGACTATGATATTCTTCAAGAATGTGTAGTCCACTTAGACTTGAGATCAATGTGTTTGATGGCCACGATGTCCTTTGAGCGGTACACTTCATGTTGAGACTTGAACGAGGCGACACGTAGTAGATTCTTGGCGTTCGGGCCAATGATGAATCCCATCTGATGCATCTTGGTCATATGCTTGCGTTGTCGAGAAAACAAGTGAGTTGCACGTTCCTCGATAGCTATGCGGTTTGAGTAACAAGCGCGTGGGAATGGAAGAGTCAATGATGTAGCGTATTTTCGTGAACCATCGCCACCATGGATAAGAAATTCGGATCTTTGTTGAAGAAATATCGAAGGAATCCTTGGTTCATCTGGTTGGCGATTGTTGGTAGAGGTTTGGTCGATCGATGTAATATGGAGGGTTGTTCCGTTTAGTGAAGTCGATGTTTGCTACAGGTTGAGCCAATCCATGTTGTTAGACATGGCTCGAACAATGTTTTCAAGGTGATATTCAACCTCGATTGCACTTTCCGAGTTGTTTTCAGAAGGAATCGTCATTCTTGATGCGCTTCAACTCGGTTCGTCATCTTCTTCACACGGAATCTTTCTTGCAAGATTTTGCATGCTCCAGGTACTACCGTCTACCAATTCTTGACCTTCTTGGGGTGGGGAGTGTCGTTAACAAGAGTAGCAAACCAATCAAATTCTGCGGTTTATCGTCATCAAGCCATGATACGGCGTCATTTGAGTCGTTTTCTTCTTGTTTTGAAGGTTTTGATGATGATTGTGGTTTACACTTGTTTAGGTGAGGTGGGTTGTTGTCGGGGCTCGAGGACCTCTTCATCGTCACCACCCGTGTACTCAAAGTAGTCACTGTTTTATGAGTCGGGGTGGTAACTCGGAATCGTCCAGGTTTATCGATGAAGGCCGGGTGATGGAGACTTATGTTGAGAAGAAGTCCGATGTGGAGGAGGTGGCATAGATGTAGATTGACCGGGCGCTTACGGCGTTTAGGTGCGAGTCCTTATCCTTATCATCGTCATCTCTTGGTCGTTTGGATTGAATGGTGACTCCTTGCATGATGATGCGAGTTGATAGTCAGTAGGATTTGAAAAATTTAGCTTCATCGAAGTAAGCGTTCAGATCTCTTTGACATTTGCATCACAAGTTTAGCTATTAACTTTCAGTTCGGAGAGATCGACTTCTTTGGCCATTGTATGTTTAACCAATGCTACGATGTTAGGGGTGAGTTATGCGGAAAATACTTCTTTTGTCTGCTTGGGGACGATGTCGAGAAGAAACTTGTGGGTATGATCTCTTCTTGTCTTCTCCGGTTCCTTTTGGACTTTAGGAGCGATATCACGAAGATACTTTTTAGTGTAACCTTCAATCATTTCGTTCGAGTTCCTCTTGTCGATGACTCTTCATGAGCGTCGAACAAATTTCCTTTCTTTCTCCATCTTGTCTATCTCATCATTTAAGTCTTGAATTTGGTCGACAAACCAATTCATTTTACGTAAGTTATGTCCTTCTTTCGATTTGTTGGATGACTTTTACAATCCTTTTATGAGGCCGAGAGATCCAAGACTTTGGTGGTTTCTTCACGATTTGGATGATGATCGGTTGACTTTGTTGATGGTGGTTGTGATGAGTGAGATGAAGAATCCGATGATGAGGAGACATGAGGAGACTTCATGTCCTTAGGAGTTTCGAGGTTTTCTCCTTTGAGTGTGTTGGGTGTCTAGAAGAAACTTGGTATAATCATCCTCGTCATCTTTAGACTTTTACATCTCGGTTTCTGTTTTCAAAATCATACACAATGGTGTCTTCAATAGGCGGTTGTTGTTGCGAGAAGAGTGGTGGCACGGATCCCTTATCGGGTTGATTAACGCATCGGGATGCGGAGAGAGTGGCGACACCACTTGATCCTCGGGGCCACCCATTTGTTCTTTAGCAAATTCGGTGACCTTTTGAATGTGTCGGACGTTGTGAAACTTTTTCTGTATGATTTGTCAATTGCTCTTCTTCTTCTTCTTGAGCTCTCATCATAAGGTACAATATTTGAGTCTTCCCTTTTCTTGGGCAATTTGGAGGACTTGGAGGTTTTGTCCTTTGAGGCGGTGTTTGGTGGCGATTGCGAGAGAAATGAACCTCTTCATCATCTCGGTATCTTGAGCTCTCATCCCTAAGTTGTCTTTGTGGTTCAAGTGTGGGAATAGGTTCGGCTTCCTTCTGGGAACAATCCTTTTAGAAGGAGCTTTCCTTTTAGGAACCTTCCTTTGACTCATGAGAACTTGTTGTGCTTCTGCACTTCTCTTACGGTTCTCTGACGGTGTTCGGAAGATTTTTAAATCAAGATGACCAACTTTGCCTTGCCTAGCGCTTCGAGATATCTCTTATGCGTTTGAGCTTCGACATCTTGATTAGAAGAAATCAGCGACCTGACACCTTGTTTCTTTGTGGACATTTCCTTGATTCGACGGAGAGAATAGGTTCCGTCAACATGTCGTGATTGTCGGGGTCATTGAGCCTCTTGGGAATATCGGGATGAAGTCAAGTGCTCTCTGTATCAACAGTTTAGTATATCGATGTAGGGAATCTTTGAGCCAAGTTTGTTGAGAAATGACATCATGTCATCCCAAATCGAGCTTGATAGCGATGTGTTTCATGTTGACGAATGCCCAAAATATTTGCGGTTCTATGAGCTTAGGATGCTCATAGCATTATCACGACAGAAATAGACTTGGTGATGATCATGTAGAGTGTTCTCCATGGTTGAGGAATACTCTTAAGCTCTACGTGAGAGTGCTTGGTGATTACTCTGTAGCCTCATCATAACCGATATTGATTAAGAATTGGAGAGTTAACTCTTGACGGTGTGGCATAAAGTTTGGTTGGATTGACTTGAGGAATAAGGAGAAGCGACCCTTAAGTCTGCGGTGTAATAGTGACTTGTTTGTGGTTTAGAGTCACCATCGCGTGATCCTTCCTTTGACCCTTTCCATAGTGTTCGAGGCTGTTGGATGTAGATCTCGGGAATGGTTGCGAGTGAGTAAGCATGTTACGATATGGATGAGTCCTCGAATATCGATAGCAATAAGACATGAAGATTCGAGCAAGTGAGGGTGTCAAAGTCAACACGGAGGTTATTCTTTCCTATCTTCATTGGATAGCCATGAGGATAGATATCGACAATGGAGAGAACTTGGTGCATCCACATTCATTTGTTCGACCATGTCGTGATGCGAAATAACATTAGCCAAAAGAACCAACATATCGAAAGACATAATGTTAGTCAACGAAGGTCTTATTGTCTAGTTATTGAATGTATAGTGATAATGATTATTCTGAGTCCTAAGTCACTTGTATGTTCAATAGTTCAATGATATCGTGAAATGTTTAGTGAGTTAGTTAACTTTAAGTTTTAAAGTTTATTTTATCACTTATTGTTCACAACATATCAAGCGATTTAAGTTTATTAGTGACATTTTGGATTCGTGATGATATGATTAGTTTATTTACAAGTTTGTACAAGTAACAATTCATCATGAAGGTCAATCCGAGGTTAAGCGTAGTTTTGGCAAAGTTATGCGTGAGCGGTATGATATATGCTTAGGCGTAGACTTACGCGTAGAATCTATCTTCTGGCGTAAGAAATGTTGCAGCGTGGGAAAAGAGACATTATCGTGGAGCTTATGCGTGGGCATATATTATCCTTACAGCGTAAGGCTACTCGTGAAGTTGTCCTTAAGCGTGGGGTCCTTGTTCGCATATCCTTCACGGGATCGCGTGGTCCATTGTAGAACCTTAAGCGTAGAAGCTACGCGTAAGACAAGTCTTACGCATAACAAGCTACAGCGTGGGTGATCTTATCGTGATTAATAACCACCTTGATTACGAATATTACGTGTTGCAAGCACGAAATAAATCCATCAAATCATCAACATTAACACATACATACATTTTAACAACGGATCATGGCAATAACATATGTTACACGATTATGCGTGGAATTGCATATGCGTAGACTAAACCCTAGATCTCTGGCGTATGATATCTAACCATGGATTATGCACCAAAGTTTTTACGGTATATTATAGATGTTGTGAGAGCATGTAGACCAAGTTTTAACACTTATTATGCGTTGAATCAAAAATACCCAAAGTTTATGAACTTTAAACCCTAGTTTGAATTGATGACCAATTCGTGTTTACGGGTGGCTATAGACTATGGAAATCATCAATTCAACAATGCAAAAGCATAACCCATGATCTTTAAGACCAAAACACTTCACATTTGAAAATACCCAAATCGACTTATAAACCTAATTTTCAAAATTATCAATTAGTGAATCGGGTGGATTTTGAAGGTTAATAAAGTATCATTGATGTATTATGAGCGTTTAGACACAATCATTTCACCCCAAACACACACGTATTGATTGTGTGTTCTTACGCATAAGCGTAGAACACAAAATCACGCGTAGAACATGTTTTAGCCGTAGGATTTACTTGAGATTCAAAACCATTGTTCAAAAACATGATCGAACACGAAACACTTACAAAATGATGATCACGAAACACGGTTTCTTGAGTGAATATTATCGTGGGATGATAATAGGTGTTTTGTAATAAATGTGAAGTGAAAGTTAGGTGGAGGTTTTATTTAAAATAACTTTAAGTTTTTGCAGTTTGGTCCTCCACCTTTTCCATTTTCATCAAAGCCTTTTAACTTTCAATTTTGGTTACCAAATGAAGATTTTAGGAAACTTGACGACACTCCCCTCGACTTGAGAAAATAATGAAAGGTTATTAATTAAAGTCAGGGTGTCTATGAACCGAAATTTACCACCATTTGTAAAAGAATCAACGAGATGTGATAACATGCAAGTACGAGATGTTTTGAAGCGGTTAATGGATTATTTTCTCCCCTCAACACTTGATCGGAAAAATCTTGAATTTTGAAAGATAAAAGTGTTGTGGAAAAATATACTTGCCATGTTGAAAGAAATATAGATTGGGAGAATATTTTTGTTGTTTTATCGATTTTATATTTTTGTATTTTGTTTTGAAAATTTATTTACAAAAGATGTTTTGGTGTTTGTGAGGTTTTTAAGGCTGTTTTAAGAGGTCATCAATTCCTCTTGAGTCAAACACCTCATACCAATTCGGTGGACCAACTCATTAAACCTAGCGGGAGGCAAGGCTTTGGTGAGCGGATCGCAATTGGTATTCGATACCAAAGTATAATTCAACGGTGCCACTGTTCCACATGGTCCTTGATGAAATGATAGCGTAGATCGATGTGCTTTGATTTGAGTCTTTGAGCGGGTTGCGAGATTGCAATGGCACTCGATTGTCATGATACATCGGGATTACATCAAATACATAACCATAGTCTTTGAGTTGTGTTCTCATCCAAATGACTTGAGCACAACACGCGGACATGGCTACATATTACGCTTGATTGATGGCGGTGATGTACAATCCTGCTTCTTTGATTGCCAAGACACGGTTTATCACAGAAATTGTAGAGCTCTGAAGTACTTTTCCTTGAGTCTAAGCATCCTGCGTGATCGGCGTCGAAAAAGCTATTAGTTCAAAACCGAATCCCGGATACGGATCCCCAATTAATGGTTCCCTTGATGTATCGGAGGATTCTTTTAGCCTCGGAGAGGTGAGTTTGATTGGTCGCGGACGATAGCGGGAGCATAGATAAGCGGCAAAGACAATATCAGTGCGCTGTTGTTAGATACATGAGAGACCAATAATACTTGGTATTTGGTAGGGTCCACCAATTTCCCATGTAAATCGACATCTAATTTCTTGGTATGAGCCATTGGTGTGGCATAAGTATCACGGTATTCATTCCAAATTTGTTTAACAGTTCAAGGGCATATTTGGGTGACTCAAGAAAATACCACGGGGTGATTGATGAACTTGTAGTCCTAGAAAGAGCGTAAGTTCACCCATCATGGACATTTCAAAATTTTTCTTCATGAGTTTTGCAAAGCGATTGAAAACTTTTATGTGTTGACCCAAAATGATGTCATCACGTAAATTTGAACAATTAAGATGTGTGCCCGTGATATTGTATAAAAGAGTTGGGTCAACCGAGCCTTTGGTGAAATTATTGGCAATGAGGAAAGATGATAGCTTATCGTACCATGCAGGGGCTTGTTTGAGACCATAAAGAGCTTTGTTCGGTTTGTAGACATGGTTCGGGAACTCGGGATCAACGAATCCATCGGTTGGTGACATAGACCGTTTCTTTAAGTTGCCCATTGAGAAGCGCCGTTTTGACATCCATCGATGACCGTCATGTTCATATGAGCATGACGAGAAATATCCGAGCGACCTCAAGGCGAACAGCGGAGCAAAAGATTCTTCAAAGTCTATTCCTTCTTACGGCGATAACCCTTAGCAACTAGGCGTGACTTGTTTGGATAACATTTCCTTGACATCAATTTGTTTTCCAAATCCATTTTAAACCAATGGCGTAGACCCTGTTGGTCTTTCAACAGTTCCCATACTTCAAGGCGTTTGAATTGGTTGAGTTCTTCTGCATGGATTCAATCCGGTTGTCTTTTGTCATTGCATCCTTAATGTTTTAGGTTGATTGGCGAGCGGTGAGTGCATAAATGCGATGTTCACCATCGAGTGAAGGCGTTGTCTCGTAACGGTTGGTTGATTCGGGTTGCCAATAATGTTAGCGGAGGATGGTCTTTTGTCCATCTATGTGTAGAGGTTGATGTTGGTATACATTGTGCGATTTTGAGGATTCAAATGGTTTGTGGAAGATTCTGCGACATACAGTGCGGTGATCTCATTTGCAAGCGGGTTGAAGAACGCATTTGGATCAAAATCTGCGGTGGGGTACTTCATTGAGAATATCATCAATTTGGTTCATCATTGTTGGGCGGTGTGTTCAAGCTGTTGTGTTGGAGTCAATTGGTGTTGGTGCATCTTCAGCGATGGTTGTTGTAGCGGTGTATCGGTATAGGAATATTATCGGGTTGTGCGGTGAGCAGCGGATACACGAGAACACGTTCATCAATATCATCACGAGCAGAGGAGCAAATAACCTTTCCATTTGTTGTGAGTTAGGTGAGGGCTTTCTTGGTGATGATGGGGTTGAGGAAGTTTAAGCGGTTGTGACCGGGTTCTAATTGTTATACTCGAAGCCATTCCGTGAGTTCATCGAAATGAGCATGAATCGTTTCCATTACCTCCTTGGTTCGATGATTCAGTTCGAAACCTTTAGAATTGTCACGGTATCAATAAAGACTCCAATATCGACTTTGGCTTTTAGCTTTCCAAAATCATCACGATCATTATTCGGATAGCAAGGGATCCAAATACATGAAAGTGTTTGAGGTTCGGTTTATAGTTGTGGACAAGCTCAAAGGTGTTTTGTTGTGGCGTTTGTGATCATAGAGCGGTTTTGAGTATAGCATGCGATGGATCGACACGCCCATAAGTGTCGGGAAGTTTAGCATTGATTAACATTGTTCTTGCGACTTCCACTAACGTTCGGTTTAGTCTTTCAACAACTCCGTTTTGTTCGGTGTCGTGCAATAGATGTTTGATCTTTGAATTCCCACTTTCTCATAAAATTCACGAAGGGTTTTGTTAACAAATTCGGTTCCTTTATGCATTACGATGATTACGGCGGTGTTGCGGGTGAACACTGTATCTTTGTGAGAAGGTGATGATCATTTGTGGAGCTTGGTCTTTGCTACGAAGAAAGTAGACCCAAGTCCATCGTGAGTAGTCATCAACAATTACTAAGATGTAGCGTTTGCCATTGATCGTTTGCGCGCGCATCGGGCCACACAAATCCATGTGAAGAAGATGAAGCACATCTTTGAGGTGTGTTCCACCTTTGAAGGAAAATGAGCACGAGTGCTTTTCCCTTGTTCACGGTGAGCAAAGGTGATCTTTTGAATACCGGAATCGTGGGAGTCCTTGACTAGTTTGTGTCGAGCAAGGTTGGTGATGGTTTGAAAGTTTAGATGTGAGAGGCAGCGATTGCCATAGCGAGGATTTTGTAGATGTTGCCTTTGAAAGTAAGCAAATGGGAGAGGAAGCAACCATGTCTTGCATAGAGATAGTGTAGAGACTGGAATTACGCGAGCGGACATAAGATCGTTTCCTTGTAGATCACGAATGAAACAAGTTTTCTCCTGAAAGCAACCTCCAAATCTCCATCACAAAATTGACCTCGAAAGCAGTTGTGACGGGGCCTTCCACATAGTAAACCCTGTTGATTTCGATGTTCCATTAACATAATCTCCGTAGCCCATGATGGGCTGCAGTGATCGTTCGAATCGGCGGTGCCAATGAACTTTGCAATAAAGTTTGATAACAGTTTAAGGTTGCTGTCATGTGTCGGGAACATCCGCTATCAACAATCAGGAGAATGATCATATCACTGCATTACACACGGGCGACACGGATGGAATAGAAGTAGATGTGGAACCGAAATGTTAGAGGGTTCGAAGCGATATATTGAACATACACACATTGACAATTTTAGGCATCCATTTAAATCCAAGTGTGTTATATATCCATTTCGCCATCTATAACTACTCTTTGCTTTAGTCTTAGTGAAGGCACTAGGTGGTACTACATTCTTAGGAGGTGAAGCGGTAGCTCTTGTGATAGCAATGGTTGCCTTAGAATCTAAAGAAGGTGGTTTACCAAGCACGGACTTAGAATGATTAGTGGGCCTAGAGGTATTCGATTCTTAGGATTCCGTAATCTAGAGATTATAGCTTTAGCAACACATTTGTCATGACAATCGAATTCATACTCTTTTGACAAATATCACAAGGTGCATCGGATGAATATCAAAGGTACTTAACGGTTTAGCATTCGTTACATCACTATTTCTATTACATTTGCGGGCCTTAACATCTATAGTGGAAGTAACATGAGTTTTATTGATTCCTAGGGTGTTCTTCTACTTTAGCATTCCTTATTGATCTTTTCTTAGGTCGCATGACTTCCTATTCTTGATTGAGTGCTCTAGGTGTGAAGTGCGGACGTTTGGAAAAGATGCAACTATTCTGTTTGATGGGGAAACATATTAGCAACTTGTGATTTGGCGGTGGGAATTCTAGGTTCACGATTACTAAGTGTATTGGTGCTAATCTCTTAATCACGGTGGCGGAAGTAGTTCATACTTTCCTAACTTTTCCGTAACTTAGAGATGGTGTGAATCGGATCTTGATTTTCGAGCGAAGATTACCGGCAAAATTCATGACTTCGCTAGTGTGAGCAAGATAGTGATCAAGTTCGTTTGATGCTTCATCTCGAGTCTTTTGAGTAAATCAAATATGACACCATATTCTGTTTAACTTTTAAAAGTTCTTGTTCATATTTTGAGATTTGACTTTTCAAAGACACGTTTTGATCATCCAGTTGCTCAATTTTAGGATCGGAAGATTTTGCACTCAATTGAGCGATTTTCTTTTGAAAACTAAGTTGATGGTTGTGAATATCTTTTCACACCAATGAAACGACGTTTGCATTGTTAATTTCCGTGTGTGTCGTTTATTTTCGACTTTTAAAGACTCGATCTGAAGCACATTATCGGTGTTCTCCATGATTACAACGATGTCAACAATATCGGCAGAGATATGATCGGATGCATATGGCAGCGAATAGAGTAGCACAACATTATGGATATCGGCACGGATAACATCTTCCAAGAGTCGATCAACATCTTTTCTCAACGGTTTCTTTTTGCGTTTTGTGTTAGTAATAGATGTTTACATTTTCTCGGCGTTTTCATTACCCAAGTTCCTTATGAAAATCCTTTTCGAGCAATTGCACAACTTTTCAAGTTTTAACATTAGGTAAAGATTTTTACGAAAGATGTCTCTTTGTTCTCGCGCGGGGCGATTGAAAATGTTCAACTTTGATTTCGGATCGATATTCTATCTCATGTTGTAAAATTTTGAGGTCGACCATGAAAATGTCAAAATATCGAAGGATTTTTCGATTTTCGGGTTTTGAGTTTACTTCACTAATGGAAGGTAAAGGACCATAAGTTTGTGCAAAACTGTTTGGGATTAACAATAGAAGACTCGGGTGTTTTGATGATAACCCTTGGTGTGTTAGAAGAATCCGTTGGTGTGTGAAAGTGACCGCGTTTTATAATTAAAGGTTTGTTGTAAACAACATTTTTAATTTTGATCGACTCTCGTCTTACGCATCTAATTCCTCTTGGCGATGGTATTCAACAACACTCATGACAGTATTATCAATTTTGTATTACCTTTGGAAACTTCATGAGTTGGTTTGAATGTTTTAGTGAAAGCTTTGGTTTATGTCGCTAGATTTTTCCATATCCATTTGGATTAGGTTTTAAGGTAAACTTTTCAATAGGCATTCTTGATTCACCATGTTTGTAAACAACAGTTTTAAACTCTTTAAGTTTGTTTTGCAAACCGAGAAATTTCGCAAGAAGGTCATCTACCGATTCGTTGAATGCTTTTTGTATCGGAGGCTGTTTTTGACAATTTAACAACTCGGCCTTAGCATTTTGATTTTCCAAGGTGAGGCGTTAATTTGCTTTTTATGTTCATGTTTGATTGTTCTAATTAGGACAATAAAGCATTCTTGAGGCGGCTAGATCACTTCTGTCTGTCTCTAAATATTTTTCGTTTTGATGAGATTTTGCAAAGCGGCTTCAAAACCTTTTTCACGTTTTCTTGAGTTTTGAAAAAGTTGAGTTGCATTTGTAAACATTCAAAATCCTTGGTTAACAGTGCATTTTACTTTTAAGGATTGATTTAATGCATAACATTCCTCCATTTTGATTTTATGGTCTTGAATTAACCGAGCAAAATCCGGATGAGGCAACAGATCATCTTGTTCAGCGTGAGTCTCAACATGATCATTCTTTAGATCCTCGAAATGCGACCACGGAGTCAATTTGATTATCAAAGGAAACCATGAGGTCATCTTGATCGTCAAATGTAACTACTGAGGTTAACGAAAATCATCGAGCGAAGATGTAGAAGACTCATTTTGAGCGATCGATCCGTGCGGATTCGGATATTGGCGGAGATAATAGTTCGAGATATGATGATGGTTTGTTGGGTGCACGAGACAAGCCATCGATGTCATCTTGCGGGCTGAATCACTCAAGTGCGGCTCATGCATATTAGCCATCAACATAAATTTGCATTAGCACTGCAAATCCTCCATATCATCATCGAGTGCATACGCCATAAAGCTCATTCTTTGTTTGTGAGAGATCCACCGACTTCATCCTTAAGAGCCAAAAGTAAGGCCTCTTTGAAATAAGCGCGCCCTAGTCCTTGGCTTTGGGCATGCATTAGCCAGATGTCCCTTCTCATTGCGGTTGTAGCATCGAAGACCATTTAACCGATTACGAGCATTTCCTGTTCCACCACTTGAGCTCTGTTGTTATTCCTACCCGACATTAAACCCTTGACCACCGCCCATCGGCGACCATAATCACGATTATGAACTTCAACACGTCCATTGTTCTGTGACTTGAGTCCGTGTGTTAGATGAGGAGCGAATCGATTGTTGGATTTGTTGGTGTAACGGCCAAAAGCATTAGCAATCATCACAAATCCTTGTTGCGATTGCTTGAGCGGATCTGTTTCCTCGGTAGCTTCAACGACATATGCTTGAGCATTGTTCTTGTATGGAACCAATTGATTTTGTTGAGGTTGAGGTTATTCTTTGTGAAGGTGTGTTGGAAGCGATTGGTTGAGTTCTTTGGTTGAGAGGATAATTACATTGAGCATACAAGGCAAGTTGTTGATTGTCCGGTTGTGTTGTTTAGCAATTTGAGCACGGAGAATCCTTTCGATCAACTTCCTTCTCATGAGGCTTCAAGTAATCGTACAACAATCCATAAGTAGAATGATGCATATTCTTAAGCAGCGGAGAAAAATGACATACTTCTCCCATTACGGACCAAGACTACTCGGGAACTTAGTATTCACTGCAATTCTTGGCATGATGATGTTGTGTTTATCCAAATCATTGATGATGTCATAAAATCGATGATGATATGACTTGAGTGTCTCTCGGGTTCAATCATGAAGTGTTCATAAGCCAAGTAAATTTTGGATTCCAAATCCTCGATTGAGTACCGATCCTTCCATAAGAAGGCGAATATGATCCCACATTTTTGTGCGATCTTTTGAGCATCAACACTACGAAGAATTGGGTTTGGTAATCCTAAGAGGATGTATTCCATTGCAAGTTCATCGACTTCATAGTGTAGAAGTTACGTAGGATTTAAATCTGCTTGATAGCAATGTTGGTTTGTTCATCTCTTGGTGGAATAGCAGTTGGATCTCCGGGTACAATGACGGTAGGCATCTCAAATGGACCTTCAAGATAACCTTCTTTAAGAACTTTCCATGTGGCTTCTTGGATCATAGAACCTAAAGAACCTTATCACCCATTGATCGTAGTTTCTGGGTGAGCATTGGAGGTCTATCAAGTGATCCGACTTCATGAATTGATTGTTGGTCGCTTAAAGCTTCACACATCTTTGCAAACCAAGTGGGTTCCTTCATAGTGCTTCGTGATGGATGTTGATTGAAATCGTTTGTGTAGGGTAGAGTTTGAAGACTTGGTGGTGGTTGAGCTATTTGTGGTTGTGGAATTGCACCAAGTTGTGGAGTATGTTGTTGATTAAATTGTTGTTGATAAATGGCTTGTTGTTGATTCCATTGTTGATGTTGTGGAGTTAATTGTTGTTGTTGTTGATGATTATAAGTGTGAGGGAAATAGTTAGAGTATGGTGGTTGAGACATGATGATAAACTTGTGTGGTAATAATGGATCTTTGTAGTCGAATGAACCTTTGTTGATGAAGTGTCCTTAGGCGTAGAGAAGACAAGAACCAAGTAGCACTTATGCGTAAAAACACCAAAAGTTACGCGTAACAAGAATAGTTCTGGCGTGGGATTTAGCTTCAGCGTGGCGGGAAAAAGACTAAAATTATGCGTAAGCGACAAAAGTTAGGCGTAGAAAGTTAGGCGTGGGATTACCTTATCGTGGGACTAGGTCTGGCGTAAGATGAATCTTAGCGTAAGATTTTCTGGCGTAAGCTTTTTCTTAAGCGTAAGATTAGGGTTTTATCCCAAGTGATCTTTACACTTCACGGTAAAAGATATCCAAAGTCGACGTATTTTCGAGACTTATCCAAGTAAGAAAACACGGAATAAACCGGAAAATGAAGATCGAGCCAAGAACAAAGTTCGCGTAGAACTACTCGTATAACTAGGGTTTTGATACGCGTAATCCTACTCGTAAGAATGATTTTGTTCAAAGATGTTTGTAAACTAGTTTTTGTTATGGAATAGCTTCAATAGTACCAAAAGAACACAAAAGTGTGAATTTTGATGTACCAAAGCGCTAAGCAGGTTCTGCGTGAAACGACACCCACGAACAAAAACAAGCTTAAAAGCGTAAATCCAGCGTAAAGTTTGAAACTTTTGCCAAAAACAAGTATTTTAACACCTTAAAACATTGAAAGTACAAGAATCTTGGATTAAAAAGTGTAAAAACGAGTTTTAAGATAACCAAAAATTAGATTATCTCTACGCGTAAGATGCAAAACCAAAACTTCAAAAACAAGCGAGTACACCCAACTATTTGGCGATTGATACCTTTGTTAGGTCACTAGTTTTACAACACAAGCTTATAATAGAATAGATGAAGGCGGATGAACAAGTTATCACACACACACACACGTAATACTAAACACGGTTAAGCAAAAAGAGTATGTGAAAGAAAACTTGAACAACCAACCCTCGAATGAGGGTTTACAATAGTTTATATAGGCAAGGAGCTAGGGCAACACTCCTCTCCTTCCCTATTCCTTATTGGGCTTGGATCAAGCTTATGGGCCTTCTACATAAGCTTGACCTTAAACAAACATAAAGGCCATAACAAAGCTACCTATTACATATGAAATATGAATACTTGAAATCTTGTTTAGGAGTGATTCCAACATATACATGACTCTACTCTAGCCATTGAAGCCATTCAAAAGCGGGTGATCAATCTCAAAAATGGCATGATGGAGGAAGCCAAAGAAACCTGGACATAAATTATGAAGACATTGCCGCCATCATGAGCAAATTAGAAAACCTTGGAAGAGATATGAAGAGGCTTCAGGAAAATGTGCACGCTATTCGGGTAGGATGCGATACATGTGAAGGAGGACATTTAGCTAGAGATTGCCCTATGGAAAGCATAAGTCCCCAAATCGAAGAAGTGGTATGGAAAAGGAAAGCCCTTCCATCATTGTTATGATCGAAATTACTACAAGGAAGAGAAACCTTCACTCGAAGAATCAATAAATAAATATTTGGAGGAAGATACCAAGCGACAAGCCGACAGGGACACATTATTCCAAAAATTTTAAGAAACAAGAGCTACCCTCCTTGCACGTCATAAGGGTTTAGAAGACACCGAAAAGAAATCTGGGATAAGGGCAAATGAAATTAATAAAGATAGCTCAAGTGATGATAGTTGCTGTAAAGCCATATTTTCCAATAACGGAAAACCTCTTTACACCCCTTTCAGGTACGATGAAGAGGAGCTTGCTGGCTTCCCCAAACAAGCAATTATAAAAGATGACAATACAAGCTTTCTGAAGAAAGAACAACATACGGAAATAGAAGTTGTTATGGAAAATGAAGTAAAGTTAAGCGCGGATGTTCATTGATTGTCTGAATCGGATCCTCTAAAGGAAAAAGACCCAAGAAGTTTCATTCTCCCTTGCTCTATTAATAATTTGCATAATATTAATGCCTTAGATGACCTAGGAGCTAGCATAAGTATCATGCCATTTTCCATGTGCAAAAGATTAAATCTTGGTCCTGTCAAACCCCTTTACATGACAATTGAAATGGCTGATAGAACGGTGAGCATACCTAGAGGGATAGTTGAGAATATGCTCATTAAGATTAATAACTTTACTCTTCCTGTCGACTTTATTATTTTAGACATGGAAGAAGATCTTGACATTCCCTTAATTTTGGGTAGACCCCTTTTGGCATCGCACGGGCAAAGATTAACATTTTCAAAAAAATCATTACATTAAAAATCAACGATAGAAAACTTACCCTAAATATGGATGACGTTGGAAAATGTCACCCTATCGAAACTGTTTGTGTTATCAAAAAAGGAAAAAATAAAATTGCTCGTACCACCATCACACACAAGCACTATACTGCTAATAGTCGGAATATGCAGGGAAGGGAATTTGAAGGATACAACAGTGGAAGATTACGTCGCAAGCACTTCTCGAAAAAAAAGGACAACATCAATCCAGTGCTAGAGTCTAAAGACAATTGGCCCGAAATTCAGAAAGTTGATTACAAGTACTTTCCCAAATTAAAATACCATTGGTGCAAGGCTATCCCTATTGACAACGACAGAGGATATGATCTTTGGGCTTCTTGTAACCCCTATGTGGAAATCTGTGACAGTGAGCATGACAAAGAAAGAGTAAAAAACAAAGAAGTACTTGTGGTCCTCAACTAATGATAAAGGCATAACGTTCGAAGCTTGGTTACGAATTATGTATGGGGAAGCTGGCAATGATGTTAAAAGAAAAATCTGGACTAATCTAGGCCACAGTGAAACCTCCGATAATGATGCAAATCATAAAGAAACAATCTCTGATCGTGGGGCTATTAATAGCAACAACACCTTTGCTCGAAAGCATTGGTATGAGAAAATAAAAACCATTGATGGGGATTCCTGGGCTTCCTGCAAACCGTATGATAACTGTAATGGGGGGAGTAGCGTGGTTAGAGTATGAGATAACATATTTTTTTGGACTTCAACCAATGATGATAGAAGAACCGAGATACAGTGGCTAGACAAGTTAAGATTTAACGATTGGATTAAAATCAAATGTGGAAAAGTGGATGCTTCCACTAAGAATAAAATTTGGAAGGATTGCATGAACGAAGATAGCCCATGTGATGAGACTCCTTAAGATACGGGTAACTTAACTAATGATGACAACAAGGACACAAGAGAAGAATGTAAACATGGGCATATTGATGAATTAGTTGATACCAAGTCCAATGATTATGACATAAAAGGAATCATGAACCACCTTGAGCCACAAAGCGAAGCAGGGTTAACTGACTTAGAGGATGAAGAATATGAGCAAAGAAGGTGTAAGCTTCTTGGCATTCCATATAAAAAACCGCCACCAATTGTAGCAGAAAAGTATGAGTTTACTAGATACCACTTGGGGCCGGACGAAAAGTTTTGCGAAATTCGGAAGATCGAAACTAAGGAATATCTCCGAACCGATACAAAAGTTGCATGGGTCAGACATAATTTGATGAAGGATATGGAGAAAGCAAGTCCAAAGGCCACCATAAAGCCCCAAGGCTTTGAGTCTAACTTAAAGACTCATAAATAAAGAAAAGTGCTCTTTCGGAAGACAACCCGAATTATCCCTTTCATTTGTTTTATTTCCATTTATGTTGGGTTTTGTGTTTTTAACCATTTTTGCAGGAAATCGGAGAAAAGTTCTTTTGACATCTTTGAGCGGGACCAATCATCCTGATTCTGGCGTGACTCATTCTTATGGTTACTGTAGTAACATACTTTTTGATGAGTTCTTCTTAGAGCATTACCAATTACGGTGTAATCCCATGCAATGGTTACGCCGTAGCTACACTCCTGTAGCGTCTGCCAGGTTTTGCTTAATTACGGCGTAACTCCTTATAAGAGTTACGATGTAACTATCCTCTGTAACAATTTTTTCTTTTTAAACACAATAACCTTGTACTAGTTTTTAAATAAACTTTGTGGGTATGTTCCCGGTAAGCCCTCACGAGACTACACTCATCCACTTGGGACACCAAATGGTTTAAAAGGCTTGTTGCATACGCTAAATGCAACCGTGATTCCTACGAAAGGGAGTTAGGTTTCTTTTTCTTTTTTAGAATTTTTCTTGTCGATAGTGTGATTTTAGGGATTGAAGTTTGCTCGTGGATGCTTATGCGAAGGCGCGATTCTTTTTGTGAGCCTTCTTTCTTTTTGGAGCAAATTTCAAGGAAGTTCTCGCTCTAATTCTACTTTTCTCTTCACCTTTATTTAATGCTTAGTACAAAAGGGACTTTGTACATTTCAAGTGGGGGGACGGGAGTAGAATTGTCTCTTGAACTTTATTTTGCCATCGTTTTCTAGTTTATTTCGAAAAATTATGCCATTTTTAAAATTTTGACATGATTTTCTTAACCTAACTAGATTAGACCTTAGCCGAGCACATTATAACCCTTGATATTATATGGTGAGATTAGCCTTATCCGTTTTCAAATTTTTACCCCAAATCTACCAAATTATGAGTGTGCCGGTAGCTTATAAACTTTAGAACTTGGCCTTTGCATCATTTCGAGACCATAGACGAGGTATGTTGAGTTAGCTTGATGTATTTAGACTTTTCAGTTTAAGAAGGCAGTATTATAGGATTATCACCCAAATAGCCTATCATTGTGTGTCTATCGATTAGTCACCTCGACTTCTCGACCCCCATGTTAAACTCTTTGTTGCACTCACCTTTAGTGCAAGATGCCCCTAGATACACCCGTCTAAGCCATTCCTTTCATTTTTTTCACCCAACATATTGATTCGTTACACCCTTACACCTTAGCCTACCATGTAGTCTTTATTTGTAATTGGTAAGTCATTATTTGCCTAAGTTCAAGGTTCAAGTGGAAAGGTTCGGGAATTACGCTTTCATCGATGACATATTCTTAAAGATCATTGAAGACCCCCCAAATTCTCATATTGTTCATCTCAAGTAGGGGGATGCTATGTTTAGTAGTTATGAAAAAAAAATGATGATGTGATTCGAAAAAAAAAAGTTATTGTTATTTATTTGATTGTAAAGTGGGAAGTTGTAAGCACTATGTTATGAGCTTACTATAGATTTAATATCGAGGAGGCCACCTCAGTCACATTTGAAGAATAGATTTGGTAATGTGCCCATCATGACGTTCTATAATGGCACATCTACCTGGTTTTATCATGATCCGGTTTTTTAACTTCGAAACTTGAACTTTGGATGAACGGTAAGTGGTGATGACTTGGTTATAGATTTAGACTATTTGCTTGATTTCATTTTACACCAATTTTATCCCATGCCTTATCCTACCCTTTAGTCATGAAGCGTGTCTAGGTGATGCAACGAGCAATCTTTGGTGTCTTGGCCATTGATTTGGTCATGTATCATTGATTTTGACCACTTCGCCGTGACATGTTAGTAATGACAACTCACCCTTAACCTTTGTCGTGTCTACCCATATTGCCTTCGAGAATTGTTTAGCCCTTAACTCTAGTGATGGATATTTGTGTAACCACCAAGCTTATGATAGAGTACATGCTATGACTATGCATTGAGTGATCACCCCGAAATTGACACTTAGAATAGTTGAGAGATTTGAGTGTTTTGTTCCCATTTCGTGAGGTGTTCGGCTTTGTTTTATTCTAGCATATGGGATTTGTAAACTTATATTTTCCAAGTAATGGGAGATATCTTTTTAGGAATCTATCTAATAAGGTCTACTTGAGGGCAAGTAGAGTTCAAGTGGGGGGATATTTGATAACATCAAATAATCTTGAATATTAAGTGTTAATTTCCCCCGATAATGTTCGTATTTTATATCATTTATATGGATTTACGCTTGTTTTCAATTACGAGCATTGGAGCTAAAGAGACGCGGATTTGGAGAGTTTATTGAAGATATATGATAGTATGCTCATTTTGAAGATGTTACTGACGTAACTCCTCTCACATTATCTTAATGTGAAGAGTGACATAAAACCAACTCAAGCGAAGTTTACGGTAATTCCATCCTAAGATTACACGTAACTAATTAGGTTAAATGAGGTTCCGCTTCTTTGCAAGCTACGGCGTAATTAATTCCACAATTACGGCGTAATCACAATTTATTGAAGATCGGCGTAACTCATTCTTGATGTTACGCGTAACCGGCTTTTCGAGCAAATTACGAAGAAATGGATGTTCTGGCGTAACTCTCAACTTAAGTTAGGCAGTAACGGATCGGCCTATAAATACCGCCCAAATTCTAGCATTTCTAATCATTCACTTCACACACCAATTCAGATAACGTGGGTAGAAGGTTGAAGGCAGATCTTAGGGAGCATACGGAGCCATCTCCAATGGAGAAATCACTCCCCTACGATAAGCATTAGCATTTTATCATTTTTTTACTTTCAATTCATGTATTTCGTAATGTTAAACATTGAATCGATTTTTTTAGTTAATATGAGCGGCTAAGCACCTCTGGGGCTAGCCTAGTTATGATTCCTTGATTGTTTTGTTTATGTTTACATTGTTTCTAGTGTATGCATGCATAGTTTGTTGGTAGCTACCCTTGTTTCGGTAGTTTTGAATGGCGGTAGTGGCTAGTTACTTAGGATATATGACCAACTAACGCTAAGTAGTTAGACTGGGTGGGAAGGGTAAGAATTGACCAACTGACGACGCTTCTTCGCTTGTGCGATTTGACCAACTGATAACCTACCATTTGGATGAACTTAAGAAGTTAGGGATGAGTGTTTAAGATGCCAGCGCCCGGGCACTCATTGTTACAAATCTTGCATGTAGCGGAACTTAATGACTTGGCTTAGGAGACTAAAACAATCGGACTTTCAAGGGTCACCCAAGATCTCGGTGGAAACCTTTGGCGATAGGTTAGGACAGGCCCGACCAAATCTTGTCCTAGTGACTTTCACCCCACTTGAAGCAATTGGAAGTAATTAAACGTGAACTTAACATGATAGGAAGATTAACTAGGTTAGCACACTTCTCATGTATTGATCACAACCCTCGCCTTTACTTGCTTTTCTTATTTTCTTGTTTTAGTAGTTAATTAATCATTTCAACCTTAAAACATATTAATATATGTGACACCTAGACTTAGTTAAAATCCGCACACATACCTCTTGGGACGACCTCGGTTTTATCGAATACTACACTACACACGACCAGGTACACTGCCCGTTAGTGCATTAGGGTTGACCATAGGTATAACGAGACTTTATAAATATTAAAACCTGGTCAGTAAAACCTGCATCAATCATCTTTTGTAAGTTTAGTGTTCGGAGTCTAAATATTCAAGAAGATAGGCACCAATCGTATCAACCATGGACCTCCTTCCAACACCCTTTTCATACCCTCTTTGGTTTCAAATTGGAACAGAAAAAAACCATTATTAAGCATAACCCTTTGTAAACCAAACTTCGCCCATGTATTTCTAACATTATTTTCAACTATCGGAAAAGCGAGTCTCTTACCAATGAAATAACCAAACAAAGTCTTAGCAAATCTAGAGCTTACCTCATTGATAGCTTCCAAAAGAATGGTGACATTAGCACCAAGCACACAATTTTGGTTTCTCATCTCCGAAATCTTAATGGTCTTCTTTGGTGTTTTATCCTTAAACATATCCACAAAGGATATAGGAGTAGAACCTGATTGAGGCACCAAATTTGGCACACTCGCATCACTTGTACTCGTACCCACATCAATCTTAGGACCCTTAACCACACTAGATGATCTCGCACCTTCACTCCCACCCAACGATTTACCATAAGTATTCAAAGCTTTAGACGCAATTTTTTTAATCATAAAATATTAATTCTCTCATTTGGTTATGTGTAATTTTGTTGCGGGAGTAGAATTCCGCTTGGGAACATTTCATTGTTTTGTTGCAAAGTCCCGCAAAAAGGGAGTTGGGTTTGCCACAAGAGAAAGGGCTCTCCCGTGTGCTTCTTGTGGGCGCGCCATCGAGTCTAAGAGGTTTTGTTTGTGTTATGTATTTTGCGTAGTTGTAGTGGGTTGCTGTCTTCGTCGTGTCTTTGTATTAATCTTGAGGCCATACCATCTATCGGTATCTCTTTCGGTCAAATGATTATTTTTTTTCTCAAGGAAAGAAAAGTCATCAAAATAAGAAATAATTTATATCTATGACACACTTTCTTTTAGCGTGGTCGGTAGACCGAAGTACGATGTCTTGGGTTGCTTGAAAGGAAATTTGTTCACAAATTAAGTTGTGAGGCTCTTGATATCGATAACTTACTTGCTTCCAATATTGCAATGCTTGTTAAATTGTAGTGGCGTTTTGTACAGCTCCGTTTGGAAACCCATCATCAAATCCATACATGGGGATTATGGTGGGTTCGATTTCAATGATACCTCCCTTTCCCGGTTTCCACCTAGTCCTTAAAGACAATATTTGGGTTAAATAAACAACTCTTACGCGCCAATATTATTAAAATTCCATCGTCAAAAAGAAAATAGGTAACGGTTCATTAAACCAGTTATGGAAAGATGTGTGGTTTAGGAGCTAGTAATATCAAAATAGTTTTTCAAATACTTTATTTGTTAGAAACAAAAAAAGTATTCTTGGTTTATAATAGTTGAAACTCACCGACCGAATCTGCTAATCATTTATGGGCTTGGAGGAAACCCATAAGAGATGGAATTGAAAAGGAACAACTTACTAACTTGTTTGGCCTTCTTCAAAACTTTTTCCCTTCTAACAACTCTAAGTCATGGATCTGTAATCTCAACAACAATAATGTGTATTTCATTTCTTTATTTAGGCATCGACTTGAAGATTCTGTTGGATCCGCTTGAGCACATGCTTTCATGCAAACCATGAAGGATATGAATAATAGTTTTAGCAAGTGAAGAAAACTGATGAACATCAAAATTGTTGAGGTTGGGTTTGCTTGAGAATGACACAGACATGCTAATAATATCATTTGCACTTTTCAACATTATAAATCTTATTAGAAATGAATCGAAGATTTACAAGGGATAGCCTACGAAAAACTACCCTGGTTGATGATAGATTAACTCTCCAAACTCAAAGAACAAGAGGCAGCTAGCTTTGCATTGTTGTTCCTAGGAGAGGAGGATAATAACTATAATACTTTGTATTATTTTTCTATGTTTGAATCTCTACTTAATTCGATTACAACCTTTGGTTTATATAGAGGGGGAAACAGTGGTTGCACATGGGTCCACAATAAGTACTTGTCCACTTGATATAGATAGGCACGCGCCTAGTAGGCTAGTCGAAAGCATACTTTTGGCTTCTCCGATTTTACAACTATAGTCCCAATGCCTGTTTCTCGTATATCGATAAACGCTTGAACTTATCTTATAAAGGAACTTTCCTGCCCATGCATTTAGATGTTGAGGTTGTAAAACTGAATCAAGTCTTCAGAGTCATAGAGACATTTGTCAGATCCTAGTAACCATGGTGATGTTTTTAGCTCCTTGTAAATCACTCCTTGACACTGCATCAGTTTGTGAAATATTTTCTTCAGTTAGTCTTTGACTTCCCTAAATCTATACATGTGTTTGAGCTTTATACAACACTCACTGATTTCTTTATCAGTGAGTATCACTTTTTGAATAATAATCAGGGAGACATATTCTCTAATGACTTATGAAGGAGTATCTCACTTCTGATAACTATCAGGTTTACATTGATAGTTATAAAGTGACATTCTCTCTGATCGTTATTAGAGACTTTATGCTCACTGAGCTTCAGAAGATATATTAGGCTATTTTATGTTTAAATACTTGTCGAGACATTGTTAGGTTCCCATATTTGTAACACAAGCATCAATATGAAGAAATAAGATAAGAAATGAGATAAGAGAGTGATCGGTTGAACAAGACACAAACAATACGTATAGGATAAAGAGAAAGTTATGCGTGGGATATGAAGTGAAATGAACAACCAACCATCTAAGGATGGTTTACAAGATTATTTATAGGAGGAACTAGGGCAACACACCAAGTTCCCATCCTTTCCTTATTGGGCTTTGCATAGGCTCATGGGCTTTCTACATGAGCCTAGCCTTGATTACTAACATAAAAGCCATAATTAAGCTAACTATTACATATTAATTACTAACACTTGAATTCTAGTTTAGGAGTGATTCCAACAATCTCCCCAAGTGTTAGTGATTGATGATTTGATCTTTAAGCGTTGTAGGTCTTGATGTAATAGTAGCTTTGGCGTCTTCGACATTCTTCTTTCTTGTGAGAAGAAGTGCCTTGATTCGAACAATCTCCCGGTGTAGGGAAATTGTTTCCTTTGAAGTATTACCTTTGGCGTCTTCATTATCTTTGTTCTTTGATCTTTGTTCTTTGTGATGGTAGTGATAGTATGTTGTGGTTATCGCATCGGGTCCGCCGTTGCTCCGGTGTCTCCACGTCTTTCTCCAACATGCTCACACGCTCTTTAACGTTGGATTTCGATCTTGATGTAGTTCTCTTAGTCTTTAAACTTTGTAGATTCTTTGATTTTGATGAAGAATCATTCGACTTTGTGTTGCCTTTTGAGAGAACTTCAATTAGTGATGTTGTGGGTATGAGCATGTGGAGAATCGCACGATCTTTTCCACCCGCAATCATCCATAAGAAGAAAACATAAAACATGGGTTAGAAATAATCCGGTAACTTACAAGTTTGAACTTGAGAGTGTTATGACATAGTGTGAAAACACAACTCTAATTCTCACAAAGGTGTTCTGAGCTGGATTCCACAAGTGAGATAACGCGATGTACCAAAGTACACCTATAGTTCGGTGAGTCATTGAGGTACACCGAAGCATCACCCACTGTTGTAGACCGTTTGAGACACACTAAGCGTAACTCATAAGGAGTTACCGAAGTGACTCTTTGTCGGTGTTTGATGTTGACCACGGCGGGAGTTTCCATTCAATCGCGAGGATCACGGTTGTGAACCCCTCATAAATGTTCTCGACAGTTGCTAAGATCGTGAAGGACTCAATAATATATCACTTGTGTTCTTATTGTTGAGCGACAAGCGATGAATTGTCAAGTGTACCTAAGAGATCTTTTGATGAATCTCGTGGCTCTAGACTCAATAGTGCGCTTTGGTTTTCTGGCGGAGACTAGGGAGAGGTCTCCTTCTTCAATACCGGCAATCTCTAAGAAAGCCGATAGTTTCGTAGGGTTCCTGTGAGAATGAAACAAGCTTACATTGAGAGAAACTTGAGTGGTTAAGAAGGTTTAGTGCATGCGTCCTTTGGGTCCATGGCGACTTTGATCTTCAATACGGTGTCATCAAGTAACAACCGGTAGCATATGAATTGAACCGGTGTATACGCCTAAGTTGAATAATCGGAGGGCTATTTCTTTTCACCCTTTTCTTTACTTTTCTTTTTAATTCTTCAACTCCTTCTTTCTCCGATTCTCTTTTCTCCTTTTTATAATCATACCTAAGGACTTCTAATTCTAACTATTGGTGGTGTCCTTGGGTAGATCCCTCGACTCTGGCGGATCATAGGACGATTATTCCTAACCTTAGTCACCTTATAACTCCATGACTAACCTATGTTGCCATAAAACCATTTTCATGAAAATCTCTCAAAGTGGTTATGAGTAAAAGCATTTAATACCTTGTTGAGAGTTTAAGATTTTTTGAAATACTCCCCTCCACACGTGCTTAAGTATTTTGACAAAAATCTGCACGGTGAGAAAAGCGCGCTTTTGAATTGATCAACTCAAGATAGACAATCCCCGAGACACGGTTCGTTGCATAGTTAAAGAGTTACATTGTCGACTTTTAGGTGACAACTAGCTCTAATAACTACCTTGAAGGTGTGGACAAACCTCGAAGGTTGTCAAACCCGTCAAAGTTCATGTCTACCAAGAGTTTCTCGAATGGTACATTCTACTCGGACAAGTCCTTTGCGAGACACGTTTACATTACTAGCGAACTAGCTTGAAATTATTACCGTCCGGACAAGTCTTTTCGAGTTACTAACATTTAAGATCTCGTCAATTCATTGGTTAAGTCTTTTAGCACTGTGATTCATTTGCAATTCACAACATATTTCTTATCACATAATTTTTCTCCCCTAAAAATGGCATATAAATGTTATTTTTGGCGAAATTTGATATCGAATATGTCCATTTCGAGTTTTGTGGGAAGATTACCACGAAGAACAATTTTGTGAACAAAGTTTTTAAGCAAATACTCCCCTCGACAAGTGATATTAACTTTTGAGGTTTTGAAAATCATAAGGGAAGTACTTGTCCTTTTGAGCAAAACTTTGAAAAGTGAAAGTTTTGATAAGTTTTACTCAAAAGTAAAAGCTTTCGCTCCTTTTATAGGATTGTGGCAGATGCGTACCACATGGTCCTTTCATTACAAGTGCGGGTTGTACCTTTGTTATGTGTGCACAAGCCATAGTCGATTAAAAACATACATCCAAATCAATATAATAATGAAACAAATCAAGGGTACCGGGAGAATCCGTTAGTCCAACAATAACTCGGGAATGCGTTACGGGCGTTGATAGCTGTGAGAGATATGCTTGGGCGACCACCTCTGAAGCTCTCCAAAGTTACGATCGATCCCTTACGAACAACCTTTCATCGATGCGGTGATGATCTTCCTAACATCCGTCTTTCCTCGAATTCCATCTCTTTGGTGACCCGATGCCGTCATGAATCTCTTTCAACTTTGTATGCTAACCCGTCCTAACTTTCTTCAATGTGTGATCCCCGAACTTATGAAGCTCTTTGCACGCCATGAAGCGGTTGTGGTGTAGTTCACGATGTAGACTACCCCAAGCGGTTTCTTGATAATAGTGTCTTGAGCAAGTCGGTTTATGTCGGAAGGTGTAGGCGAGGTTTGGTGAGATTGACAGCGTTTCGATAAGATTCCACGGCAAGTTGTATGTCTTCTACACGTTCTTGGATCACTATGCTTCTGATGTAGATGAGTAATGACTTGATGTATTCGCGTTGGACAGTTGTGGAGAAATGTTGCATTCGTCCTTGCACCTTAGCGAGATACATATCTTCAATGTCATTTAGCGACAGTCTCGGAAAATCCGCTTCACAGAAGTCATAGTCCTCTTCGTCTTGTCGTTTGACCACAATGTTCTTGAGGAATGTGTAGTCCCACTTTGATGACAGAGTAACATGCTTAATTGCAATGATCCGTTTGTCACTAAGCACTTCCTTTTAGGCGTAAGAACTGGCGACACGTAGAAGATTCTTGGCGTTCGGGCCAATGATGAATCCATACATCGCATCAAGGTCATACTTTTCCACTTTGGCGGCAAACATATGTGAGGCTTCTTCCTCGATGGTTGGATTGTTAGAATAGATTCTTTTTGGAAAAGGAAATGTGAGTGGCGTAGCGTACTTCCTTGTAACATCGCTACCGTGTAGAAGAAATTCGAGGTCATTGTTGAAGAAGTAGCGGTATGGAATTTGAGGTTGATCCGGTCGGCCAATTGTTGGTAGAGGTGCGGTCGATCGTGTAGTAGGGAGCTTTGTCTTGTCTTGTGAAGTCGATGTTAGCTTGGGATTGAGCCAATCGATATTGTTTGACATGGCTCGGGCAATGTTGTCGAGATGGTATTCGACTTCAATTGCACTGAAATTGTCTTTAAGCGGTTGGAAGGCATCATTCTTGATTCTCTTTAGCTCGACCTTAGTCATCTTCTTCACTTTAAAGCTGTTCTTGAATCGACTTCACATGCTCCATAGTACGGCCATCTACCATTTCTTGACCTTCAGGTAATGAGGGAGTAGCATCAACAAGTCTAGAAAACCAGTCATATTCTTCGATTGTATCGTCATCTAGCCATGAGAGAACATCGGTCTTTGTCTTCTTCTTCTTTGGCTTTGATGAGGACTCTGGTTTCTTTGTTGTGGCGGGAGAGATGGGTTGTTGTTGGGGCTCTGGGATCTCTTCATCGTCACCACCGGTGTATTGAAATGATCACCGTTTTCTCTGTGGATGGTGGTAACTCGAGTCACGAGGTTTATCGATGAGCGAGCGTGGAGGAGATCGTCTCTCGGTTGGAGTCCTTTGGGTTGGTGGTGGCATAGAGGAGGATTCACGGACTTCTTCTTGCGTTTTGATTCTTTGTCTTTATCCGCATCATCATCGTCTCTAGGGCGCTTAGCCGTTCAATTGCCACTCTGCATCCGTTTTAAGTTGGTAATCCGGCAATGCTTCAAGCAGTTTACCTTCGTCGAGTAAGCGTTCGAATCATTTTGACATTTGGAGTACAAGCTTGAAACCAATTACGCATCGAGAGAAAGTTGTAGGCTCGAGTTGGGTTGATAGTATGATTAAGGCGTTGATCGATTGTTTGTTTGTGTTGCATGAGATTCGGATAGAGTTATGCGGTGAACATCTCTTTTGTCACTCTAGGACGACGTCGAGAAGAAACTTGTGAGTATATTCTCTAGCCGTCTTCTCCATTTCCTTTGGAAATCTCCTTTGAGAAGCTTACGGATATGCTCCCTTTCACTCAACATCTCGTTTATCCGTCTTGTAGAAGATTGATCCTGTCGTGAGTTGATTCGACTTTTGTTGGTCACGTCTTTCTTTCGACTTGTCGGACGGACTTTGACAATCTTTGTCTTAGCTCGGGATATCCAAGAGTCGGTTGGTTTCTTCTTGACTTGGATGCGGATGCGGTTGTGCCTTTGGATGATGGAGGTGAAGAGTGAGAAGATGAGTCGATGATGATGAGACATGAGGAGGCTCGGGGTCCTTTGGTGGCTCGAAGTTAGTTCCTTGGGCGTCTTTGGACTATCTAGAAGAAAATCATCATAATCAATATCGTCATCTTTTCGGTTAGCCATTTCTTGACCTTAATCTTGGCTTCTTCATCGCTTGAGCTTGAGCTTCTTTTACGCATTTTCTTTAGCTGCAACCTCGGCATCTTCATCGAAATTTTCTCGGACTTCTCCATTTCGGTTCCTCAAAGTCATATTTGATAGAATCCTCAAGTTGCCTTTGTTGTTGCTCGTGGGTGGTGGTACCGGTTCCTTATCGGGTTGATTAACGCGCCGGAAGCGGTGTAGATAGTGCACCACCACTTGACCCTCCGGGGCCACGAGTTTGTTGTTGTCTGAACTCTTTGGCAGCGTGTTGGAGTCTTAGATTCTTGACTTTTTCCTATAGTCTTTGTCGGTGGTTCTTCATCCGAGCTCTCCTCTTCCTCGGCTCCATAGCGGGGTTTTACCTTTATCAGCCTTAGGACTTAGAGGTTTTGCAACAGTTAGTGGGTCATCAATGGGAGTTTCTGAGTAGGTAACCTCTTCATCGGTGTCAGTCTCCTCTGAGTCCTCGTCCTTCAGTTGTGGTTCAGGTTTGGGAATAGGGATTGCCTCCTTTAATGGAACTTTCCTTTTACGGGAAGGACTCCTCTTAGGATACCTTTTAGTACTCTCTGTGCTTGCTATACTTCCTGTACTGCCTCTCCTTGTCTTCCTGACAGGTGTCCCAGAAGACTTTTCATCAATAAAACCCACTTTGCATGCATCCACTGCTACCAGATATCGTTTGTACGAATAAAGTCCTTTGATAACATCAGTGAGAAGAATATCTGGCAACACTACACCTTGTTTCTTCGTAGTTGATTCTTTGAATCTTACCACGTTGAGTGTGGGTTCAAGTAGCACGGAGTGATGGTTGGGATCTTCACGTCTTTGGGGAATATCAGGATTGGTTTCAATAATCCTTTTGATCAACAATTTGTATATCTGATATAGGGAATATTGGTGCCAGGCCTTTTCAGGTACGTCATCATGTCATCCCAGATCAAAGCAGCATATTCAATGTGTTTCATGTTGACCATGCCCCAAAGGATTTGAAGTTCCATGAGCTTTGGGTGCTCATATCCTTTGTCGCGTCCGGATCTTGATTTAGCAATCATGATGTATAGTGTTCTCCATGGTTGAGGATGTTCTTGAGATCTCGAGGTGCTTAGTGATAACCCAAGTGACTTCATCATAGCCGATGTCGACCATGAATTGGAGAGCGACCTCTTGGTAGGAGTAGCGAGAGAAGTCGATAGGCTCGGCGGTTGGTGAAGAAGAACAACTCTCAAATCTGCGGGAGTATTTGTGACTTGTTTGTTGTTCAATGTCACCGTCACAACACTTTGACCTTTGACCTTTTGAATTGTGTGCCAGAATTGATGAATGTAGATCTCCGGCACAGTAGCAGAATTCGTGAGCATATTTTGGTAAGGGTGAGTCTTCAGAATATCCACGGCAATCAGACAGGAAGACTCGGAACATGTGAAGTTATCAAAGTCGACTATGAGATTATTCTTCACAATCTTCGTTGGGTAACCATTGGGAAAGATGTCTTCAATAGTGAGAACATTTGGTGCATCCACATTTTCCATTTGAGCGTCCATATCGTGATCTCGAAAGAAATTTAGCCAAGCGAACCAACATATCGAAAGACATTATGTTAGTCAAAAGTTGATTTTATTGTCTATTTATTGAATATGATATGTTAATGATATTACGTGTCCAATGTCACTTGTTAGTCCAATAGTCCAAAGGCGTCGTGATAAGTTTAGTGAGTTGATTAATTTTGAGTTTTAAAGTCCAAGTTTTCACTTATTTTCACAACTTATTAAACATTTAAGCTTATTAGTGACATTTTGGTTTCGTGACGTTATGATTTATTTATTTACAAGTTTGCAGCGTAACAATTCACAAATTTTGGTTAAAATTAGGCTTAGGCGTAGGTTTTGCAAGCTTATGCGTAAGCAGATGAACCATACGGCGTAGTTATAAGCTTATCGTGGGATCTTCACATCAGCGTAAGAAATGTTCAGCGTGGAAAAGAGGGCCTTAAGCATAGAGCTTCAGCGTGGCGTATGGGAGCTTACGCGTAAGGCTTACTCGTAATAGTGAACCTTATGCGTAAAGCTTCTTGTTTACGCATATCCTTCACGGGATCGCGTGGTCCCCTTTGTAGAACCTTACGGCGTAAAGGTTACGCGTAAGATTTCTCTTCGCATAACATTCTCGCGTAAGGTGATCCTTATGCGTAGAAGCTCAATTAACCTTGATTACGAATTTTCACGCGTAATAATCACGAAATAAATGAATCACAACACATCCATTAACACCATATTCAATCCTTTTCTGTCACACATGAAGTCTTAATCAATACAGTTTACGCGTAGGAACTGCTTACGCGTAAAACTTAAACCCTAAATATTCAAAAATTACGAATAAGGAATCTAGCCATTGGAAATGCACCAAATCATTTATGAGATATCTAAGATGGCATATGAGTTATCTTAAACAAGTTTTAACATTAAAACCTTCGTGAATCAAGAAAACCTAATTCGTATGAACATGAACCCTAAATCTTAATATTCACAAAATTGATGTTTCTGGGTATGTATCAAGCATGGTTTTGGTCAATTAAACATGTTAAGAACATAACACAACCATCTTTTAACGAAAAACTCTCACATATGAAAACACCCAATTCTACGCTTAAACCCTAATCCTTAAAACATCATTAAATCATTTTCTGGGTGAGTTTTGATGATAGAAATGGTTTAAAGGTGATCATTTAAACATTTTAACACAACCATTTTAACAGTAAACACCCAAACATGATTATGTGTTCATACGCTTATGCGTAGAACACAAATTCATGCCTAGAGTAAAATCTAGCCGTTGGATCATGAAACAAATCAAAACCATTGTTTAGATAATCATTTAGAACGTTTAAACACTTACGAATTCGAAGATTAAAGCACGAATTTGTAGAAGGAAGGATAGGCGTAGGATTTGGTAGTTGTAGTAATAAATGTGAAAGTTAATGTGTTTGAAATGGTAGGTGAGGTATTTTGTTAAAATTTAGTTTGAGCTTTTGACAACTTCAGTCCCTCCACCTTACTCATTTTCATCCAATGCCCATAACTTCCATTTTGGTTACGTAAAGAATGATATTTGTAAAGAAACTTGACGACACTCCCCCTCGACTTAAGAAATAATGAAATTTTATAAATTTTAGCCCGGGGTGTCGATGAACGAAATGTGACCACCATTAACAAAGAAACAACCGGGATGAGATAACATGCAAGTACAAGGTTTTATGAAACCAAAAATATTTACTTTCTCCCCTCGACACTTGACCGGAAAAATTCTTAATTTTGAAAGAGTAAAGTGTTGTGGAAGATTGTACTTGCCATGTTGAAAGAAATATAGATAGAAGAATATTTTTGAGTTTTATCAGATTTTATATTTTTGTATTTTGTTTTTGAAAATATTTACAAAAGAGGTTTTGGTGTTTGTTGGTTTTAAGAATGTTTTAAAAGTTCATCCGGTTCCTCGGAGTCAAACACCGCATACCAATCCGGTGGACCAACTCATTAAACCTAGCGAGGGCTAAGGCTTTGGTGAGAAGATGCGCGAGTTGGTATTCGATACCACAAAGTATAATTCAACGGTACCCTTTTCCACGTGCTCCTTGATGAAATGATATCGAAGATCGATGTGCTTTGATTTTGAATGTTGAGCGAGTTGCGAGATCGCAATAGCACTCCGATTGTCGTAGTACATCGGGATTACATCAAATACATAACCATAGTCTTTGAGTTGTGTTCTCATCCAAATGACTTGAGCACAACACGCGGACATGGCTACATATTACCTTCGATTGAGGAAATCGATGTACAATCTGCTTCTCGATTGCCATGACACGGTTTATCACCAAGAAATTGTAGAGCTCACGAAGTACTTTTCCGAGAATCTAAGCAACTGCGTGATCGTCTGAAAAAGCTATTAGTTCAAAACGAGAATCCTTCGGATACGGATCCCAAGTTAATGGTTCCCTTGATGTATCGGAGGATTCTTTTAGCCTCGAGAGGTGAGTTTGATTGGTCTCGACGATAGCGGAGCAAAGATATCTGACAAATACAATGTCGGCCCTCTTGGTACATTAGATACATGAGAGACCCAATAATACTTCGGTATTTGGTAGGGTCAACCAATTTCCCATGCAAATCAGCATCCATTTTCTTGGTATGTGCCATTGGTGTGGCATAGGTATCACAGGTTTGCATTCCATGTTTGTTTAAAATTTCAAGGGCATATTTGGACTGACTCAAGAAAATACCACGGGGTGATTGATGAACTTGCAATCCAAGAAAGAATGTAAGTTCACCCATCATGGACATTTCAAAATGTTTTTTCATAAGTTTTGAAAAAGCGTTTGAGTATTTTAAATGTGTTGACCCAAAATGATGTCATCCACATAAATTTGAGCGATTAAAATGTGTTCCCGTGATATTGTATGAAAAGTGTTGGGTCGACCGAGCCTTTAGTGAAATTATTGGCAATTAGAAAGGATGATAACTCATCATACCACGCCCGAGGAGCTTGTTTGAGATCGTAGAGAGCCTTGTTCGGTTTGTAGGCGTGATTAGGGAACTACGGATCAACAAATCATTACGGTGACTAACATAGACCGTTTCCTTCAATTTACCATTAGAAACGCGGTTTTAACATCCATCGAAAGACCGTGATGTTCATGTGAGCGCAAATGCGAGAAAAATCCGTCTGACCTCAAGTCGAGCAACGGGCGAATGATTCCTCGAAATCAATCCCTCTTCTTGTCTATAACCCTTAGCCACCGGACGTGACTTATTTCGATAATCGTTCCGTCGACATCTAACTTGTTTTCCAAATCCATTTCGGACCAATAACATAGACCCTGTTGGTTTTGAACCAATTCCCATACTTCAAGGCGTTTAAAGCTAATTAAGTTCTTCTTGCATGGATTCAATCCGGTTGTCATAAGTCATTGCTTCTTTAATGTTTTGGGTTGATTGGCAAGCGGTAAGTGCATAAATCACGATGTTCACCGTCGGTCTGAAGGCGTTGTCTAATTCTGTTGGTTGATTAGGGTTGCCAATTATGTTCACAAGAGGATGGTCTTTTGTCCAACGATGTGTGGAGGGTTGATGTTGATATACATTCTGCAGATTAGGAGGATTCAAATGACTTGTAGATGATTCCGTAACATCGAGTAGTAGCGAAGCATTTGCAAAAGGGTTGAAGAACGCATTTGGATCATAATCTGCGGTGGTGGTACTTCATTGTTCGGAAGATCATCAGCTGGTTCAGCATCATTGGATGCGGTTTGTTGGATGTTGTTGTAGAATCAATTGGTGGTGCTTCCTCAACAATAGTTGTTGTAGCAGGTGTATCAGGTATTGGATTTTGATCAGGTTGTGCAGCGGAAACATTTGATACACTTTGTGCACGTTCATCAATATCATCACTAAACAGAGGAGCAAATAGATGTTCCATTTGACGTCGAGTTAGTTGTACACTAGGTGCAGTTGATGATGTGGTTTAAGGGAAGTTTAAACGGTTATGACCGGGTTCCAAGCTGTTATGCTTAGAATCCATTTCTGCAAGCTCATCGAATTTGGCATGAATCGTTTCCATAATCTCCCTTGTACGACGATTCCAGATCCAGTAACCTTTGGAGTTTTCACAATATCCTATAAATATTCCAATGTCGACTTTGGCTTTGAGCTTTCCAAAGTTATCACGATCATTATTCGGATAACAAAGGGATCCAAATACATGAAAGTGTTTGAGATTAGGTTTACGGTTGTGGATAAGCTCATAAGGTGTTTTGTTGTGGCGCTTGGTAATCATTGAGCGATTCGAGTATAGCATGCGATTGACACGGCTTGACCCACAAGTGTCTGGAAGTTTAGCATTAATTAACATTGTTCTTGCGGCTTTCACTAACGTACGGTTTAGTCTTTCAACAACGCCGTTTTGTTACATTGTACATGCAATGGATGTTTGATGCTCAATTCCACTTTCTCATAAAATGCACGAAGAGTTTAATTCACAAATTCGGTTCCTTTATGCATTACGATTTGTCATTGTGTTCGGGGTGAACTTGAAATTTTGTGAGAAAGGTGATGATCATCGTGGAGCTTGATCTTTAATTCGTGAAAATAAACCCAAGTCCATCTTGAATAATCATCTACAATTACCACGATGTAGCGTTTGCCATTAATCGTGCCGCACGCGCATCGGGCCACACAAATCCATGTGAAGAAGATGAAGCACATGTTGTGGTGTGTTCCACCTTTGAAGGAAAGTGAGCACAGTGCTTTTCCCTTGTTCACAAGGCGAGCGGTGATCTTTAGAATATCGGAATCTTGGGAGACCTTCAACAAGTTTGTATCGAGCAAGGTTGGTTATGGTTTGAAAGTTTAAATGTGAGAGCAGCGGTTGCCATAGCCAAGATTTTGTAGATGTTGCCTTTGAAAGTGAGCGGATGGGAGATGAAGCAATCATGTCTTGCATTGAGATTGTATAAAGACTTAAATTGCGGTGCCGGACATAAGATCGTTTCCTTGTAGATCACGAATGAAACAAGTTTTCTCCCTAAAAGCAACTTCCAAATCTCCATCACGAATTGACCTCTTGAGAAGAGATTGTGACCGAGGCCTTCCACATAATAAACCACGCTAATTTTGATGTTGCCATTGATGTAATCTCCGTAGCCCATGATAGCTGCGATGTGATCATTCCGAATCGACGGTGCCAATGAACTTTGCAACAAAGTTTGATAACAATTTGAGATTGCTGTCATGTGGGGAACATCCGTTATCAATAATCCAAAGGATGATCTGTATCACCAAGATTACACGCAGACGACACGGATAGAATAGAAGTAGATGTGGAACCCGAAGAGTTAGAGGTTCGAAGCGATTATAGTATAAACACACATATCAATGATTTTAGGTATCCATTTAAATCCAAGTGTATTATGTAACCATTTCGCCATCTCCAACTAGTCTTAGCTTTGGTCTTAGTGAATGCACTAGGTGATAAATTCTTCCTAGGAGGTGAAGTGGGTTCGAGGGTACATCAATGATTAAAGCATGAGCACTAGAAGGTGGTTTACCTAGCACATACTTAGAAGCGATGAGTGGGCCTAGAGGTATTCCGTTTTCTATTGTTCCGCTTACGAGATAAGATAGTCGTAGCAACACAATTGTCATGACAACGAAAATATACTTTTATGACATCCAACACAAGAAGCTTCAAACTTAACATTTAAATTACTTAACGGTTCAACATTCGTTACAACACTTTTCCATTACATTTGTCGACGCAATATCTAAAGTGGGTGCAACTTGAGTTTTATTCAAAGTCCTAAGGTGTTCTTCTACTTGACATTCTTTATTGTTCTTTTCTTACGTCGCAACTTCCTATTCTTCCTTGTATTGCTCCTAGGTCGTGAAGTGCGAGACATTGGGAAAAGAGGAACTATTCTGTTTCGGTAGAGGAAGCACATTAGAATCTTGTGGTTTGTCATGAGATATTCTAGAGTCGGTTTGAATGCATTTAGGTGTAGTTACTACAATGTTACTATCCCTATCTTTCTTAAGTATCACCAACTCGCCTTTAGATCATGGATTTTGTGTAACAAATCTAGATTTTCGAGCAGTGAGTCCGTCTCGTCAGTAAAACATCTTTGGTATACGATGATTATCAACATCTTTTGGCGCTTGAGCACGAGTCTTTTGAGTAAATCAAATATGACACTATATTCCTTTTCACTTTTGAAATTTCTTGTTCATATTTTGAGATTTGACACTTGAAAGACACATTTTGGTCATCCAGTTGCTCAAGTTTTGGACAAAGAGTTTTGGTATGCAACTGGTTGATTTTGTTTTGCAAAGCGAGTTCACGATTATGACAATCTTTTTGACACCATTGAAGACGACATTTTGCATTTGAAAGTTCGTTTAACAATCGTTCATTTTCAACTTTTAAAGACTTGATTTGTGACATAGTATCAGTATTCTCAACATTTTCAACAGAATCAACAAGAATCGGCGTTGATAAAATCAAATGCATATGCACAGAATGTAATAACACAACATTATGGATATCGCCAGAGATAACATCTTCCAAGAGTCGATCAACATCTTTTCTTAACATTTTCTTTTACGTTTTGTATTTGAAATCGATGTTTCTATTTGTTCGAAAACTCTTTTCATAAGTCCAAGCTCCTTGTGAAAGTCCCTTTCCCGATAGATAGCACAATTTTTCAAATTTCGGACATGAGGTAAAATTCTTTAAAGAAGAATATCTCTTTGTGCGTGCAAGAGGCGATTGAAAATTTTCAACTTTTATTTCGAATGAAATTCAATTTCACGTTCAAAAGTTTGATGTCCAAATGAATGTTTCAAAATATTTTATAACTTTACATTTTTCGGCTAATGGCTTTATTTCACCGAGTGAAGGTAAAGGACCATTAATTTGTACTGATATTGGAAGGGACCCTCACAAGTAGGTGTGATAACCCAAGGTGTGTTAGAAAAATCTTGTTGTGTGACAAAAGTGACTTTTGAATAGTTAAATGGTTTGTTATAAACAAAATTTTCCATTTTGACCGACTCTCGTCATCGCATCAAATTCCTCTTGACGATTATATTCAACAACACTCATAATGGAATCATCAATTCTATGTTCGCACTATAAACTTGAGATTTGGTTTGAATGCTCTATTTGAAAACTTTGGTTTGTTATCAAGAAGATACTGAACCATATCCATTTAGATTTGGTTTAAAAGTAAACTTTTGAATTGTTGTGATTGATTCACCATGTTTATAAACAACATTTGAAACTCCTTGATTTTGTTTTGAAGTCGACAATTTCTTCAAGATAGTCATCTATTCGTTTAGTAGAATGCTTTTTGTACTCGAGAACTGTTTTGACAAGTTAATGACTCGAGACTTGGCTTTTGAGTTTCCAAAGTAAGGCGTTAAGTTGTTGTTTATGATCATATTTCATTTGTTCTATTTGAGACAACAAGGCATTATTTGATGCTACTAGATCACGATCTGTCGTTCTAATGATTTTTCATTTTGGTAAGATTTAGCAAAAGCGACTTCAAAACCTTGTTCATGTTTTCTTGAGTTTTAAAACGTTGAGTTATCTTTTAAGCATTCAATATCCCCGCTTAACAAATGCATTTTATTTTTAATTCTTGATTGAGTTCACAACATTGTTCCATTCGAGATTGTTGGTCATTAAGTAAGAGGTCAATATCCGGATTAGGAAAAGGTTCACGTGTTCAACGTGAGTCTCAACATGATCATTATTCGGATCCTCAAGTATAACCACGAGTCAACTTGATTATCAATGGTAACCGAGGAGGTCATCTTGATCGTCAAATGTAACTCTTGGATTTAGTTGAGTATCATCGAATGAGATGTGGACGGCTCATGTTGAACATATTGAGACTCGTCGATTCGGATGTTGGCCGAGATATCGGATCGTTGATTAATATGGTTTGATCCAAGACACGAGACAAGCCGTCGATGTCATACACTTGGCTGTGTCACTCATGTGGAGTTCGTGCATGTTTGCCATCAACATAAGCTCTTGCATTAGCATGCAAGTCCTCCATATCATCATCGAGTCGCATCGCCATAAAACTCGTTCTTTGTTTGTGAGGTTCCACGACTTCATCCTTGAGAGCCAAAAGTAGAGCCTCTTTGTGATAAGCACGCCTCTAGTCCTCGGCTTTGGGCATGCATTAGCTAGGTAACCCTTCTCATTACGATTATAGCTACGAAGACCATTAATTCCATTACGAGCATTACCTGTTCAACCACTTGAGCCCTTTGTTGTTGTGGAGCACCCATGTTATTCCTTCCCATTGGATTAAACCCTTGACTACCGCCCATCGGCGAACATTACCTCGATTACGAACTTCAACACGTCCATTGTTAACAACACCGATTCCTTGTGTTGGATAAGGTACGAATGCGATTTTTGGATTTGTTTGAGTATCGGTCGAAGGCTCTAGCAATCATGAAAAACCCTTGCTGCAATGCATCGAAAGCTTCTGTATCCTCATTAGATTCACTGTAAAGTGTTTGATCATTGTTGTTGTTGTATGGAACCAATTGAGTTTCTTGAGATTGGTGCTGTGACGGATCATAAGGTGTTATCTTAGCAGATGGTTGAGCAGCGGGTTGTGGAGGATTTGTGAATATAGTTTGTAAGGTCGGGAATTGAGGATAACGAGCTTGAGCCCACAATGCTAATTATTGATTATCCGGAAGTAAAGGTGAAACAGGTTGTCCACGGATAACCCTTTCTTTTTCAACTTCTTTTTTGTGGGGCTTCAAATAGTCGTACAACAATCCGTATGTAGCATGATGAAGATTCTTAGCTTGACGGATGAAAATGACATACTTTTCCCAATCGGGACCAAGACTACTCGGGAACTTAGTGTTGGCGCAATTCTTGGCATGATGATGTTGTGTTTGTCCAAGTCATTTATGATGTCCGAGAAGCGATGATGATATGACTCTAATGTCTCTCCCGGTTCAATCATGAAGTGTTCATAAGCCAAGTAGATTTTGGATTCCATGTCCTCTTGATTGAGTTGATTGCCTTCCATGAGAAGATGAATATGTTCCCACATTGCTTTAGCGATCTTTTGAGCATCAACACTTGAAGGATCGGATTGGGTAATCCCAAAAGGATGTATTGCATTGCTAGTTCATCGGCTTCAAAATGTAGAAGTTCATCAGCAGTGAGGTCATTAAGACTTGCAATGTTGGTGACATTACCTCTTGGTGGATTGGCATTTGTATCTCCGGGTGTAACGACAGTAGGCATCTGAAATGGACGTTCCATGATGACCTTCTTCAAGAACTTTCCATGTGGCTTCTTTAGATCACAAAACCTAAAGAACCTTATCACCCATTGATCATAGTTTCCGGAGTGAGCATTGGAGGTCGATCAAGTGATCCGACTTCATGTATGGATTGTTGGCTACTTAGAGCTTCACACATCTTTGCAAACCAAGACGGTTCTGTTGGGTCTATTATAGATTTGATGATACAAAACAAGAAGAATGAAATATGAAGGACTAAAAGTGACAAGAAGGAAACTACAAAAGATGGAGGATTTGGAAGATTCTAGAAGATATGCTTAAAAGAATATTTAGTTTCCTATTGTATTATGATTCCTCTTGAAACCCTAGATGTCTCTAGTATATAAAGAGACATAGGGTCATTAGTTTTAAATGCGTACAAGATGTAGACGCCTAAAGGTGTGTGTGTGGGAACCTAGGCGTAGGGAAACGCCTAGGTTTAGTTAGTTAGTGTTAGATCAAATCTTTGATCTTTATTATAGTTAGTTAGTTAGTTTATGATAATAAAAACCTTGTTCATAATAATGTTGATTCTATGTTTGAATATTCCGCTTTCATTATTATGTGTTCCTAGATATAATATTAGACCTCGTCTAAGAGCTTACAACGATCTTCACATGTGGTATCGAGCACGGGCTCGTGATATCTAGGGATCTACAAGGTTTTCTTGAAGAAAAGGAAAAAATTCAAGTCTGTCAAAATTGTAATATAAAGACTTGTTTAAAAGCGCATAACTTTTTATTGAACCGTTGGATCTATCTTGGTATATCTATCTTTAATCTCACCGAAGGGATTGTCAATCGGAGCCTCAATCAAAGATATAAGCGAATCAAGTCTGCTGGCGATTTTTGTAAGGTTACAACAACCTTCGCTTTGAAACGATCCTAACTTTTTCGTTAACCGTTGGATCATGACGAAATTTTGGGTGGATGTTCTCTATATATCAATCTAGCTTTCCACCGAAGGATCTTCCATATGAGCTTTTATGTGAAAAATCTTCTTTGAAATCTGCTGTGTATTTTAAAAGTCTCGATGTGCGTTATTGGTCCCTACAAGCAAAGTACCGCTTGGACACGAAAGTCTTGCTTGGAATTCGAAATCTTCTTGATTTTGAAAGTACCGCTCCTTCTCCAAAATCTTGCTCAAAGTACCGATTCTTTCTCATATGGTTTTCGATTTAAGGGAAGTCGAGCGTGATAATGGTTATGGATTTTGGATGACACACACACATAATGGTTGTTTGGTTCACACACAGAGGAAGAAATTTATGTTCTTAAAAGGATTCAAAAAGGCTTGTATTTGATTCATTAAATAATTGATTACGAAGAGGATTACTTATCACTTATTTGAAGGTGAAGTGGAATTACTTGGTTTGTGTTCTTATCATCTAGCTTGATGAATCTAGCAATGTGTGATTTTTCTTATGATGCTCTATGCACACATTGGCTATCACTTGAAGGAGTTACATTGTAGTGCTCAGTGTCTCATACTAGTTGAGGATTCTTGTCAAGGGATTGCGGTCTACTTATATTTGGTGATTCGTATAAGTATGGAGTTCCGTGGATAGTACAAGATTTAAGACACAAGTTTGGGAAATTTTACTTCTTCATCAAATTCGTTATACTCAGTTTTTTTCACAAGTAATCATTAAATAAAGCCTACAGATTTTGAAGAATCATTGATGTACATGTATCACTCAAGGGAAGTGTTTGATTTTACTATTGTTGATCATTATTACTCACGCTAGTTGAAGTTTTCTCTGCTTTTGGATCCATTTTTCCTATGGTGCGTAATGGTGGGCGATTTGAAGCATTGGAAGTCTTAGATTGGAAGTATGATATTGGTTCGTAGTGGTCAAGATCATTATTTGCATACGTTCCCTATTTGTTGATAACAAAAGGGAAGAGATGTTTGAGTGACATGTTCAAGTCAAGGGAAGCATGGAAGACAAGATTGTTTCATTCATGGTGAGATTTAATTATCTCAACTTCGCTACTTCATCTAGGGAAGTTCGTATAAGAATCGTGTTTGTTTTGTCATCATCAAATAGGGAAGATTGTTGGGTCTATTATAGATTTGATGATACAAAACAAGAAGAATGAAACATGAAGGACTAAAAGTGACAAGAAGGGAAACTACAAAAAGATGGAGGATTTGGAAGATTCTAGAAGATATGCTTAAAAGAATATTTAGTTTCCTAATTGTATTATGATTCCTCTTGTAAACCCTAGATGTCTCTAGTATATAAAGAGACATAGGGTCATTAGTTTTAGAGTACGTACAAGATGTAGACGTCTAAAGGTGTGTGTGTGTGGGAACCTAGGCGTAGGGAAAACGCCTAGGGTTTAGTTAGTTAGTGTTAGATCAAATCTTTGATCTTTATTATAGTTAGTTAGTTAGTTTATGATAATAAAAAACCTTGTTCATAATAATGTTGATTCTATGTTTGAATATTCCGCTTTCATTATTATGTGTTCCTAGATATAATATTAGACCTCGTCTAAGAGCTTACAACGATCTTCACAGTTCCTTCATAGTATTCCTGGATAGATGTTGATTGTTAAAGTTTGTGTAAGGTTGTACTTGAAGACTAGGTGGTGGTTGAATCATTTGTGGTTGAATTGCTCCTGGAGTAAATTGTTGTTGTAGATTGAATTGTTGTTGTTGGGTGAGTTGTTGTTGTTGTTGAGGATACACATGAGGAAAGTAGTTAGAGTAGGTGGTTGAGACATCTTGATAACTTGTGTTGTAAAATGGATCTTTGTAGTCGAATGAAACTTTGTTGATGAAGATTCCTTAGGCGTAGAAACCAAGTTTAGGCAAAGAAAACCTTAGGCGTAAAAATACCAAACTTACGCGTAAAATTAATGTTTACGCGTAGGATTAGCTTACGCGTAAGAATTGATAAACAATAAGGTTAGCGTAAACCGAAAGTTAGACGTAGAATGCTTATGCGTAAGATTAGCTTATCGTAAGACAAGGCTTAGGCGTAAGAAAATGCTTAGGCGTAAATAGTTCTACGCGTAAGTTTTAGCTTATGCGTAAAATTAGGGTTTTGCCCAAAATCCTTTACACTTATTCCAAAGGTAAAAGATATTCAAAGTCAAGTGTTTTCAGCTTATCCAAGCAAGAAAACACCGAGTAAACCAAGAACATCAAGATCAAACCTTGAAGAACTTACGCGTAAACTTAGGGTTTACTTATGCGTAGGAATTAACCAAACCGATTTTCGCCCAAAGTGTTTCAAACACGATTTTTGTGATGAAAACTTCAATATCACCAAAATAACACAAAAGTGTGAAACTTGATGATCCAAAAATTAATACACCTTACGTGTAGAAAAGATCACACGATCAAACCAAGCTTAAACACGAAGAAATACACGTAAAGTTTAAAACTTTTGCCAAAAACTTAAACTTTAACACCAAATAACCTTTAAAGTACAAGAATATTGAGATTTAAAGTGTAAAATTTTGAGCTTTTTGCGTGTGAGAGTTTTAAACCGAGAGTTACGCGTATCACAAAAGCGTTTCACCCAACTATTGGCGATTGATACCATCGTTAGGTTCCCATATTTATAACACAAGCATCAATATAAGAAATGAGATAAGAGAGTGATCGGTTGAACAAGACACAAACACACGCGTATGAAATAAAGAAAGTTTATGCGAGGATATGAAGTGAATGAACAACCAACCATCTAAGGATGGTTTACATGAGGTATTTATAGGAAGGAATTAGGCAACATGCAAGTTCCATTCCTTTCCCATAATGGGCTTTGGCATAGGCTCATGGGCTTTCTATATGAGCCTAACCTTGATTACTAACATAAAAGCCATAATTAAGCTAACTATTACATATTAATTACTAACACTTGAATTCTAATTTAGGAGTGATTCCAACAAAATTATTCATTGTTTCTCGATGCAACTTGTTAGACTTATTGTTGGATCGATATACTTTAATCAAACTAACTTAACTAGCTTGTTAAGGTTTAATAACCTCGGATAAATCCTAAGTTATTAACAAAGAAACACCGAGCAATCTTTATCAAGTACGCGGAATTTACTTAACAAAGCTAAGAAGAATAACTTTATTATAAACTCTAAATCGCTTATTATGAGATACTCTAATACAACTCTAAGATAATTGAACTTTTCTCTTAAACACTAATTAGTAAACTCTAAAACTCTTTTTCGAAATCGCACTCTAATGCCAATCTAGAGTCCTTTTATAGGCTCAAGGATATCCTAGTCGGTTTACAATTGATAACCTTGTACGACAAGTAATCTAAACATGGAATACAATACTTTCCATAAACGAATATAACAGTTCTTTTGTTCTAGCAAGATTTTGACTTTATCTTGCAAGATTTTGACTTTGTCTTTAGTAGTACTTTGACTCTTTGACTTCTTCCAAGATTTGCGTACTTCAAGATGCTTTCATATCTTGATGCTTTGATATCTTCAAGACTTTCATATCCCAACATCCTCCCCTAACTTGAATTCTACTTGGTTGACTTCAAGTTCCTTTGTGAATATATCTTTAAAACTTCATCTTTAAAACGGATTGTTTCTTGGTCTTTAGATTGTATCTCGTAATATCCGTGCTTATCAAAGTATCTCTTAGAATTTTCTCTTCACAACATCATTCAAAGAAGCTCCATCTTTTCAAAGAACACAAAGAACATATGACAAATTGTACATTAATTCGGTTTAAGTTGCATACTATTCTCATCACTTCCAAGTGAATCATTGAAAATTTAATGGATTTAGATCTCTTTACCAAAGCCATTATCTCCGGAGTAGCCAAATGTTTTGGTGTGTAAGACCATGGTACATTGATAACCATATGATTTTTAGCAAACCACCACTATCAATGATTTGTTTTGTCTTTACCAAAAGTTGTACCCTTCTCGGACTAGTTAGTTCTTCTATCTAATGGTGAACTAATTACCAATAATGGTTTTTCCACGACCTTTACCACAAGCCATTTTCTTGTGAGCTAGCCAACTCTTCATATTATCGATATGGTGAGTTGATGACCATCCAACTTATTAGCAAGTTGTCAACTAAAATGGATTTGATATATCTTTACCGAGCCGTTTGCTCATGGATTAGTCAATCCTTTTGTAACCATGGTGGATTGATAACCTATTGATGTTATCATCACAAAACCATTTATTCAACCTTTATTTCAAAATATTTATTACTTAGCAAAAGGTTTCTTCTAAAATTTATTTAACTGGTTTAATTCAAAGAACAAGACTTTGATGAAAGTCTTGTCGATAAGCGATACTTTGAATAAAAGTACTAATATATCAAAAAGTATTTATTCTAATAAAATTCATACCGCTTATAGATCATTCTCAAGAATGGTGGTCCGGTTGCTAAACAAATTGATAACCATGCAAGCGGTTTCATTATCCTCTTCTACTTCCAATCCATGCTCTAACATTCTTCTCATGAGCTCAACTGTAAGAGGGTATCTTCTTTCTCGCAAACATGTGTATCATTGTTCCATTTTCTAGCTCCAAAACATGAACTCGCACTCTTCAAAGAATCTCCAAGAAACTATTTCCCGGCTTTCTTGATTCTTCCAGATATCATCAAGCTCTCTTCTTTAGTTTCCCACATAGTTATGAGATCACCATGTAAACCAAACCAATCCCTTCTAATGGATTATCTTCAAAATAAGCCTTCACAACATGATATAAGTAGAATAGGTCTACTCTATCTATAATGTGCAAAGAAATCCCATAGCCTTTTGAAAACTTTGAAGCTTTCATCTTCTTTATGAAAACCATGTAATCTCCATTCTTAGATTTCACAACTTTGAAAATACTGAATCTTTGATCTGCTCATCTTCATGTCATTATCTTCCTTTGTATAATCAAAATCTACCATTTCGAGATAATTCTTCAATTCATCACTAGTCTTAGATCTTAATTCAACCTTTTCTTTCTTTGGAACCGAACATCCAGAACATCGCTTTTTCTTTTTCTCTTTAAGCTCTTCTTCCTTTCGGCTTCAAATTCAATGAGCTTCTTCTCTCAAGTCTTTAATGTCGACAACACTTTTCTTTTAAGCTTCATTTCAAAGATAGAGTCTTTTCATATCAACATAATTTAGCTTCGTAGTCCTTTATATCCTCTCGCTTTTAAATATGCCATCATTGCATTCCTTTCTTTAGCTAAATTAGGTCTTCTTGACATAAATCTAACGGTGTAGGAGACCGTAAAGGTTCAAATAGCCAAAGATCTAATTCATCTTGCACCTTTGAGTCGCTTCTCTATTAAGAGCTTCTTGAGCTTCTTGTTCTTCTCTATCTTTAGCATCTATCTCTTCTTGAACTTTTCTAGTCATGGCTTCATTCCTTGCAACTTCAAATGCTCTAAGTTACGCCAAAGTGAGTTTCTTTTCTTAGTTTCACCGAATACCTTTCCCTTTGTCTTTAGGATCAATTTCGGTTGAGAAGCTCTTGGTTGTTCTTCTTCTTGTACATCTCTAATAGTAACTCCTCCTCTTGGTTGTGACAAATCTAATATTGTAGCAATTAATTCATCATCACTCATGAATGAATAGGTTTGAATGTAGCTTCCTCCTCTTCTATACTTGCTTGTAGACGGACCAGCCTTCTTCTTCAAAATTCAATACCCTTGGAGTTATTGGTGTTATTACTTCTTGCCTAGATGTATCATGAAAATCAAGACTTTGATGTTCAAGACTTGATCATCGCACTTGAACTTGCACTTCTTCTTCTTGTTCTCTAATCAAATAATCTTTTCTCGCAAGATTTCATGCATTCTTTCTTCTTCGTAACATCTTCTTTCAAATTTTCCTTTCTAAATTCCTCCTCAAGTTGATGTAAGATGATTTAGGAACCTTCTTCGTTTTAATTCCTTACGAAGTGCTTTACGACGCTTGTTTTCCTCTTTAACCCATAAGTTGAATCCTTGAATATACGGTTTAATAAAATTCCTCAACCGGATATATCTACGCTTCAACTTCCTAAGTGCTTTAGCTTGACTCTCAACAGTCTTGTTCAACCTAACTAGCTCCCTTGTCAAAGCATAATTATCCAAAGTCAAACCTTCACGAGGTATAGTATGATCAAGACCATGAAGTTGTGAATGTGCCTCCAAATGAGAATGCAGAACATTGAGGAGATGGAGTAGGTGTTCTCTCAATCGCTTGAACCTCGTGGCTTGGAGAAACAAGACAGTAAAGAAGCAAGACCTTCAAGAGAAGCAAGATTGCAGATGCAAGACCTTGTGAGGCAAGACTTTGTGAAGCAAAGACTTGTGCGTAATCGGTACCTTCACTTTCTTCATCCTATCCATCTTCATCACGCACGCCTTGAACAACTTCCATCATTGTAGTAGTTAATGGAATATCTCCACCTCTGAACAAATCACTTCACGAGCCATGAATGTATAAATTTTGGCTTGTTGCACAATGAATGAATAAAGCAAAGCGGGTTTTGGAACATCGACCAATTGCTTGTTTAAGAAAACTCGTACAAATCTTGGGTACATTAACCATTTTGACCCGGATGATATATGTGATAGCATCCCATCCAAAATAAGCCTTGAAAATTAAACATTCTATCGTAGCTAAGCCAACCACCGCAGATGCTACATTCGATCCAAACTGCTCCCAAGAAGTACTTTTAGAACTTATGCAATGGAGCAAGACATGAATCAAGAACTTCCATTGAGGATGAATAATGCTTTCTTGAATGTTTGTTCATCAAAGACCCTTCATAACCAAGATTCCTAAAAGTATCCCAAATCGCTTGTTTATCAAATCGAATAGCCCCATCGTCATAATAAATCGTCGCGAATAGAGGCTTCAGTAATCTTGATAGTCCTTCCAAAGAATGTTGATCTAATATAATATTCATCCTCCTCCATATTATCTCTAGCATTAGCCCAAAATTATTGAATCCATGGTTCAATGATATCCTACCAACTAAAAGAGCATAACTAATAAGCGACCCAAGAAGATAATCAATTATATCATAGAAAGCCACATTCGCCTCGGTCTTTTCCAAATTAGCCACCATATTGTGCTTCAAATGCTTAAACGATTCGCCATTGTTGAAAAAGTGAGCACAATAAAGATTGTATCGAATAATAAAGAGATGGTGATTGAGAGATAAGTATGGAAAAGATGTAAAGTAATAATATGAGAGGAAAATCGGAAAGTAGTTATTTATAGGTGAGATTTGAAAATCACACCTAAATAACAAAGTTACCGTTACTACCAATTACCCATCAATATTACCGTTGGAACAAGATTTTAATACAACAAACAAGACTTTCCACATAAGCAAGATTTTCCCAAGCAAGACTTTCCAAGCAAGATTTTCAGAAAAACAAGATTTTGCCAAATACCTTCATATAAACTAAGTATAAACAAGCATCCTCCCTCAAGCAATACACGGGACTATACCTAACACCTTATAGTCCTCCCCTTAAACATATCTTAGTAGTTAATCATTCCAATGCTCACGACCAAGTGATCGAATCGTGACACATCAAAACCTTTTGTGAGTAAATCACCTACATTGTCATCCGTGTGAACTTTAACCACATTAATGAGCCTATGCTCATAGCAATCTCGATAAATGATGCCTAATCAGAATATGCTTTGTCTTGGAATGATACATGTGATTCTTCACAATACAAATAGTACTCTCATTATCAATATTGATAGGAGTATTCTTAAATTAACCCATAGTCCAAGAGTTGATTTTGCATCCATAAAACTTGTCCACAACAACTTGCGCAGACTACATATTCGACTTCAAGAGATGATGTTGCCGCAATTGTATGCTTCTTGCATTGCCGGAGACTAACCTTCTTCCAAGATATTGGCATCCACCGTTGTGGATCTTCTATCATAATTATCACCTTCATAGTCACTATCCGAAAAAGCTTCTAAGTGAAAAGGTGACTTTAGGATACCACAACCCCAACTTAGGTTGTTGTTTCAAATAACCGAAAATTCTTTACCGCATTCATGTGAGAAATCTTAGGTGAGACTTGATATCTTGCACATAGACAAACCGCAAACATGATATCGTGCCTTGATGCGAGAAGATACATAAGCGAGCCAATCATAGATCTCAGATAACTTGACTTCAACAGTCGTCCATCTTCATCTTTGCCCAATGAATTGATAGATTTAATAGGTGTAATGCTGACCTTCATATCATCAAAATTAAACTTCTTAAGTATATCTCAGAATATACTTGTCTTGGCTAATGAAAATTCCTTCCTTTGACCGCTTAACTCAAGTCCTAAAAGATTGTTAACTCTCCCATTGAACTCATTTGAAATTCCTTCGCATCGTGCTCAAACTCCTTAACCATGGACTGCTTAGTAGCCCCAAAGATGATATCATCAACATAAACTTGAATTAACATGATATCCTTCTTGTCTCTCTTGATAAACAAAGTCTTGTCTATAGCTCCCCTCCCGTATCCATGTTGCGAGAAGAATGTGAGAGCCTCTCATACCAAGCTCTAGGTGCTCGATGAAGACCATAAAGAGCCTTAACCACCTTATAGACTTTGTTTGGATGTTTAGGATCTTCAAAACCGGAGGTTGTTTCACATACACCTCTTACGTAATAGTGCCATAAAGAAAGGCACTCTTGACATCCATCCGATAGACACGAAACCCATATAAGAAGCAAAAGCAAGAAAGATTCTAATTGCTTCAATCCTTGCCACAAGAGCAAATACCTCATCATAATCTACCCCTTCCTCCTGCCTATAACCCCGAGCAACTAACCTTGCCTTATTTTTGATAACATTGCCTCTTTCATCTCGTTTGACTCTAAAACCCATACGGTTCCAATAACTCTCTTCCCATCCGGAAGATCACATAAAACCCAAACTTCTTGAAGTTTAAATCAAGAAGTTCTTCCCGCATAGCTTCAACCCGCTTTCTTTAGTCAAAGTTTGAGCAATATTCTTGGGTTCCTCTTGAGAGATGAAACAGGTAAATAAGGTGTTTGATGGTCCTTATGATTTAGCCTGTTTTGTTTATACACAAAGCTAAGTAAAGCATTGTGAGGTTTAGAGAGACCCTTAGCTTTGTGTCTTGTAATAACTCCGTAAGTAGAAGGACCAATGATTTGATCACCGGATGATTCTTATGAATTGTAAGATTGATGACCGTGGAACTTCATATGTATCATCTAAGTTAGTATAATCAACACCTTCATTGGAATATGTGAAAATACCTTCATCTTCAAGCTCATCATCGCTTCTTCTAACCCATGCATGGTAGGATCATCCAAATCATCTAAAGCATCATCAACAGTGCAAGAAGATGCTTTGGTCAGCATCTTGCCCAAAGTTGTGAGAGTACTCAGTCTTGTTCTTCTTCTTTGCCTCTTCATAAGCTCTCCTTTGTTCATCGGTTGTAAGAATGTGCTAAAACATCTTGAAGAAGCATCCGATTAAGTTCCTCTTGAATAGATTGATCCTCGCAGATAATGAGGATTGTGGTGCAACAAGATTTGTTTTGGAGAATCAAGACTTTGCTTAGGAACAAAGAAGACTTTGTTTTGGACTTACAGGATCTTTATCGTGAACAAGATCAGGTCTAATATGAACATCATGAACAACATATTGAATATCTTCTTCATTGTGCAAAGGTTGATTTTCTTTCTAACAGAACATAATTCATCGAAGGAGATAAAATCTCAAGATTAAACATCCAATCGGGACCTTTTCCTTTTCATTGTCTTGATCTTCTAAAACTCAACATGAAGACAATCTTGAATCTTCTTAGTAACTCGTTGTATACTCTAAAGCCTTTCTTGTTAGTACAATAACCCAATAGGTAACCTTCTTCGGACTTGCCATCAAACTTCCCAGATTATCAATGGTGTTCAAAATAGTAAGAGGACATCCAAAAGGCTTCATAAAATGAATGTTGGGTTTATTGCCCATCGACAATTCATAGGGTGTCTTCATCGTGGTTTGGTGACGAGACCCTGTTAAGTACATAGCATGTGTGACTTACGACACGCCCAAAATTGAATAGGAGATGGGAATCGCTAACATTGTCCTAGTTGCTTCAATCAAAGTTTTATTCTTCCTTTCGCAACACCATTTTCTTTGTGGTGTTCTAGCAATACTAAACTCCCTCTTTATGCCTTTATTTGCACAAAAGTCATCCATAGGTTTGTTCTTGAATTCAGCCCATTGTCACATCTAATACCTCTAACCTTAAGTCTTAATTGGTTTTCAAGTGCTATAATCGTAGTCCGAATAGCATCAAAGGTATCATCTTTAAAGCCCAAAAGAAAACCCAATGAATCTACTACAATCATCAAGAATAACCAAACAAGATTTTTCTTATTTAAACTTGCCACGAGAGACGGTCCAAATAAATCCATATGTAATGACTCAATGGTTCTCTAATAGTTCTTTCCTCAAGCTTCTTGCAGAAGCTTTGTGTTGTTTACCCTTCTTGCATGCCAAACATGATTGTTCATTCTTGTAAGTCTTTGAAGGTAAACCTCTAACTAAATTGCCTTTGACCGGTTTGTTGATGTTCTTTAAATTAACATGGCCCAATCTTCTATGCCATTGATGTGCCTCTTCAGATGTTGCTTTAGCCACCAAACATGTGGCTCTTCCATAAGAATGTAGACTCTTCATGTCTAAACTATACACATCATTTGTCCTTGGTACTCTAAGTACTACCAAGTCATCATCAACAGTTTGAAGTCGGAAGAAAGGATGAGACATTCGTGTCGTTGAATAACACAGATGCTTTTATCACAAATTTGAGAAACCGACAACAAGTTGAACTTTAGCTCCTTCACATATCGACATTCTCAAAATCGATTCTTCCAAACTTTAATTGTTCCTTTCCCGGTAATCCTTCCTCCATTGGGATCATTCCCAAATGCAACTTTTCCTCCACTAATATTTCTAAAATCGAGGGGATCTCTTTATCGCTTTGTCATCGCCAGAGCAACCACTATCCACAATAAGATGATCTTTAAGCTCCTCTTACGGGTTGCCCCGCACACAAAGAAAAGAGTTAGAACTTTTAGGAACCCAAGCCATTCTCGACTTGTGTTCCCTCGAGGAGTTACAAACTCAAATTCTTTGAGTATGTAATTCCACTATCTTTCAAATGATGATCCAAAATTATCTTATGATTTTTAGCATGTGGATTTTCAAAACTCTCGGTTTTTCAACATAAATCTCTTTCACCGATTTTTAGCATTTTCTTGTGTCACAAAACATCTCGATTCACTTTTGATGAACGTCTTGTATGTCTCTCCATGCTTTCCTTTTACCCATTCGGTTTAACAGTGGTTCTGTGATCTAGATCCCTATATGAATTGTGATACCTTCTAGGTTGATAGTGAGATCTCCTAGAATCCCTATTCCAAGTAGTGTTATCGATTACCTTGTTTCGAAAGCAAGACTTTGGAAAGTACTATGAGATCTTCAAGGTCTTCTCCGATGTGGGTATCTATGATCCGATGTGAAGTTTCGTGATTAACCCTATTTGAATTAGTCCAAACCTGGTTTGTGCTCTCTAGGTTTCGATTTGTAGACTTATTTCTTGGAAACTTGCTTAGATATTCGAGTGTTTGTCACAATCTTTGATTAAGTGAGTAGGACTATAACACACAAAACACGCTTTTGACCCATATGACCAAAGTGATTTCTTCTATGTCTATGCCCAAAATTATTTTGCCTTCTTGATGACCGATAAAATCTTTTGAGCAAAATTATCCCAAAAGGTTTAGCAAGATCTGTTTTGAAAAGGTTTTGCGAAGTATCGCTTGTTGAGCAAGACTTTGGTTTAAAGGCACCGCTTGATTTTGAACATTATTTCAACAGTTTCTTTGGGTTTCTCGGACCTAGATTGAGCAACAAGCTTCTTCCTAAACTCTAGACTGTCTACTCCATAACGAGAAACATCGGGCCTAGAGGGTTGATGACTAATGGGATGAGGAACAACATGATAACCATTGTCTTTCTTATATTCAGAGGTGGTTCACTTCATCGAGCCCTCATTACTAGATGAATCTACATAGTTAATGAGCTCATCATCACTAGTGGTTATGTCCTCAAAACACCATCATCCCGATCACTAGGTTGGTTTTCATCTATGTTACTAAAGTCCATTCCAAATCCTAAGCCTGTTCTAATGTAAGCCCTTCTCTGTTTTTCAACATAAGCAACATGGGACAAGCCAGACTCTCCCCAAGCAACAAACTTAGCTAACAAATCATCTCTTTCCTTAGTTAATGTCTCAGTTTCAGCAATTTTACAGTTTAGTTTCCAACATACTGCTCATGCTTTATTACAAGAAGAATGAAACAAGAGGGACTTAATATGACAAGAAGGAAACCTACTAAAAGATGGAAGAACTTGCTTGCAATGGAAGTTTTATTATTTAGTCCTTATCCTTTAGTATATAAAGAGGACATAGGTGTAGGTTTTTAATTAAGTCTTCCAATAATGTAGTCGACTAAAAGGTGTGTGTTTAGCCTAGACGTTAGGGAAGAACGTCTAGGGTTTTAGATTAGTGTGTCCTAGGCGTATGTTCATGTAAACGCCTAGGTTATTAGTTTAGTTAGTAGACGTGTTCCTATAAACGTCTAATATTAGAGTATTAGTTGATGGTGAAAAACCTTATTAAATAACAAAGTATTGTTTTGATTATTCCGCTGCGTACCGTGTTATTAATCTTTGTTATTGATCCCTAGCTAAGCTTATAAACGATCTTATCAATTGGTATCAGAGCGGGGAGCTCTTGATATAGGGTTTAGTCAAGGTTTTTGTGTCGTTAAAAAAGCAGGTAGTTGAACGAAATCGAATGCAGCAGATCTGGTATGTGTGGTCAAAGAAAGCAGTTTGGTGAAGTATTCAAGATTCGATTTAAGATTCGATTTAATATTATTGGTACTTGGCTATATTCAACGATGTGGGGTCAATTTTATTGGCTATATTGATCAGCCGTGGGCCCCGCTGGTGGTGATTCTACTCAAATCGTTCTTAACTTTCACATAAGGCTAGATGGTTTAATCCTATGTGATGCGGTGTATAGCTCTTAAGATGGTCTTGCATTGTGATTGGTCTAAAATCTCAAGTATTCGTGTGTTTGTTTGATAATGGGGCCCGTCTGGTTAGTATTCTATGTTATGCATTATATGATTGTTAAGATGGACTTGTTTTTGATTGGTTGAGGGCTCGAATTTAAGATGAATATTGCTTGTCAGTGAATATTGTTTTTGAGGTCGAATATTATGGCTTTGATCACGTGGGTACTCACATGAATTTATTCATGGGAAATTGACACAAGGCGAACACGTGGGGTTGGAAAATTAATGGGAACTTCGATTTATGCAAAGTACTGATATGGATCACGTGGGACTTAATACATAGTGGATGAATTAATATTAGTTAGTCATATGATCAGACGAGGGACGAGTTTTTATCCTCTACAACGCATCATATTTATTGGTCAAATTTTGTGATCACGTGGGTTGTCAAACGTGTTTGGGCCAGTTCTTATTTCAAAAGATATTGTAGATGCACGTGAATACTGGTCCCACTTGAATTTGTGAAAAGTACTGCAGTTTATATCGAAGGTACTGCTACTTATGTTTGAAATCTTCTTGGTCTTGATTTTAAAGTACTGATGTTTATGAAAGTCTCGCTCCTTCTCCAAAGTCTTGCTCAATGTCTTGATTCTTTCTCATATGGTTTTCAATTTAAGGGAAGTCGAGCATGATAGTGGTTATAGATTTTTGGATGACACACACACAGAATGGTTGTTTGGTTCACACACACAGGAAGAAATTTATGTTCTTAAAAGGATTTAAAAAGGCTCGTTATGGAGATTTAATGAAGAATTGATTACGAAGAGGATTATTTATCACTTATTTGAAGGTGAAGTGGAATTGCTTGGTTTGTGTTCTTATCATCTAGCTTGTTGAATCTAGCAATGTGTGATTTTTCTTATGATGCTCTATGCATACATTGTCTATCACTTGAAGGAGTTACATTGTAGTGCTCAGTGTCTCATACTAGTTGAGGATTCTTTTCAAGGGATTGCGGTCTACTTATATTTTGTCCGTATAAGTATGGAGTTCCGTGGATAGTAAAGATTTAAGACACAAGTTTGGGAAATTTTACTTCTTCATCAAATTCGTTATATTTGGTTTTCTTCACAAGTGATCATTACATAAAGCCTACAGATTTTGAAGAATCAAGAAGATGGTTAACATATGGTTTTTAGGGAAGCTTATTGTTAAAAGTTTAACCATCTACATGCATCACTCGAGGGAAGTGTTTGATTTTACTCGTTGATCATTATTGCTACCGCTAGTTGAAGTTTTCTACTGTTTTGGATCCATTTTTCTTATGATGCGTAATGGTGGGTGATTTGAAGCATTGGACGACTTAGATTGGAAGTATGATATTGGTTCGTGGTGGTCAAGATCATTATTTGCATACGTTCCCTATTTAGATAATAACAAAAAGGGGAAGAGATGTTTGAGTGGCGTGGCATGGATTAAGGGGAAGACAAAGGAAGACAAGGAAGACATACTTGTTTCATTCATGGTGAGATCACTGATCTCAATTTCTCTACTTCGTCTAGGGAAGTTCGTTCAAGAATGGTTTTGTCATTATCAACTAGGGGAAGATTGGTATCAGAGCCAGGTTAGGGAAAGAGATGACAAAGATTAATAACACAGCTAGGGATCAATAACAAAGATTAATAACACAGTACGCAGCGGAATAATCAAAACAATACTTTGTTATTTAATAAGGTTTTTCACCATCAACTAATACTCTAATATTAGACGTTTATAGGAACACGTCTACTAACTAAACTAATAACCTAGGCGTTTACATGAACATACGCCTAGACACACTAATCTAAAACCCCAGACGTTCTTCCCTAACGTCTAGGCTAAACACACACCTTTTAGTCGACTACATTATTGGAAGACTTAATTAAAAACCTACACCTATGTCCTCTTTATATACTAAAGGATAAGGACTAAATAATAAAACTTCCATTGCAAGCAAGTCCTTCCATCTTTTAGTAGGTTTCCTTCTTGTCATATTAAGTCCCTCTTGTTTCATTCTTTTTGTCTTTATCAACTCAAACATATAATTCCCAACACTTATTTTAAAAGGACATTTACATCTATATCCTTGAAAAACTTAAAAATTACATCAATATCCTTACAAATATTATAATTACTTCAATATCCTTGCAAAACTTTGAAATACACATTTATATCCAAAATCATATTTTTTCCATTAAGGCCCAAATATAAATTTAAAAACATTTAAATAAATATTATCTAACATGTTATTTTACCTTTTTACCCTTCTTCCTTAATTAAACACACACAGTTCTAAAGGTTTTTGTTGGGAATGAAATTGCAACTCAAAAGATACCCAATCTTGGAAAAAGATAGGCATCGTAAACTCGTTATGTTAGGCCAGATGAATGAGTACATGTGATGTTAAATGGATTATAAAATACATTTGTTAAGACAGATTATAAAAATTAATTATAAGCGATAATTTATCCGAAATAAATTTGCAGTCAAGAATTTCAAACAGTATAGACACGAGGAGATGATTGTTTGCCAGATCTCCTTTCTCTACTTATTGAAAGAAGGGTAAATAAGTAATAGAACATGTTTAATACTTATATAAGAGTTTTAAATATTAAATTCAATTTAAAATCATAAAATGTGTTTTTGGATATGTATGTGTATTTTAAAATTTTGTAAGAATATTGAAGTAATTACAAAATTTGCAAGGATAATGACATAATTTTAAAATTTATTAAGGATATAGATGTAAATAACCATATTTTAAACTATTGTACAACCCCGTGAAATATTATAGGTTTTTTTATAATAAAAATGAGTATGTTTAGCAAAAATTTAAAACCATTCAAAAATATTACATATAAATGTCTGAACATATTGTGAACCATAACTCAATGATACCAAACTAAACATAATTTTTAATTCGAATAATTTATCCATCCGAAAGAAAACGTATTGATCCCATCTATCCATGTGTATTAGTTATATATAGTACGCATGCGGTTTTTCTGTGAATCAAATTTATTTTAAGTTTTAGTTCAACATACGAGACATATGAATTTACGCTGGGTTTAATATTTTGCAATTGTGATATAAGTACAACTAATAATTATGCAAATATTTTATTTTAATATATTTTATGCGAGTTTTTTTTTTTTTTTTTTTTTTTTTTTTTTTTTTTTTAAGAACGACAACTAACTATCTCATAATATACGATAGAAACTATTTCACATGTCTTAAGCAAGACTTGATCACTTGAACCCACATCCTTTTCAGAGGTCTTTAAAACTTTTTTATTATGTATTAATACGATTAATATTTTGTAAACATTTTTATTGTATGATAGATTTAACTTTAATTAAGTGACATCGGTGTTGAGGTTTATGTTATTAATTAAATTTAATTATTGATATAATGTTTTACACAATATGCGAGTTACTAATAGCTTATAATGACTGTTGACGAAGTTAAAATATAAACTTTTTTAAAAATAGTTTATCGCATATCTTTATATAAACTTTTAATACAAATTACATAAGTCGCTGTTATAAATACAATCGCGTAGATTTATTTTCATATCACGGTAACTCGTGCTTACATTTGATATATGCCGCTTTCAATTTTCAAACCAGTGTACGTATGGGTTAAACTTATAAAAAAGAATAACATGAGGCATTATTGGACGCAAATAGCCAAATAGTAAAAAATATATATTTTTTTTTTTGTATATTCTTACTTAAACTCTTAAAAATGAATAACATGAGTTGTTTGTATACGTAGAATCTCATGTATTTATTTACATACACAATAACTCATACTTTCATTTTGATATTTATAATCTCGTGCATGTACATGTTGTATTTTTAAAGCAACATATATGTTGTAATTTTAAAATATAAAGTATATGGTGTATAAAGTCTAAGGGGTATTTGTTTATTGTTTAAAGTTATTAAAAAATACGAAAACTTATAAATTTATACTAAACTCCATATAATTTATTTGAAATTCAACCACTAAAGTTTTATTAATTACCTCTCTTATTTTAAGTTTTTGTTTTCACAATTTTGACACCTACAATTTTATGTTTTTTTCTCCACTAAATTTATCAAAGTTTGACATTTTTTTTAAATTTTGGCTTTCAATTGTCCAATAAGAATGTTTGATTTTGTCAAATGTCAAAATAGAGCAACCTGAATGCCCTATTTTTCTCTCAATAAGATTGTTTTAGCAGAATTTATTTTTTTCTTAATAAAATTGTTTTAAAAAAATACTTTCGAAATAATGTAATTATTTTATTGTATTAAAGATTTTCTAAGAGGACTAGCATCGAGTTGATTAAAGGACCCTTTAGCACAAAAGAATTTTAGATTTTACAAAACCACTAAAGTTTCATTCATTACCTCTTTGTTTTAAGTTTTTGTTTTCATAATTTTGACACCTGCAATTTTATGTTTTTTTCTCCACTAAATTTATCAAAGTTTGTCATTTTTTATTTATTTATTTAATTTTGGCTTTCAGTTGTCTAATAAGAATGTTTGATTTTGTCAAATGTCAAAATAGAGCAACCTGAATGGCCTAATTTTTTTCTCTATAAGATTGTTTTAGAAAAATTAATTTTTTTCTTAATAAGATTGTTAAACAAAATACTTTCGAAATGATGTAATTCTTTCATTGTATTAAAGATTTCTAGGAGGACTAGCATCGAGTTGATTAAAGGACCCTTTAGCACAAAATTTTTTTAGGTTTTATGAAACCTTATTTTGAAAAAAAGATACTTACCTTTAAATACCGTAAATCAATTGTCATCACAAAAATGAAACACTAAACTTAAAACAATTTAAATATTTTATTAGTCCATAAATCCTATTTTCTTTTTTTCACAATTTGGATGCTAACTTTTGTAAAATGGGACTTTCAAGCTCTTGAGTAATTAGAGTGATGAAATTTAAAAATGTGATTTCAATGCGTTTTTGAACTTTTTTCGATTGATTAGCCAATAAATTGTAAATTTTGATTTTCACGCATAGGATGATTAATTTTGAAACACGAGTTTTGCAGGTCATTGCGTAATCAAAATTAAGGTGATGAACAATGCACGATAGAACTTTAAGGTCATTCTGTAATCCAAGTAGTGTGCTGAGTTTTAAGACGAAACTTTGAAACCCATTTTATTTTGAGCTATTGTTTAAAGTGATAAAATTTGAGTATAAGTTTACCAATTTTTGACTAAGTAAAATTAGTTGAACATGTGGTAAATTGAGAGTTCCATTAGTCAAACATAGGTTGTAGTTTTTTCATTGTCGGCTATATAAACAAGTTTGAGTAAATTACTAAATTATTTGACTAGTAAATTTCTTATCTTTTTAACCAGTTATACTGCCCGCGCATGTATTGGATGTTTTCTAATTTTTTATTAATGTATTTTTATTTATTAAGAAACAAATAATTTAATTTTTGTTTTGTTTTATTTATGGTTTTTAGCAAATATATATATATATATATATATATATATATATATATATATATATATATATATATATATATATATATATATATATATATATATATATATATATATATATATATATATTTGAAAAGTTTTTCTCAAAACTTTATAAACCAAGTTTTTCTCTAAAATACAACAATTGTAATATATTTATAATACATCTTTGCATAAAACTAAGGTCAAGTTTGGCTTTGAGTCAAGCAGATAAGCTGCTAAAGCTTAAAGGATTTCTTTGTACAACCTGAAACTATCTATAACAGATACCATCTTATATTTTACTTGTACTAAGTAATCCAAATGAAGTCTAAACAAATAACTTAAACAATTATATATTTGACCATGAAAGTCTAAGTATATATATTGACTTACCAAGCAAAAAGATGACAAACTCGTTTCTAGCAAGTTTTGAGCAGAATTCTATATCATCATTTATGCCTTGAAGTTGTTCCAACGAAGTTTAACTTGACCCACAACAAAAATTATTTGAAGTCATACATATACTGAATTTAAACGTGGAACAAAAAAAAATTCACCTAATTTTGTTATTGATAAAAAAAGAAAGATGTTTGAGACATATGGAGGCATGTAAATCACGAAATCTCCTTTAGTCATTTAAACACATATAAGCATCTTTTTCATTATGTTGGCCATCTCGACAAAAAATTTGGATGCAAATCTCAGCTTTTCATGCACAGAGCAAGGACCATAAGGTCGATTATCTATACTAATGAAAGCTTAATATGACCATAATTAACTGAAACTAATTCAATGTAAATCATTAAAACTTTACCTCTGAACAAATCAATCACTGATAGAACTTTGATCGCAATTATGATACTTAATGATGATTTCGGGTTTAATCATAAGTTTGATATTCCAATTTGGGGATGTGAACTTTTTGGTTTCTTTCTCACAAGATTAGGTAGTTGGAGAAGACAAGGAATAGGGTTTTGGAAGAGGGCATGCGTGAAGTTATTATGCCCGAGTGATTAGAGATTTGGAAGATGAAAGCATGACTCCCGTCTTTATTTTTAAATTACATTTTTTCGCTCACAAATGTGAAAAAATAACATAAAGGCCCATGTGTGTTTTCGGTTTTTTTGTTCATGTGAGTAAAAAAGTTTTTTTATTTAATTTTAAATTAAATTAGGAAATAATTAGCTTTTAATACCTTTTTAAGTTTATAAATAAAATTCAATTAAAAATATATTACCAAATGAAAAAACATTCTTTTTCTGGAAATACAAAAGTCCCCATTAATGATTTTCCTTTATTATATAATATATAAAAGATTACTACATCAAATAAGATTTCATTGTTAGATTATATAAAAGACCATATATTATTAGAAGACTAGTTTAAGGCCAACCTAATTGTAGAGATCCATCAAGTTACATGTTAGCGAGTTTGGCAACTATCATATCATTTTAACATACATAACTAGAGGAATTTTCAAATGCTTACTCTTATTTTGATGCTTACCAAGGGACAAATCCCCACCATCTATTTAGTTTGATCTAATGGTGGGGATTAACCCAAGATTTAATATGTCTAAACCTAAGTCCATGTTTTTTTTTTCTTTCTTTCTTTCTTCTTTTTTTTTTTTTTTTTTTTTTTTTTTTTTTTTTATTATTCACGCTTTTTGTTACAACAAGTTTTGTTTTTTTTTTTTTTTTTTTTAAATAAACGTTTTTGTTAATATTCACGTTTAATTTTTTCAAAATTCGCATTTTTAATATTCACGTTTTCTTTTCTTTGTTTGTTTTTTAATTCACGTTATTTACGTTTTTTAATTCGCTTTTTTCTTCCTTTCATACGTTTCGTCCGCTTCAACACGTTTTCATCTATTTTTGTCCGCTTTCATACGCCGCCCGATTTCATACGTTTTGTCCGCTTTCATACACTTTTGTCCGCTTTTATACGCCGCCGCTTTTCTTACGTTTCTTCCATTATTCATACGTTTCGTCCGCTTTCATCACGTGTTTTACGTTTTCATACATAGTCGTCCGTTTCATACGTTTTAGTCCGTTATTAAATGTTTTCGGCCGTTTTAAACGTTTTCATCGTTTCGAATATCAAGTGATATTACGAGCGATCAAGTGATATTCGAATAGCAAGTGATATTCGAATATCACAAATGATACCGTGAATATCGCAGTGATGTTATGTGATATTCGAATATCACAAGTGATATTCGTGATATTCGAATATCACGTGATATTCTCGAATACTACAAGTGATTTTTGAATATAACAAGTGATTTTCAACTAATGTTTTGTAACATGAAAATCATACGTGATATTCAAAATATCACTGTCATGTTATGCCTAGGTTGATATAATAAGAACTTAGCATGTCCTTTGTGTTTCTTTTGTTCCATACCACACGCATGAGTAGGATAAAAGACCAAGGATTTCATTTGTGTTTGTGGCTTTTTGGTTTTGATTCGTTGACAGTAACAAGAAAGAAAGAAAAGACTTGCCTCCTACTTTGCTACACATACACGTAAGAAATAAATTCAAAATATTACAAAGTGATATCAAGAAAATCACAAGTGATATTGATAATATCGCAAAGTGATATTCATACTATCGCAAAGTGATATTCAGAATATCACAAAATGATATTCATAATATCACAGAGTGATATTCACGAAATCACAAGTGATATTCAGAATATCACAACGTGATATTCAGAAAATCACAAAGTGATATTAACAAAATATCACTTGTGTTTTGAGAATATCACAAAGTGATATTCGAGATAATCACAAGTGATATTTCAATATCACGAAATCACTGTGATAGTCGAAACGATGAAACGAACGAAACTTAAGAAAATGGACGAAAACGAAGAATACGGACGGATTCAGATGAAACAAGCGAAACGTATGAAAAATGGACGAAAATGAAAGAAAATGATGAAAGCGCTAAAACGTAAGAAAGCGGATAAGAACGTATGAAAGCGTATGAAATCGAAGAAAAACACGAATAAAAAAAGCGAAATAAAAAAACAAAAAAAAGCACGAATTAAAAAAAAAAAAAAAACATTAATTAAGAAAAAACGTGAAGAAGAAAAAAAAACAAAAAAACAAAAAAAGAAAGTGAATAAAAAAGAAAAACAAAAAGACAAGAAAAAAACATGGACTTAGGTTTATTTATTAAATCTTAGGTTAATCCCCACTATTAGATCAAACTAGATGGATGGTGAAGATTTGTCCCTTGATAAGCATGAATTTATAGATAAGCAAAATAAAGTGCCTCTACATAACTAACGAATAATTCTTAAACTCTTTGATCATGTTAATAAAAACAAATATAGTAATGTACTTTTAATTTCCTTGTTGATTTACAATTCAAGAAGAATTGTTGTCACATTTTGAAGCATTAAGACGAATCTCTCGATTTTTTTTTATTTGTGAATATTAAAAGCTAACAATGTTTTAAGTAAGTTAACATGTTTCTATGTAAGAACAAGTTTTTATTTGGTGGTAATGTTTGTTCCGACGATGGTATATCAGTAAGGGTCAAGGCTCAACAGAAATATAGCGGTTTGGATTGGTGGTGGTTATGTAGTTGGTGTGTGATTTAGATTGGTTTGTTGTGGTTTCATAGGTCGGTGGTAGAGTGCTTTGGGTTGGTGGTCTTTTGGTTGAGAGTCATGTAGTGGTTGCGTGATTCAGATGGCGTGTCAGAGTTTCGTAGTTCAGACTAATTGTGTCATAGTTTGGAATGTTGTTCATGTAATTACATGGATGGTATCTTGGATAAGACTGGTCGATTGGTTGTGTTAATACAAATAAGCCGTAAAAACGTTTATTTATATTTTACGATCTTCTAATGTTTTGTCGATAACAAACGTCAAATCATTTTATCGAAACAAATAAAATACGTAAATGGTTTGAGCCAATAGTTTACTAACACACTTACGTTTTCACATAAAACACTAAACAAGTAAAAGTGATTTTATGATTGAGTAATACATATGCACAACAACTAGTATTTACATATTGGGTAGATATATACATAATTAGTATGTATTATAATGGGTAATATAATGGGTAGAAGTTTAAGTAGTTGACCCATTGACTAAATACATTGAATGTAGTTGGGTATAACCCAAAGTCCATGACCCATACCCATGGAGCATAACCCATAACGCATTGCATGACATCATGCACAAGTCATAAATGGATATTATCCATGACCCATGGTTTTTAACCCATGACCCATGGACTAGATGCATTGCATCTTGTAGATACATTGTATCTACTTGGATACCCATGGTCCAAAGTCTAGGACCCATGACCCATAACCCATGACCCATGACCCAAAACCTATGGGAAGAGGGCGTCCCACGGATCCCAAAAATACCTGGACGGATCCTCCAGTGAGGGATCCGTGGGATCCGTGGAACGAGAGCTAAAATTCCTCTTTAAATAGTGGCCATTTCTTCATTTTGGGTTGCCACTTCCACACATAATTTCTCCAAGTATTGTAAACCTTCAACCTCAGATCCTAAGGATCTCTATGTAGTTTGTGTTTTGTTTTGTGTGATTCTCAGGTTCCTCTTAAAGCGAGATCACCACCTCTTGAAGTCGAGCAAGCTCAAGTCCATGAGTTGCCATGCTTCGTCATCATCAAGACTACTGCGGTTCTCTTGTTGATAGTTCTTTCTTCCTCCATAGAATTGTTGTGTCAAAGGCATTAGTGAAGGATGCCGAAAGAGTCAAGACGAAAGCATTAGTGAAAGGTGCTTAAACGTCCGTGTCAAAGGCATTAGTGAAGGATGCCAAAGAAGTCAATACGAAGGCATTAGTGAAAGGTGCCAAACGTCCGTGTCAAGGGCATTAGTGAATGATGCCTAGAAGTCAAGTCAAGTGGCATTGGTGAAAGATGCCAAGGGTGTATAATCGATAAGGTGCATCGATATACAAATAGAGATAGGTTGTATCTAAGGATATTGATATCCTTGATGATGTTGTAATAAGGAGTGGGTATCCTTTGGTTTGGGTGTTGTGTAGTGTTGGGTAGTAGTTCCTCCATTGTAATGGAACTCGGTATCTAGCCTAGTACCTGAAAAAGAGTAGGCGACGTTGTGAAGGCTTCTCCGCCATAAGGAGTTGGTGTCGTGTAGTGTTTACAAACTCTCGAGTAGGTGACTCGGGGAGTGGAGTAGGGCAAGGAAGGTGTCATTGTAGCCGAACCACTATAAACACTTGTGTCGTGGTTTTGTGTTTCTCACTCTTCTCTTTTACATTACACATTTCCATATCTATCTATCAACATCCAACATACACATCTAAATAGATTGACATAAGTCGATCTAAATATTTTAAAAAGAAGTTTTAATTGGTAAAATTATTCAACCCCCTTCTAGTTTTCCACAGGTTGCTTTTGTGTTGGGCCAATTTAGTGCCCAATGATATTTTTATATGATTTGAATGAAAAACATCCTAAAATATAAAACAACTCCTTGAATGTAAGAAAGCATTCAGGGAGTCATCCTCAAGAACTTCTTTAGAGTCTAAAAGAAAGACTCATTACAACCTGAGGCATATCTCAAAGAGTAAAACAAGAACCTGGATCATGATGATGTACAGTAAGTGATGACAATAACTCATTGACTCCCTGAAGATCTCCTCAACAAACCGAATACATTCTAAGACTTAGACATTTTTGGTAGGATGTTTAAGTATGATAAATAGGTGGAAAGTATATTGAAAAGATGAGTGAAAGAAACTTATCACAAAGTCAAGATATTGCTTTAGTTAATAAAAGGTACAAACAGTTGTCATCGTTGTTCCTACCCAAAGTATGTTGGTACCATACTAGGAATATAAGCAAAAGTACAAAGTGTAATTTTGCTTATTAAATATTGACACATACCTTTTACTCCACGGGGTTAACACATTGCCTTTACCTATAAATAAAATGTTGTAAAGTAAAAATATACATTTTTTGTATTAAAAGTTATTAACACTTTCAAGAGCACATTTTCCTCCAACTAGAACTAAGTATTAGATCTTTGAATTTGTTGGTTGTTATAGTTCTTACTCAAATACTAACTTTGATTTTTGTTTGACTTTAGCGAGGAGATCACCAAACAAACATTTTCATTCAATCTCAATTGCTATTCCGCGAACAGTTGAGTATAATTCTTTGATATATATCAATATAGATTTAAACATTGAAAATTAATTGACTAGTAAACTAATCTTAGCAGACATGTTACTTAGTTGTTATACTTTTTAATAGTTAATAACTAAGTAAAATGGAACAACATTTTGAAAGAGTCTTAGGCCGTCAACATTCATAGTCTTTATAGTGTGGTGGTCTTACTATCCTTGGTGTTTTATTAGACAACTGCCCCAATATCCCATTGCGCCAACACCTGAACTGTTTGGCTGAGGTTCAAATGGGTATATGTTAGATGTTTGGGTCACGGTTTGTTGGTTTTACACCGCTTTTCATACATTTTGTCAAAATATTGTCCTTAGTTGTCATACGAATGTTGGGTTCGGATGTCGAGTCTCTTGCTTTGAATGTAGGATTGTCACATTTGTAATGTCTACTGTCTAGTATTGTTGCACTATTTACGATCATTTAAGTATCATTGTGCGTGGGTGTAGTCGAGAGTCGAAATAATGTCACTGCATTTTCAGACTCCTTGTTATTTTGCTATTTACATACTATTTTCGTATCACATTAAGTGTTCATTATGATTTTTTAAAGTTTTTTTCTTCAACTTTAACCTTAAATATATTTGTTTGTGTTATATAATATTTAATGAAAATTTTAAAAATGAAAATACATTTAAAAACTTCATCAATTCATATGTCTCGTATCAAATATTATATAACACAAACAAAAATATTTAAAGTTAAAGTTAAAGAAAATATACTTAAAAAAGTTATAGTTGACACTTAATATGGGACGTGAGAAATAATAATCATCGACTCTTCATAGAAAAAGAAACATAGTGAACAAATGCATTCATGATACCATAAACAAATGAAAGCACAAAATAATTCTATTAGATGTGATTGAGATTTACATGGACCTTCAACTTGTATATTGGGCATTTACTTGACTTTTAAACGAATATTTCATTTTAGTTAAGATCCAAGATCAGATATAATCATATAAATTAACTGATACTTGCATGAATATCACGGATGTAAACGAACCGGACGAACACGAACAAAGTTTTGTTCATGTTCGTCCATTTAATTTTAACCGGACAAATAAACGGACACCAACACTTAACACAGACGAATTTTCTTGTTCATGCTCGTTTATTAAGAAGATAAGTTGTTCATGTTCGTTTATTTAAGACTGTAATTGAACACTAACCGAACATAAATGATCGAAAATAAATGAATATAAACAAACAAACGAAAATAAACTTTATTAAATAATGCACAACGTATTGTTTTATAATTGTTGTTTTGTTTAAACAAACAAATTTTAAAATTATACAGCTAAAAGATATGATACACGAACATATATAAATAAATGAACATAATCGAACGTTCACGAACATAAATAAACGGACACGGCTTTTGTTCGTGTTTGTTTATTTAACTAAACGAACGTAAAATATTGTTGATGTTCATAAATAAATGAACATAAACAAACTTTTTACCAAATGATTTATGAAATGTTTACTGAACGTTCAGTTCGTATACAATCACAATGAATATAACTAAGGGGTCCTTGGTTGGGGGTAATTGGGGGTGGGGAATGGGAAATGTAATGATTAAACATGCCTAGTTAGGAGTAAGGAATGCAATCATTGTTTAGTATTGGGTAATGGGGCATTACCCAATAAACTGAGAGGTATGGTAATGATTACTCACCACTACCAGCAGTAGCCCCCACCAACACCACCACCACCACCACCACCACTACCACCACCAGCCACCACCATTAGCAGCCACCACCATTAGCAGCCACCACCACTAGCAACCACCACCACCAGCAACCACCACCACTAGCAACCACCACCAGCAGCAACCATTACCACCATCAGCCACCACCACCACCCACCACCACCAGCAGCAGCAACCACCACCACCACCATTACCACCAGCAACCACCACCACCACCAACCACCATCACCACCACCAGCCACCACCACCACCACCAACCGCCACCACCACTACCACTTTGGAGGTTAATGTGTTTTTCTTAAACCAAACACTATCAAAGATAATGATAATCTCCATTCATTACTTTGCATTCCCTTTGCCTTTGCCTTTCCTATTCCCCATTTTAAACCAAGCGCACCCTAAATAATTAAGCGTAGTCCATTGATGAAAGAATCGTAATCGTTTTTAGACTTCTATATCAACTGGGCTCTGTGGATTAAGACTAAGGAGCTTTTACCTATTGGGCTTTGAGCATAGGTTGATGTTAATGGAATATTTTGCCCATGTTAAGTTGCTTTTTTTTATTCCACGAACTTACAAAGTTCTGTCCATACAGTCAGTCAGGGTTTCAAATCACGGATTAAAAACAAAGTTAGTTATCTAATAGAATTAATGACACTAACTAAAATTTTATAAACATTTCGAATATGAATCCATATTCATAGTTAAGGGGTTTAAGAGCAGGACCTTTAAAGATTTAAGTAGTATGAGTCGATACTCGATAATTAAATTGTTTATAAACTGCGTCTTAACATAGCAAAGACCAGAATGGATCACTGGATCCAATGGTCTCTAAGACAGCGTAAAATATAACAAGCTATTAAATAACTAGGTTAGTTGACCAAGCCTAAATGTGGGTTTGAGTCCATTAAGTTTAGGATTGGTGTTGCTTATCTATAAAGCTATATGTTTATAATAAATACACACGTAATCTTCTTATCGTCCACACCTAGCACTACAAGAAAAAGTGGATTTAGTGACAGCACGAATGTGGTCACTAATAGTAGATATTTGGTCACTAAGCCGTTTTAGTGACCAAACCAGGGTGGTCACTCGTGGTCACTAAAAGTCGGTCACAAAAGGTAATAGTGATGACTTATGAATATGGTCACTAAATAGTAACCACAAAAAAGTGGTCATTAAAATTTGTGACGACATAAAAGTCGTCATTAAAATTTGTGACAACCTCTTTGGTCACTTATTCTGGTCACTATACGGACTAGTGGTCACTATTTTGATCAATTAGTGACCAAAAATAATGACCACTACATAGCAACATAGTCACGGCGTATGTGGTCACTAATTCAAAAAATATAGCAAAAAAAAATCTGCAAAAAAACTGCTAATAACCACTAATACAATAATTAAACAGCAAAATAAAAAAGAATTTATTCAATACAAGAAATTTCTAAAATTAGTTATATCTACATAATCCATATTTCTTTGTTCCAAATTAAATACAAGAATCGTACATCCAATTGATACCAACATAACACATAACGAAAACGAAAACAAAAATTAAGTACTTAATAACGGTTGGTGGTCCATAGCTTCATCCAGTTAAGCATTGTGATTAGTACCTTGATTTTGTTTGATGCTTCAAATCATCCAATGATTAAGAAGCTCGAGCATAGTTCTTTGCACTTCACCGTCACCATTCCCACTTCCGGACTCCATACGAGCGGATCCGACATCATCTATTTCATCCATAAATATGATAGATGGAGCATGTTCTCTGCACAAAAACCCATAAACAGACCATCCATTAGTAAACGCTGAAAGAAGGTATAGTGTGTCACTTAAGAACGAAAAAAGCAAGACATATATATACAAGATACAAAACGGCCATGACGAAGTTTCTCTCACCATTCGAGACCCTTCTCCAATATATTTACGCACTTGTTCGGAACGAGAGAACCCGATAAAGGTACCATCGATTATCTTGAGCCACCGCTCCGTCAACAAGGTCTTCCAGTACTGGAGGTCCGTAAAACAGAACTCCCTATAGATCAAGAGAGAATCACAAGTGGCATTCTTAGCCTCCATAACTGCGTTTTCAAAATCTGCATACAAAATTATAAAGTTAAAAAAATTTACATAAAAAACAAGTATCTACATGATGGATACAACTTACAAGTCATGTGCTGCCTGTTGCCATCATTCAACGAACATGACCCCTTTCACTGTTTACATAAACATCAAAAGCACATGTATGGTAGTATAAAACCATCAATTGACTTAACCAATCGAATATTGAATTTTGTTGCTTACATCCATACAAATCGTATGATTCTATCTTACATCTGCAAACATCATTAATCTCTTCTATGTTTGTGTAATGCCCAAGCCTGAAACGAAAAAAACAACCAATAAATACACATTTCAATACGCCCTTAACATAAATGTGAAAACAAAATTACCAATTGTAAGGCGGAATGTTATAATCGAAATCCAAAGAGAATACATGGTATCTGCAGATTTCTCTCGAGTTGTACTCTACCACAACATCAATAATAACATAGAAACATTACATAAACAGACATAAACTACTCACCATGATGCGACTTTTTCTTACGGTTTCGTCAAAATAATAGCATGTCCATAAGCAAATACCTTGAGCGTGACAAAGCAACATAGGTAGTGACACTGCGCGTGTAGCAGTTTCTTGTGATGCTCCCATTCTATTCCTTAAATTCCTAAAAAGAGATTGTTTTCATGGCAAAGTGGTATTGTAAAAATGACCAAGTAACATTATAATTATAATGTTAATATACAAAATATAATATAATAAAGTTGCAATAATTTAGGTGGTATATATGAACAGCTTCACATGAGTTTACCACCGATGACAATTCTAAACAGTGCTCTTTTATAAACACGAATACTTCTTTCAAAGGTGAAACCTCCAACTGATTTTGATTTAATCTTACCATCCGGTAAATTACACATCTGAGAAGCTAGCACAATCATTCCTCCAGAATCGTAAAACATTTTAACTCCATCCTCACGGGCTGCTGTGACCAAGTATAAAAATTCAAAACATTCTTCAACAAGCGGTGGTCCCAATCTGTAATTTCAGACAATAAACATCGTAAGACTACTTCTTGGTCGCAATCCCAATTTCTCAGCAAAATAACTATATTTCTAAAAGGGTCGGGTGCCATCCTAGGTAAGGCTCCACGAACACCACCGTCTGTTCTTTTACCTTTGAATGTTCACGATCTCCTATCTAGCAACAATAATGCACAATTATATAATATAATGGTAACTTATTCTTATAATGAATCAAGCCTTACTAGTGCTAATATGTCCAAGACATACTGCAGGTAGAAAAATAATTAAAAAAGAACTTCATGATCTCACCTTGGATTGCCTGATACTTTTCTTTAACTTTCGGTGACTTGAGTTCTCCATCCATTGAGTTCTTTTCAGACCACTTTCAGATTAAAGGAGCAATGATTAATATACAGAGAAATTTTTACACAACACTTAGATAAACTTCCAGACCACTTTCAGATTTAAGGAGCAATGATTCCAGTCCACTTTAAATTGAGCCAAATGTCTATAGCAATGGACCATTTGTATTTTAAATTGTATGATTACTAGATAGCCAAATTTCAGCTCAAAACTATATGTAACACGTAGACATCATAACAGAACCGACTTAAAACCTAAAACAATTAATTCACTACAAATAAACATATCACATAATATTTTACACTTCTTCTCTGCATATCATCTTCAAACGGAGGGACTTTCTCAAACTGTACGTGCATCACATTAACTGACATAACTTAGGACACAAATGCTGCATCCATCAACTAGAACAAATTATACCATTTTACGTTTGCTTCACCGTCAGACTTTCCAGTCAAGTTAATTGCATTAACATTTAGGATTACTACTACTGGAAGGTGTCGTAGCACCAATAACTAATTACAGACCCAACATCATACACCTTTCTCAACTAAAACCTTAAGACAGTTTTGTTCACGTCATTTATATATAATTGTTTTTGCATAACTGGGATTATAAGTTGGCATAGAGGAAAGGTTATAAAACAACTTCTCTATTTTCAATTTAAAATTGCTAAGTTGATTAGAAACCATGCGGCATCAACTAGTAGCAGTGAACTTTGGTTTCTGAATGCTACTGAAAATGTTACGTATGATAATCTGATCCAGTGCTTAACTATTGTTGACAATATGGCAGAATATATCCAACAGGGAAAGCCTTTGGGGGGCTTACACGACACTTAGATAAACTTCAGCGCAAAACTATATGTAACACGTAGACATCATAACAGAACCGACTTAAACCTAAAACAAGTAATTCGCTACAAATAAACATATCACACAATTCCTAAACTTCAACTTCAGTGTCTCCGAATTCCAAAAGCTGTTAACTATATCTCTAATTGTATGTTTACTAGATAGCCAAATTGCTTCATTTCTTTAGTGTCTCTAGTTGTTAACTTGAGTGAAAAACTTAACATCCGTATCTCACTAGCACAACAACACCACCTACTGTTTAAAATTATGAGTCTAAACTAATGATTTGAAACCTATAAACATTTCGCCTAACAAACTGCTTCGTTTATTAAATATATACCTAAACATATCATTCGTATTATTCATTAATCATTACGAGATGAATTAAAGCCAACTGAAACATCTATTCGACAACTGAGACAGCGTATTCAATATCAAGTGGTACAATAAACACATAACTGCCACTAGCAAATTCATTTTTCACATGAGCATTTCATCGAGCACCTTGTATTCATTTTTAATAAGCTGCATTTAAACTTTGAATAATTAAAAAATAATCACAAAGAGAATAAGTTTGTACCGATCAAATAGATGAATCGGAACGCTAACCACCTGAAACCACCTCAAACCACCTAATTCGGAACCCTAACCACTTGAAACCACCTCATCCGATCGATTTGAAAAGAGTGTGATAGGAACCCTAACCACCTCAAACCACCTAATTCGGAACCCTAACCACCTAACACCACCTCATCCGATCGATTTGAAAAGAGTGTGTGATAGGAGTGTGTGATATGTTGAAAAGAGTGTGTGATAGGAGTGTGTGATTTGGTTGAATAATTGTGAGATGAATCGGGTTGGGTCGGGTCAAAAGATCCGCGTATTTTTAATATTTTGATGGGAGTGGTTTTAAAATTAATGGCCTGTGATAATTTTTATATGTAGCAAGATATTTATCTTTTATTATGAGGCTTTGAATAGAAACAAATTTTAAAAACTTAAGATTGTCTCAAATTATAAACAAAATTCTGCAAAAAGCAAGAATTTTACCTTTTGTCTCAAATTATAAACAAATTTTAAAATAAGCTGAAAAATTATGGCTTATGAAATATAAGTTGAAACAAGAATAAGCTAATAAGTTGCATACAAGCTTAAACAAACATTTTTCGCCATTAACTTTTTAAAAATTTAGTGACCACTAATGTTCGTCACTTTTTTATACCAAAAAATATCGCTTATGCATAGTGACGAAATTAATGACCACTTTTGAGCTTGGTGACTAACTATTTATAGATGGCCAAATATTAGTGTCCATGTGCTATATGGTCACTATTTTGTCAAAATAGTGACCAAAAAAAAAGTCGGCACTAAATTTTGGTCACTATAAGCACTTTTTCTTGTAGTGTAGTTATCTAATACAAGCAACTTCCGTAAATGTTTAAAACCAATTATTTTCGTTTCTTGCTTAATGTCATCAGGAATGTGACAAGATACAAAACGAAATTCAACCCATTTATCAGAAGTATCATTCAGCTTATTTAGCAGTACTAAACATTAAGTATTTGATCATATAAAGACCAAAGAAGCCTTAATACTAGTAGTCTTATACTTATTCATTTACTCAAAGAATATAGATATATGGTACTAGCCCATGGTGTAAGTTGGGGTTGGTAAGTTGATCACTGTGCTCTTGATTTTCGTCATCATATTAATACTGTTCGTGATCCCTTGGGATCCGATTCCGCTGTCCTTCAATCCCTGCCAATTTAAAAGCATCCAGATGCCCGTATCAGTACAGATAATTAAGAAATGAGTATTAGGTATAAATGTGGTAGCATTTTTATAAGAAAGTTAACCTGAAAAGGGAAATGATCAGGGCCACGAGCGGGTGCTGAGTTAATCTGGACAGTTCCTGTTTCCATCGCGTCACTAATTAAAATCGCTTTGTTGATGTCGTTAGTGAAGACACATCCCTATCATGGTCCAAAGTTATAAACTGTTAGATTTATATTTAAAACATGTATTATAGACATTAACATATAGTCTTTAATGTATGACGTCAGATATATACCTGAAGGCCGAAATTGCTGGCATTGCAATGGTGGATTCCTTCTTCGATTGAGTTGATCCTGATAACCGGCACAATGGGCCCAAACGGCTCCTCCCAAGCGATTCTCATGTCAGGCCGGACATTATCAAGCAACAATGGCCATATGAGGTTGCCCTCTCTCTTGTACTCTTGACAAAAGGTTGCCCCTTTTGTCTTTGCATCCTTAGCCAACCCCTCAATGAAATTAGCTGAAGACTCAGATACAACTGGGGTGATGTCACAGTTGTCCTCGGTGGTCCTACCTTCAACTTTGCCAGCTTGGCATTTACTTTTCGACTAGTGCATCAGCAACAGATTCCATTACCAACACAACCTTAACAGCTGTGCATCTCTGCCCACTGTAAACAGGTCCAATTAGTTTACGCTTTACATGCACCATTTTATAAAAAGAATGTCACAAATTTGGTAGCAACTGAAATGTACTAATGTAGCATAGGTAGTACATTACTAAACAAAATATTATCTACTTTTAGTTACCTATAAGAAAAACCTCCTTTGATGATATTTGCCGCTACTAAATCAAGATCAGCATCCTCAAGCACAATGCAAGCATCTTTTCCTCCAAGCTCCATCTGAAGTGGCACCATGCCAGCTTTCTTGGAGATTGCAACTCCAGTGTCACCACCCGTAAAGCTAGAAAGATCATAAATACAGAGAGTTTTAAAAACTCACATTCAAACCACTGGTGGATCAAGAAAATTTTCTAATTTCTTCACTCTCATTACAAATCACAAATAGTTTTTGAGCAATTTTTAGGAGTTAATGTTCAATACCTGATACAGTTAACTCCAGGATGCATAGTTAGGAAATCTCCGATTTCTGATCCTTTTCCAGTCACACAGCTGATTAATCCTTTAGGGAAGCCTGCCAAGTGAAAGCATTGCACCATATGTAGGCAAGCCACTGCACCCTGAAATCATATTAAAAAATTGGCCTTTAGAGAACCATAAACTAATTTTAAGCAACATATTTATGTGTCGTTTAGGCTAGAAAACCACCTGAGTTGGAGGCTTGAGGACAAGGGAGTTTCCAGCAATAAGTGCAGGACCAATTTTAGAAACAGCAAGGTTGACTGGATAGTTGAAGGGAGGTATAGCCAAGACAACTCCAAGCGGAATCTGACATTATTCAATTATCATTTTCAAAGCACGGATCCAAAAATGCATATAACCATACCAATAGATCTTTTTGCAAGTTTTGATGAAATGGAAAACTTTGATTGCAAAATGTATGTGTTGTACCTTTGAAGTGAGGCAGTATTTAGTCCTCTCATTGCCTGGAAAACTGTCGGAAACCAAGAACTTGCCTTCTCCTAGAATCCTAACCCCTTCTTCAGCACAATATGATATAAGATCTCCTGATCGAACGACCTATTTGACAATGTCCAACTTTTAAATCATAATATAAATTTTGTTGTAGCCAAGTCACAGAGACCAACATGGTACCAGCTTACAAGTGAATTAAAAAGTTCTTAAAAAAATGCATGATGGTAAAACAGTTAAACATAATGCTTGGTATGGTAGTTTAGTTTAGCTCTTTATGAATGTAGGACAGTCCATTGTCCGTTTTGAACAGAGCGCATTAATATACAAATCATAAATGTATTTGCTCGGAGTGTTCAAAGTTATACGTAATATAAGAAATAAAATGCACTTTGAACATTTGGCATTTGTTTAGCAAGATGCACTATAATAGCAAGAATACCAGTAAACAATCGCAAGATAACAATAAGATTTAACATGGTTCAGCCTTAGAGAGTTAGGTTTCTCAATTGAATTTATAATTTACCTCAGTGACCGAATCCTTGGCTGGTTTCGCAATTTCCTTGACTAGGCATTCGGCAATGGGGGCCTTGTGCTCTTTCAGAATAGCTGCGGCCTTGTGAAGAAGCTCGGCTCGCTTCCATAAAGGTGTTTTTGCCCATTGCTTTTGAGCGATTTTTGCGGACTCCATCACTTTGTTTACTTCTTCTTGTGTACATGCTAATAACAGAAAAAGAAACGTGATGTCTTTACAACTATGATTTTGAAGAAACTTGTTTTGCAAACAATAATATGTGCTAATCAAATTTATATAAGTAATTATCTAACACATCTTATGATTAAAAAAAGGATTATGATTTTAGGGGGCCAATAATTAGTCACTCAAATTTTGACTGTGTTTTAAAGTTATGGGGGGTACACTTCTGAAAAGATTTGAAATGTGTCATTGCATGGTCCCTAAGAGCCCAAACCAAGTGTGTCAAAGATACGAAGTTACAATTTCAATAGCAAAAAGTACACATAGAATATAAGTTATAGATCAGAGAATCAAGATAAACCGTTGCTCTACAACCAACCAAGTGTTCGGTTCTTGTAGTCATTTAAGTACTTGTCTTTGTCTTCTAAAAACATGCATAATAATTTACGGATCAAGGATCATTTTACTGCTTAAGTCTTAAATTTATTTGTGCAATTTTTTGTTTAGCTAATGTTTTGTTCTACTCATTTCCACTTCTTAATTTTTTCCCAAAGATGAAATATAGGTTAAATTTAGGTTTTTACTAGTAATCCTTTTTTGTTAGTTTTGGTCACAAGATTTATGAAGCATGATAAACCACTAGTCTTTCGTTCGTATATATTTCTAATATTTACTGATCGACCCAAAAAACGAAACTCGATCTAGTGTTCGAATATAGCTTTTTCGCTAATATGCACCTCAAATTTGCATAATCTTGGCAACAAGTCTTTAATAACTATAGTAAATATGGTTTTAGGAATTTAAAGCTGTGATCAATAATTATCTAAGGGTCTAAAACTGTACCTTGAACCTTGTACTGAGTGGTTCTAGTAGTTGGATTAATAATAGCAACAGATTTGCCAGAAGCAGATTTTTTCCATTCACCTTCAGTGTAATATTTGAAAACTTCTCCATCAATTATGTCTTCAAACACACCAGTTCCTGCCATTGATATGCTTTTATCTATCTATCTATCTATCTACTAACCTTATCTTCTTAACTATGTGTGTGTGTGAGATAAAGGGTGAGTGAGTGAATATGAGTGAAGGAAAGAATGAATGGTGTATGGTTTTCTTGATGTGTTGTTGTGTATAAATATTGGAGGAAGGTGAGCCACACTTGGTAGCATGCATACCAAGTGAATAATGTACTACCAATGTAATTATTGTAGTTGACAAAATTATAAAGACCCAAATTTTGACTGTGGTTACTGGTTAGTGAAGTCTGTAGTAACCGACGGAACCGGGGTTCATGGTGTTCGAGGCATCCATGATTTCTTCGATTTAGTATTTCATTTTTTTTAAATGCATCTTAAATGCACTCGGTCCATCAAAATGTGTTGGTATATTACGATTCCAAAAATTTGTGCACCCGGTCATATTTGGTCTTTGTTTCATCCCTTACTAGGTGTTTAAAAGGATATGTTTTCTTTTTCCCACTACCACATTTACCGCTTTCCCCATCGCTGTTTTCCCCGGCGACAATTGTCGCTGGGGAATCTTCACTAAACGACAAAAATATATCCTACGTGGCACGAAGTCTCGTAGAAAAGTCAGCATTATTAACTCTCATTTTTCCCCGGCGACATGTCGGCGATTCAACGCTAATATTTTGACCGAAATTTTCATTATTTTGACCGAAATTTTCATTGTAAAGCGTGGCGGCAAATTTTCCGCTTACTTTTCGCGACGTGTCGCGGGGATTATTGTTTATTAAAAAATACGTAATTAGTGTTAATATATCTTAACGTGGCGTAAAACCTTTTCGCGACACGTCGGGATTCTATTGTTTATTAAAAATTCATAATTTTGCATGCCATATTTAATTGGATCAAGCCAAACGATGCATAGTTGAATGTGTTTTATAAATCTATGATTCACCAAAGTTACTCTCCAAATATTTTTCTTAAATTGGGATGAAATGGAGTGATAAAATCGTATTCTTTTGAAGTCGTTAACAACATAAACTAATTAAATTGAGCGTCCAATGTGTAACCATAACATACCGACTCATTCGTTGAACGTCCAATGTGTAACCATAACATATCGACTCATCCATTGAACGTCTAATGTGTAACCATAACATACCGACTCATTCGTTGAACGTCTAATGCCTAAGCATAACATACCGACTCGAATGTTGAGCGTCTAATGTAACCCTAACATACGGACTCATCCGTTGAGCGTCTAATGTGTAACCCTAACATACGGACTCATCCGTTGAACGTCTAATGTGTAACCATAACATACCGACTCATCCGTTGAGCGCCTAATGTGTAACCATAACATACCGACTCATTCGTTGAGCGTCCATGTGTAACCATAACATATCGACTCATCCGTTGAACGTCTAATGTAACCATAACATACCGACTCATTCGTTGAGCGTCCAATGTGTAACCATAACATATCGACTCATCCGTTGAACATCTAATGTGTAACCATAACATACCGACTCATTCGTTGAACGTCTAATGTGTAAGCATAACATACCGACTCATCCGTTGAACATCTAATGTGTAACCATAACATACCGACCCATCCGTTGAACGTCTAATGTGTAACTATAACATACCGACTCATCCGTTGAACGTCTAATGTCTAAGCATAACATACCGACTCATCCGTTGAACGTCCAATGTGTAACCATAACATATCGACTCATCCGTTGAACGTCTAATGTCTAAGCATAACATACCGACTCATCCGTTGAGCGTCGATGTGTAACCATAACATATCGACTCATCCGTTGAGCGTCTAATGTGTAACCATAACATACCGACTCATTCGTTGAACGTCCAATGTGTAACCATAACATATCGACTCATCCGTTGAACGCCTAATGTAACCATAACATACCGACTCATCGGTTGAACGTCTAATGTATAACCATAACATGCCGACTCATTCGTTGAGCGTCCAATGTAACCATAACATATCGACTCATCCGTTGAGCGTCTAATGTGTAACCATAACATACCGACTCATTCGTTGAACGTCTAATGCCTAAGCATAACATACCGACTCGAATGTTGAACGTCTAATGTGTAACCCTAACATACGGACTCATCCGTTGAACGTCTAATGTGTAACCCTAACATACGGACTCATCCGTTGAATGTCTAATGTGTAACCATAACATACCGACTCATTCGTTGAACGTCCAATGTGTAACCATAACATATCGACTCATCCGTTGAACGTCTAATGTGTAACCATAACATACCGACTCATTCGTTGAACGTCTAATGTGTAAGCATAACATACCGACTCATCCGTTGAACATCTAATGTGTAACCATAACATACCGACCCATCCGTTGAACGTCTAATGTGTAACCATAACATACCGACTCATCCGTTGAACGTATAATGTCTAAGCATAACATACCGACTCATCCGTTGAACGTCTAATGTGTAACCATAACATACCGCCTCGGATGTTGAACGTCTATGTAACCCTAACATACGGACTCATCCGTTGAATCATAGATTTATAAAACACATTCAACTATGCATCGTTTGCTTGATCCAATTAAATATTGCATGCAACATTTTGATGTAATATGTTCTTGTTCCTCTAGCCCGTTACTAGATTGTAAATCTAACTCTCATATAAGAATATAAAGATGCCGAATGGTAACTTTTTGTTCGAGTTTATATTAAAAGAAAGTGAAATATTTAGGATTATAATAAAATAAAAGATAAAATTGTATTCTTTTGAAGTCGTTAACAACATAAAGTAATTGAATTTTAACAAAAAAAAAAAAAAAAAAAAAAAAAAGTTTTCCCGTGACATGTCATACCTACTCACCAAAATATTCGATTATCGCGCCATTTACGCTAAACGACAAAACAAAAAGTTTCCCAATGACATGTCGCCGGGGATTGTCGCCGGGGAAAAACTTGTAGATAAAGCAGATCTGGTCTCAGTATTATCACTTCACAAAACGAAAAAAACATATCTTCTTCTCCACAAGGCGATTTCTGCAACAAAAACGAGATAAACAACATCAACAATCATCAACCATCGTCACCACCGCATCCACCATCACCACCACCGCATCCACCATCACCACCACCACACGTTACACGGTTTGTTTTCCCCATTTTAATTATTATTCAACTAAATTAGTTAATTATATTATGATTTTGGAGATTATTATTGTTGTAAGTTGTTGTTAGTTAAAAGTGAAGTTTTTTTTTTTTTTTTTTTTTTGGCGATGAGCCAAGCGAGGACCGACGAGGAGCAAGAGCGAGGTATGTTATAATTTTGCGGATTATTATTGTTGTAAGTTGTTAACTTGGAAAGTTAATTTTTTTTTTTTTTTTTTTTTTTTTTTTGGCGGCAGGAGGCTAGACAAGGTATGTTATAATTTTTTTTTTTTTGGTATTTTGGTATCATTGGGAATGTTTACATGTCATTGGGGAATGTTTATTGTTTAAATTTTGTTAGTTTATAGTTATTATTTGGTGAAAAAAGTGAAATGGTATGTATGTTAAAATAATGGTATGTATGTTAAAAAAGTGAAATGATATGTATGTTAAAAAAGTGAAATGGTATGTATGTTAAAAAGTGAAATGGTATGTATGTTAAAATAATGGTATGTATGTTAAAAAAGTGAAATGATATGTAGTTTATAGTTTATAGTTATTATTTGTTGACATGTGCTCGTTTATATTATTTTGTTAGTTTATAGTTATTATTTGTTGATATGTTCGAGTTAAGTGGTTCGACACTAGCAACAAAGGACGTAAAGTCAAAAACTTGTCTTTAGAAACAACATGACACAAATCGTCGATTGCAGGCTGAGACATTTAAAGATGACCAATACATTCTCGCAACACAAGTCAAACAAGTCTTTACCTTGAAGATAAGACCAAACCCACGGAAGGTCGTCGAACATGTTAATCATAAAAGTTTTCCGACCAGGGGTGTCATCGTGGTGAGGGCGATCACGATATTATACATTTCGACAACTCATCCGATCTCCCACTTTCTACTAGTTTGAATGACTTGGATAATGCGACCTTGCATATAGATGGTCAATCAGCGGTTGTTGACGCACCGCCGGATATCATTGATGTTCCCGGCGAAGACGATGATATTATTGCTGATGAAGATGCCCTTCCTCATGATTTAGCAGATTCTGATGTTGAAGCCCTCATCAATGTTGATGATGATGGTGTTGAGAAAGTTTATTCTAGTGAAGAAGAAGATTGATCTTGAGTTGTAACTTGCAAAATACACTTATATATTTGAATGAATGAATGAAATTGTTGTGGATTGTTTAAATGTGTATATTTATTTGGATGTGTATGTATTTGGATGTGTGCATGCTTATATTATTTTGTTCATGAATTTCTATATCTTATGCTAATTGTACTTGTACTGGATGTCGACAGATGTTGCACGGTCCCACGGCGGTGGCGGTGGCGGGGAGGATCGTCCCTCCCGACCAGCGTACCACGGTTCTTTGGCAAGCTTCATTAACAAAGGTAAGAATTTCCGAGTATTGTAATACAAGCATAAATTTGATACATATTTATGACTTTTATCACTAACTTGATTTTGCGAGGCAAAGGTAAGCGGAAGCCCAATTTGGGCGGCGTGAGGCGGTGAATACCGCGACAAGACCCGGAACCTTCGTTGAAGGCAATCGTGAGCGAAAAAGGTCCGTGTCGATCACTTTTGAGGCGGGTGACAAAAACCTTTAACCTCTCGGCCCCATGCGGCGCATTGGTCTAACTACATAGGGAGGTCGTTAGGAAGGTGCCGCTTACTACCCTTCTTGGGACAAGGTCCGAAGGAGAAGAAAGCGGGAATCATTTCGAATATTGGGGTCGGTTATCCTTTTATGTTTATTTCATTATCGTGTTCATTTATTTAATTGTGTATATTTATCTAAATTCGCTTATTTATTTATATCATATAAATAAATAAACAAATTTAAATAAATATATAAATTATATCTCTAACTCTCTTTTCGTTTTGTTGTATATGATTGCAGACCTATTTGACCTCGGGCCGCACATCGACTCCTCCCCCGGCCCCGGATCTACGAAGGCATAAACTCGCACCTCCAAAAGCCTACAATACTAACAAGGCTTCTTTCAAAGCCAAACATTGGAAGGTAGACCCCACCACCGGGATTACGATGCGGAGGCGATTAGGCGGGCACGTCCAGGAAATTACAATGGTGATTGGGATGAGTACATTAAGTTTTGGAATGATCCCAAGAACATTTCTCGAGTCAGAATCGGCTTAACCGCAAAGAGCAAGGTCATATCTAGAGCAGGGGATCCCGGTCGTGACGACTCGCCGAGATAATATGGTAATAAACATTATAATTATTTTACATGCATATATACATATATATAATATGGTAATAAACATTATATATATATATATATATATATATATATATATATATATATATATATATATATATATATATATATATATATATATATATATATATATATATATATATATATATATATATATATATATATATCGATTATACGCTTTGGTGTGTTGTGATTTGTCGTTTTAAAATTATTCATCTTATATGCGTGTGTATGTACAGATGCGGGCATCGAGACTCATGAATACCGTCACTCATCGACACTTATTGGCGAACACACACTGTTGATGGGGTATTCCTTAACGATGAGGACCGCCGGATATATGTAAGTTTTGTTTCAAAACACACTTTAATGAATTATTGAGAAATAATGTAGCAACCCGACTAATATATTTACTATCTTGTGTTTTGTCACTACATAGGACGAGATGAAAAGCTTGAGGCCACGGGTGAATACACGGAGGATCAAATCAATGCGTTGGCGAGGGGTAAGCTTAGTGGGCATATTCCGGTGTGGGTCGCGTATTGCCATCACGGCCACATCCGGGCCAAGTATGCCCGCCCCGAGAAAGTCACCAAAGATGTAAGCTTTATGATGAGTCTCCTCGGGCGACAATGAGATCGCTGGATATGTTCGGGGAGTATGACTCGGGTGGTGCTAGCGGGAGTGGTGGGTGTGGTGATGACGAGGAGAATGGCGGTGATGAGGATAACAACGGCGAGAGGTAGTTGTGTATATATTATTAGTATGTTACATTGGTACTAGCTTTATCTAGTTGTGTTATATATTATTAGTATGCTACATTGGTACTTTAGGTAGTTGTGTTATATATTATTAGGTTCATCTTAGCGCCATTTAAACACTTGTTTCCTATCTATCAATGCACATATTGACTTTTGAGTCGTGTTTATGTAAAAGTTGTGATCTATTTGTATTGCGTTGATCCGTTATATGGTATTTGTGTTTTGGTACAAGTTGTGGCGAGTCTATCTGGGTTTTGGTACAGGTTTATTTGGTAGATTTTTAGGAAAAATTAGGAAAAAATCTGAAATCGTCAGACCGCAGTCGCATTAAAAAAATGCAGACCTTTCCCCGGCGACATGTCGCGGATAAACACGATAAATGTTGACAAGTCAACGAAAGCCAAGTTTCCCGGTGACATGTCGCGGGGATAGTAAACTAACTCGTTGACTTGTCAACAGAAAATCAAGTTTCCCCGTGACATGTCAGGGATCTTGAATCAATATAATTAGCGTCTTAATCATTTTGCTTAATTTGACTTTTCCCCCCGACATGTCACAGATAATGTGCTGATGGCCTGCTTCTTTGACTTAAATTTGAGTGGGACCCACGTCGTCGCCGGGATTGTCATTGGGATACAATCCTCACGAGACTTCCCAGCTAGATTCCCGTGACATGTCATTGGAAAAATCTCAACGACATGTCATTTGGGAATCCCCATATGTCGCTGGGGTAGCCAGTGAATGTTGTAGTGTACCTGTATTTGTGATCATAAAATTTAAAATGGTGTAAAAGCTAAACTAAACGCTTCTTTAAGTAGTTACGATAAGTAGCTTTTTTGGAAGAAAAAAACAGGCGAAATGCTAACAGTTATTACCGGCCAGACAAGCTTTGAGTTAAACACTGAGTGCTAAGACGCTAAATGTCATTAAACGCTCTTAAAAGTTCCCGGCCTCGCCTGATGAACATATCATTGCTATAATTTGCATTTGTGAATTAAAGATAGTTGTTGTAGACATAAAGGTCAAGGATATGATGATGATTACTAGGTGATGTCAACTTTATATAAGAGCATATACAACAATAACACCATAACACCAATAACACCGTTCACATCAGCGCCATATCAGCTTTAACATTTAACATTAACATCCTTAAAAAACACCCACAACAATAACATCCCAATAACATCAATAACATTTCATATTTTCAATTACAACCCCTAAACTAAAACAAACACTTCATTTATTAAACTTAACATAACATTAAATTTGAAAACATATTACAATACGAAATTAAAAAATACATCGAAAAAAATTACAATAAATAAAAAAACACATCGAAATTAAAAAACACATCAGTAAATTAAGCGTTACAACATAAAGGAAATGACAACGAAAAAAATACATGTAAATACTTATTCATCATCGCGCTCTCTTGTTGTTGTCCGTATCGTTCAAGCTTTCCGCCAAACATGCTCCATAAGGTCTGTTGGAGTTGGGTATCGCGTTTGTCGATCGTGTATTTCTTTTGCCTTACGATCGTGAGTATCACATCTTTCGACCCATCTTCGTTGCCTCAAATTTCTTGCGGATCCACCGCGATTCGTTATAGTCGCGTAATGCAAATTTTGATCTTTATAATCATGTTATGCAAAACAATGCAACAATACATGATTCTACGTATCGTGGCAATTTCCCATTGACGTCTGCGGTTGTTGTAGTATACCACAACGCGCAAGAACACCAAAAGCACGTTCAATATCCTTTCGGCACTTTCTTGTTTCCTTTTAAAGCACGTATTTTTTCATCGGTTGTTGCCGTGAAGGATTTGACGAAAGTTGCCCATTGTGGATAAATTCCATCACCAAGTAATACCCCTGCTCATACCTAGTTCCGTTGACCATATAAGGTGCTTTGGGCATTGTCGGCCAGAAGGTCGTCGAATAACGGAGTTATCTAAAACTTCAAGATCGTTATTTGCCTCGCCATCCCAAAAATGCATGTCATATCCATAAATCTTGAGAAGAATGACTTCAAGCATAATTGTTGGGTATTTTTATCATCCTAGCAAAATGCTTGCCGAGCCAATCGGACAAATTTTCCATTCCCGGTGTATACGATCAATGCTACCAAGCATTCCGGAAAACCATGTTTTCTTCATGATGTTGATAAATTTTTGAATGTCACCATGTTGGTTTTCTTAAATACTCCAAGCATAAACAAATCAAGAATGCATTTGTTAAAATTATCAAGACATACTTTTGAAGTACTCGCACCCATTTGCAAGTATTCATCAAATGCATCGGGTGAGGTGTAAATGCACCAATTGGCGTATAAGCGACGTCACACTTCATTGAAGCACTTATACTCATTCGAACCGCATAATCGGTGTTTGCCTAAAAAGCTAAAATGATGCGGAATATTATCGGAGTATAAGATTCAATACCTTCAACTATTTGCGGAATAGTTTCGGCTCATCTGAAATCTTCTACGAAAATTCCGGTTTGAATACTTACAACCTTCTACGAAATAATCGTTGCAGACGTTCTTCGCAAGCTCACGTTCACGATATACATGGCTACGAGCGACTAGGATGTTGAGATTCAATACATTCTTGTTGTTCCAACCGGGTGATACTGAAACGCCGGACGCCATAAATTGGAAGTCCTCTTGGTCATCAACGTCGACCAAGAGAGAATATCACCAAGCGATTTGGATCCATTGTGAGCAATTTGATTTTTGAATTATGAAAGTGTCAAGAGGAAGTATATAAAGTGTGAGAGGAAGTATGAAAAATAGAGTTTTAGTTGGGTATTTATAGTGGTAAAAAAATGTTTTTGATTTAAAAAAAAAAAAAACTTAGGTGGTTTTATGTAAAATTTTTTGAATTTGTAACGGCTACTAGCCGTTGAGGGACTACTTGTGTAACTTTTTCAAATTTTTTTTTTTTTTTTTTTCATGCCCTTAACGGCCGTTAGAAGCCCAACGCCGCCCTCGTTTTGCCTCTTTAACGCCGGTGGTCCAATGGCCATAACACCATAACGCCGTTAAAGTAGCCATAACGCGTGTTATGGCGTTACGGTTGTATGTGCTCTAATGAGTTCTTAATCAATTAATGTACGAAATATACTACAACCAAATATTCAAAGTTTGCATTGTTTCACATGATCAATTATCGTACTTTTTAGGTTAATGCAAGTACACGGTATAGAGGTACTTATTCTGGTTCCAAGGCGAAATTATAGTAATTAAACCCATGGGGTAGCTATATATGATACTCATGTTTCTCGTGCATATGATTTTGAACGGATACATCAACAGATTTTTTTCCATCACTTGATTTCTATTTACATATGTGTTGTTTCATTGGTTTAAAAGATGTTAATACTCAAGTACTTATGTATGTTTTAAAAGCTAGAGAAGTGCCGCGCGATGCGGCGGCGCTAAATGTGATTATATTTTTTGACAATGTAATGTTATACGGCCATACTTTTATTAAACAATTAAATTACAAATAACAATTACTTTAGTTAAGACCGTGGAAATAATTCATCTCTTGTTAACCGAAGCTACCACAAACAAAATCTTAATTCTTTCCTTAAGCACGATCACCCTTCATAAGCAATGTTAAATTGGACTCGTACCCAAAACCTAGAGAATCTCTCTGTCGACAAATACCCAAAACGAATTTTCTAATCGTTTTTTAAAAAAACGATTCACCTTCCCTACTTTAAATCTGAAAAACTTTAATTGTGTCATCCTTCGTGGGTCGGTTACATTTAAATTGTTTAATTAAGTTTAGTGGGTCGGTGTAATTTGCTTTTGGTATTTGTTTGTGCTTTGGTTGTTGACGATTACATACAATCTATTATAATATTAACCAAGCTTTAATTTTTGGCTTGCATGCTACTGGTATAATCCTTCCATTGATTATTGCATGCTACGATATGAGGGGTGGTTAGTCCTTTTGAAGCTTAACGTTTTAAACCCTAACTTTTAAAGTTAGGGTTTTTGTCGATTATTATTGCTACATGCTGTTTTCGTAACTACTGGTGTTTCTTGAGTGATTGTATTTGGTGATTGTGAGTAGGGTTTTTAGAGATGGAGAAGGGGTTTTTGAATAACAATAGTGCGAGCATGGAAGTGGTGAAAGTGGTGGGGATGCTTGTGAACCTCATGTGGAGCCGGTTCCACATAATTCACTGGGTGCTGATAAGGGTAATGGTGTTGGTAATGCTGATAATTTGCTTCAGTCTCCACAACTTTCTTCTCAATCGCATGGTGGGAAAGATGGAGCTGTGGGAATTGATAAGTCCACAATTGAAGGTCATGATACTTTAATGAAAATTCATGCTATTGAAAAAGAAATATTTGAGGGAAAACTTGTTCTTGTGGGTGACGATGGGTAACCATTAAAACCGGTATGACGATGGATGCTACTACTTACGGGCTAATCCATTTGAGCATCTTAAGGTGCCGCGGTCGCGAAGGAGCTAGAGGAGATGCTACTGCTATTAGTTATTATTGAAACCTCCTCGAGATACTAGTATTCCTATGGTTTCTAATGTTAATGCTACTAGTAGTCCTAATAATGTTAATGATAAGGTTGATACGAATGCACACGGGTCATTGGTATTGAGAATGTTGGTGCTGAAACAACCTTCTACATCATTCTTTGGTGTTACTTCATCGAACCCTAAGAAACACACGTCAAACTTTCGTGGGTTGGAGTGTAATAAGAAAGCTAATGGTGTGGATCTTTACGTCCCGATGAAAGTGGTTGAAGAGGTGAACTCTAGGTTTGAGAATACTTTGTATGGGTATTTCCTTGGTCCACGACTTGCTTTTCTGTTGTTGATTACTTTGTGCAATGATCGTGGGCTAAGTTTGGTATACAAAAGGTAATGATGAATGCAAAGGGTTCTTCTTTTTAAGTTCAATTCAAGAAGGTGTTGATGATGTTCTTGAAAGCGGTCCTTGGTTGATTAAAATGTACCTATTATTCTTAAACCATGGACATTGAACACCAACTTACTTAAAGAGGATTTGACCAACATCCGGTGTGGGTTAAATTCCATGATGTTCCTCTTGCTATGTTTTCGATGATGGCCTTAGTCTCCTTGCCACATTGATAGGCACGCCCATGAGGTTATATGTTTTCACTAGCGAATGTGCAAGGACTCGTGGGGCCGTAGTAGTTTTGCTAGATGCATGATTGAAGTGAAGTCGGATGAGGTGCTAGGACGACCTTACTATTGAGATACCGTTACTTGATGGGTCGGGTTCGACTATTGAGAAGATACGGGTTGAATATGAGTGGAAACCACCTCATTGTGATAAATGTAAGATTTTGGTCATACTCTTATTGAATGTCCTAAAGTTGTTGAACCTCCTCCCTTCGACCCTACTAAGCGCGTTAATGATGGTTTCAAGACGGTTAATAACAAGAAGAAGGAAAGCAAGGTGGGTCTACTATTCGGGTCAAGGTGGGTTTACTAAACTGTTGTGGGTGGCGGTTTCAATATGAACCCAAAGACTCCTCACGATCCTAAGAAAGTGGAAGTCACTAAGAAGAATGCTTCGATGTGGCTAGTTCGAGTGGAACAAAGATCTACACATCTAACGGTTTGATGCTCTTAATATGGAATATACGGATCGTTTGGTATTCCTTACAACGACACCAACGAGGATGTGGATTTTGGTGCATACAATGGAAGTTAATGAAGATAAGTCTACTAAGGCAGTCTCGCATCACAAGAACCCGCATGGTGATTTGAAAGAGATGGAGTCGGGTGTGGCTCCTAATACTAGTGAATCTTGTAATCCGCCCTTTCTTACTAAGAGAGTTAATCCTTTTTCTAAAGTGGGAGAGATCGTGGTTTCGATTACGATGATGAGGTGGTTGCTAGCCATTTGATGAGTCCGCTAATCTATTCGGTGGTGGTGGCAAGAGTTTGAAGGTGAGTATGATGACTATGACTACGATGACTATCTGAAGCGGGTTTATGATCTTTACGAATTTGGATGCCTTTAATGCCATGTATGGCACCAAGCTTCAAGGTCCCAGGAAGTAATTTTCTTCGTTATGTCCTATGTTATCGTTTGAGTAGTGGTTTGTTTTCTTGTTTAGAAAATAGGAAGTATCATTATGTAAGCTTTTACGCTCTATGTAGCAATTTGAGATATGGGATTTCACTCATATCCATTGTACTTAAACCTTTTTTGGTTAATATATTTCTGGGGTGCTGGGATTCTCCCTTTACCCAACAATCACCCTTCATCAATTTTGGGCCGACCGAGGCCGGTTCGACCCTCGTATTCTGATAAGCGGTGACTGGATTCCAGCGATGGCGACCGAACAGGTCTACCAAACCATTCTGAGCGGCCTAATGGCTTTATTTTTAAATGTATGGCTTAGTAGCTTTATTAAATTGTATATTGTGGTTAAATGGTTGTATATTTTAGTGAAGTGGTAAATTAAATAGTGTATTAATTGTATGTGTTGAATAGTGTTTTTAATTGTATTTGTCTTCAAATAGTTTGTACATTGTATTTTATAAATTATACTTTTATCGAATGAGTATTTTAAATATGGCGTTAATTCTGAATGTTATTGGGTCGATATGTGTAAGTGTTTATCGTAAAGTAATTATACATATAGGTTAAGTAGTTGTATTTGTTTAAAATTTATATATGAAAATTTTAAAAAATAGAAGAGAGTAATGTAATCCCGTTATAAGTAGTATAGATATTCAAGTCATCTCATAATTGAACCTATTGTCTTGTAAAAATAACCATGTCTTCTTATTTACAAAGAATTTTCTTTATTATTATTTTTTTTGTTATTTTTGGGATAATAGACCACCAATCCACCATACCCTTTTACTTTAGCATGAGCATGGCCGCATGGGCACTTTATAAATTATTTTCAATATTCATTTATACTTTAAATAGTCCAAAAATAGCCATTCCCACAAAATGGGGATGTGAACACCTCTATCCTATTTGGAATATGCTATATTGTACTACTGTATATGAATATTACTTAGACACATACTTTTGGAACACTCATTTGGATTAACAGTATATACAAAAGTTAGTTTCGGCTTTCAGTTTTCTTTCTATAACATGTGTTCACCACGGTACTCAAACACTCTTTGTAGGAGGAACACCTTCGCATTACATGTTCATGCCCTAAAAATATCACCAGATTTACACATTGCTATACACTATTTTTTTTTATTTTTTTTAATACAGTAATATTTGTCGTGGGTGTTGTTATCAAAGGTATGGTAGGTTGGAAAGAGAACCACAAGTTTTAGTAGTAGTTGGTGAAGATGATTGAAGTTGAGGGGCCAGAAATGAATGTCTTCAGTTTCACTCGTTATTTGGACCACAACCCTTTGGGCCCATTCCAACCCATATCCACAAACACAATCGCTCAATGCCTCCATCGGTCAAATAAGTTGCACTTTAAAAGCCCCCTGCAGGCAGTTTCACACAAGTAGGTGTTCACGAATTGGGTAGGGGTGTTCATCGGTTCGGTTAGTTTGGTTTAAAAAAATGCATGTATAACCAAAACCGAACCGAGGCAATAATCAGCGAGCATTCATAATCAACCAAGGCCGAATAACTTGAATTACGTAATTTTAATTATTTATTTAGATTTTTTAAATCGAGTTTAAAAATGTTATATTTATAATATGAAAGTCTTTTAATATTTTTTAATATAAATATATTAAAAATATATATATTATTTGAATTCGGTTTCGGTTGATGAAGAATCATAATCGAAGCAAAACAGAATATTTAATTGGTTCGGTTTTCTGAAATCGGTTCGATTCTGAATTTGATTAAGTTCGCTTTCGGTTCGATGCGGTTTATTTTCGGTTTATTTGGGTATCACCCAAACCATGAACACCCCTATAATTGGGTAATACTCACAAGAAATCGAAACTAAATCGGATTAAATAAAATCGAATAAAATTTGTACTTGAACGAATTTGCTAAAACCGAACCATACCAAATTAAATATCCGGTTTTCGATTAGATATAATTTTGGTATAATGAAAACTGAACTGAACTGAAAACCGAACTCACATAAATATATGTACTTTTTATACATTTATATAAAAAAATTAACGAGTAAAGCTCTTTTCTAGTATAAATATAACATTTTTTAAGCTTGATTTTTTTTTTCTTTTCTTATTTTCTACTTTTTATTTTTTATTATTATTTCTTTTAAAAGTTTATATAATTAAATGAAAACAAATATAAATTATATAATTCGGGTTAATTAGATCAACCCGAAAACTGAACCGAATTCAAAGTCTGTTTTGATTTGGTTGAATCCAATTTGAATTCAGTTTAATTCGGTTTCCGGTTTTATCAAAACTTTGTTTAACCGAATCGAATCAAAAACGATCAAATAACCAAACCTAATTCGCCTTTTCGGTTTAAAAAAATTCGCTTCGGTTCGGTTTACCTAAATTTTTTAACCAAACGAATAAATCGAACATACGATAATCAAATCGACGAACGCCCTTTGACACAAGTAAAAAAAATTGAATCTCAGTGTCACAAATTGTTTCACCCGACCAATATGTTCTACTTTTACAATGTCTCTTCTTGTAAACATGTCTTTTCGTAATAAAAGTAAACGGATATGCAATTCTTTTCCTTTTTTTCCATAATCGTTACTCGCTACATAGTTCAGAGGATGTTTTGTAAATTTTCTTTTTCTTACTTAACGGCGTTGTTTAGTTTTTTTTTGCGAAACATTGTCGACGATCACAAATGTATATATGTATAATTATTACATATCATTTTTTGAAAATCATTTGGTAATGTTTTTGTGGTTATAGCATTTTTCATTTTAAATTAATCCATAAAATTAATAATTAAGCAACCCAAACACCCCCTAATGACAGCATCTCTCTAATACAAGGGACTACTTTTGCTTTTGTCTCAGTGATTCGAAACGTATACCTAAAAAAGGACAAATATTTTAAATTAAATCATAATATGGATTCACTTTTGCTTTTTGTTTTGAAACTTCTCAACCAATACAATCAATTACCTCTTTAATTTTAAAGCGTTTAGCAAATACTAGTATAAGTTGCAGTGTATAACTAATTCATTTTTTTTAAAGTAAAAAGAATGAATAATTATCTGAAATGTATTTAACTTGACTTTTTTAAGTTTTATGTAGCTAGTATTTGTTATTTTGTTTTTTATAAGACAAAAGTTTTAAATTCAAACTTTTGTGTGTATTAAAGTTGTGAATTCAAGGTGTATTTTGTTCATGCTCAATGACCGTTTGTCGATTTTACCTTTTGCGGTTAATAGGGTGGTAAAAACAAAGTAGGAGTAAAATGTGACAAGTTAGTTACATTTTTAGATAATTATATCAAAAAATAAACACAAGTGAAATACGCTAACTTATGCAATTGCATGTGCGATTATATATAGTTATACTGAGTAACTGAGTTGCTTATCACTTAGCATTTACAAGGTCCTGTAAATTTTTGGTCCGAAAGTATTTGAAAATATACATTATTGGCTTAAGGGGATCTAACACAAAGATATCAAATGTAAGATGTTTTATTTCATTGGCAAGATAGAACAATAGCAGCTAGGGACGGAGCCAGGAACAAATATGACCGGGTGCACAATTTTTTTAACAATGATATAATAGAGTTTAAGATGCTAACTAAATAAGACTTAAAATACATTTCGATGGATTTAAGAATTGGAAAAAATCAATGTTTGTTCTTAAAATTAACACTACATCGAAAAAATTGCGTGTGATTTTGATAACACCGTAAAATAATAGCGGTGGTGGATATATTCCTTCTTGTGCGTGTGATTTTGGTTTTCTAATGGTCTCTGGTGTATATTCTGACAAATATGATTATGATGGATGCCATACTAATGCATATATATTCACAAACAGATGTGATGTGCAAGTAGCTAAAACATACTACTGCACTAATTAAGCATATGACCACTTGTTCAAGAAAAGCATATGATGGATCCACATGATTATTTCCTATATAAACCTTCAGCTGCATCTACGTCAACCATTAATATACAATAACACAATTCTTATATATCTGTCATAATCCTTTTATATGGCAGGCTCATCAAACCCTCTTAATATTTCCGAAAAAATACAAGACCTAGAGTATTTATATGCATCAAATGCTAATGTGTCTAACTTTGTATCTGTAAAACTCTCTAGTGATAGCAACTACCATATTTGGAAGACACAGATGCTTTGTCTCCTGAGGGCTCACAATATGGGCGGCATTGTAGATGATACATATGTAAGTCCAAGATCTTCCCGAAAGGAGGTCATGGACCAATACGATAGTCTTCTCAAGGGTTGGATTTTTGGTTCAGCCAGTGAGAATGTACTTGGTGCTGTCATTGATCTAGATTCAGCCAAAGATGTTTGGAACAAACTGAAATCCATTTATGATGCAACTATAAATCATCAACAAGGTATGTTTCACGTAACCAACATTATACTATTAGAGCTAGCTACACATGCCTACTAACATTATCACTTTCTTAATCCAACAATTTTGGAGCAAGCTAATGGATATTTTTGGTTTTAGAAAGACAAATCAACAATCACACTATATATTATATAAATATTTCACACATATAATCCCAAACGGGACTCAAACCGACAACCTGTTGGGAGCATCTCAAATACAACTAGACTACAATGGTGCTAGCTAATTAGTTAAGCACACACGCTTATTTAAGTCAAACCTTTCAAATTTTCATCCACATTGGGAACCATCACATTTGTTCCTAAATGATCACATAACAAGATTTCAGTATGTTTATTCATATTCTCCCATGACGTTGATATATGTTAAGAACGAGTATTAGTGAATGTCCATGCTTTGTTACGGGTTCCTTCTTTGTAGATACCAAAATTATGAACTCTTTCGATTTATCTTCTTATATGTTATTCACCCATATATAGATAGATATATATACAACTTTATCTGAACTACCTAAGAATATTAAAATATTATGTAAAGCATTCGGGTCTTCAATGCTCTATTAAATTATCACTAATCCAATTTTTTTAACATATACAGTACATCACCATTCCAAATATATTCGTACTCGCCATGCTGTTTGCATCCAATTTGATTACTGGCCCAATTAGCATAATTAGTAGCCCACTTAACAAAAGAGAAAAAATTGGAAATATTGAAAAAGTAATTGATAACCCACTTTACCCAAAAAAATTTGATCCGGTCACTTTAGCAACAGGTTATAGCAAGGGGTTGTTAGAAAATTTGGGACATCTACATTCATCTCAAATCGATAAACGTTAGACAATATACATCCCTGGGACGACGATGATTTTTTTCTTCCATAATTTGCTAACGTGGGTCTAACAAGGGTTGTTTTCGTCCTTTTACTTTAAATGAGGATGAATTTCATGATTCTTCTCTAACTTTTGATTATTATTATTATTGTTATTATTATTATTATTATTAATTCATTGATTTACAAAAAATTAGTGAGAAGCTGACTATCAACATGTATCGTGCAATTTCCTAATGTGCATAGATGTGATCAATTGCACAATTGCACATAACAGATACATTAATATACTAACCACAATAAAACATAAATATGATATAACATAAGTATCACATTCCTCAAAGGTGGGTTGAGAAACTATTAGAGGTACATGATCGTAATGCATAAATAGTTTCTGATCTTATAAAACAATTACATAAAACATTTCTATTTCTTGAACTGAAACAAGATCAAACAAGCCTTTAAAAAAAAAGGTTCATGTTCTTAGAATTTCTTGTTACCTAGATCATCTGATTTAATCTTTCAAATGGTAAACATATACTGCTCCAACAAAATCAGATGCAGAAATAGAAACAGAAGACATAGATGCTATTTCAGCACAAACAAACACAAATTGGAAAGAAGCGATAATAGAAGTAGATCCAAGAAATGAAAACAAGACCGAGAAGGAGAAGAAGTTGCACGAAGCTTCTATGAAAGGGAACTGGTCAGAAGTAGAAGCCATACTGAAAGCAAATAAGGATCTAGTAAACAGGGCAATCAGAAGTGATGGCAGCATGGTACTTCACATAGCCGTTGGAATAGGTCGTAATGATATTGTGAAAAACTTATTTGCATATATGAGTGATGAAGACATACTTAGAACGAGAACTTCTGATGGAAGCACCGCACTACACATTGCTGCAATTGTTGGGAACAAAAATGCAGCGGATTTGTTGGTTAAAAAAAACAAAAGGTTGTTGCATATTAAAGACCGAAAGGGCAAAGACCCATTGCATAAAGCCTATGAAAATATGCATCTTGATACCATTGAATATTTGTTGGTCTTCGATGATGAAAATGAAAAGACGGCGCAACCTCCAGTCCCTGATCAGATGCAACATGATGATGAAATACGGGTTGACCTTCTCGTTAATGCTATTTCCGCAAAAGAGTACAGTAAGTAGTCGAGATATCACCTCTAATTGTATGAGAAAGAGACATATTGTATTGAATATTTACTGTTAAAAGCTTATGATTGCAGAACTAGCATTAGCCTTGATCAGACGATTTCCTAAACTTGCTTCGAAAAGTGATAGTGTACTCATGGCAATAGCTAAATCATTTCCGCATGGGGACTATCAGCAAACATATATCTATCTATGTAAGTTATGTTATTTAAAGTTTAGGTCCATAAAATATGGACGTTCAAATCCCGTCTTTATATCATACATTTTGTAACGTGCCAAGAAGTAGACTACCAAAATATCTCTTGGCACACCAACAAAAGAATGATATTATCGAAACGCATTTGAAAGTTCAAAGGTGATATTGGTATTTTTAATAGTTCACATATGATATATGTACATTTTGAAAAAGTACGTTGCTATTATATGAAAAGATAGTTTCAAATAGCAACAAACCTTTATCAAGAATGTGTTACAAACTTTCAGAATTTGTTACAATATCCCATTCTGATTACCTGTCATACCATAAAATCTAACATGTTTCACTTTTTTTTTACATCACAACTCACAAAGATGTGCATAAACCATTTCTTTTCTTCATTTTTGTTGTAAGGGTGATCGTTTGTGGTTTTTACATTGTAGCTTGGAAGGAACTTTGGATATTAATATGTGACATATTTAAGTCTGCTAGGAGTTTTAATTGATTCGTGGGGAAGCCGCAATCAATTCCTGACCTGATTTTGAGTACGACAAGTCTTGTTCTTTCAGTAGGTAAATATGACTTGAGAGTTAATTGTATATTTAAAATCCATAATAATGTGTTCTAATATGCTTTCTTTTGTCCTAATGCAGCTATAGTCATGCTTGTATACCTCATAACCGTGGTTTGTCTCCCGATCTTTGTGCTATATGCCCTGTGGGGGAAGGGCGCAATACTAGGTATTTGTTTACTCTAATCTAATGTGCGGAATGTGAGTGAAACCTGGCCTAGTTTGTCATAATCATCGAAAATAACCATTACAAAATGTTTTAGGTTGAAGAAGTCATTAAAAAAGTTTTCGCTTATTGCTTAACAAATTTCACGAGTTAGCATCTTAAATTACATTTATCCATTAGTTAAGTAACAGTAATAACTAAAATTGCTTTTATAAAAAATATATATATATTTATTAAAGTTGTTTGTATCCAGTAAGTATTAAAAAATTCTTATTAAATTTTTTGTCAACAAGAGGTTTTGATATTCGATTGAAATTAACCAATTATTGAAGTAAGTTTTGTTTTTGGGGTACAAAACAATAAGTAAGTATTAGCGTTTTGATATTCGATTGAAATTAACCAATTATTGAAGTAAGTTTTGTTTTTGGGGTACAAAACAATAAGTAAGTATTAGCATTGTTGCAAAATGGATCTAATAATAATGACTAAATGTTAATAAACGTGATTAGATAATCCGCCGACGGATATGACAAATATCGTGAAGGCGAGCCATAAAGTCATGGTTAAAGAGTTTTAGAAATTATACTACAAATCGGTTCGTTGGAGGAAAATTACAAAATAACTAGATATTTTGAAAATTTTACACTACAATTTATTTTGATAATGATGACGTGTCACCCCGCGCCCTCCGATTCTTAACTTGTGTGATAAATGTGACATACAAAATAGCTTCCAATATTTTCACTGTAATGTGAACATATTACTTTAAAACTATGTGAACATATCACATTGAAACCACACATTTTTTCTAAGGCACAGAGCTTTTACATATATGTTGTAGAGAAATGATTAGTGTGCCTAGATGTGTCATTGATATTCTATATTTCGCAGATCTATTGGTTTGTGATTCTGTGAACTCTTTTTAGCACAAATAGATTAGTGTCAGATATAAAACGACTTAAAGAAAAAAAAAAAGTAGAATTTTCGACATATTTTTAGGCATATAATTAGGCATGTTAATCATTGTTCTTTGTTTTATGTTGCAGCTGAGCCCATCACGCATATGCAGAAGAGAAAGACAGAGATGGATGAAGCAGAAAAGGTTCTAGAAAGGGTGTGTGATGAAATAGACAACCTGGAGTTCAAGGGTACTCATCATCAGACACCAGATATGGTGTTCACAAGGGAGCATGAGAAATTGTTGAAGGACGGAGAGCAGTGGATGAAAACCACAGCTGAATCATGCAGCATCACTGCCGCACTAATTACCACAATCGTATTTGCATCAGCAATTACTGTACCTGGTGGGAGCAATGAAGAAACAGGCATTCCTGTGTTTACAAAAGACATTGCTTTCATTATCTTTGGTGTATCAAATGCGATCTCACTATTTGCATCTAGTACGGCATTACTAGTATTCTTATCCATCCTGACTGCACGTTTTTCTGAAAAAGACTTCTTAGTAAGTTTGCCCAGAAGATTGCTTATTGGTATTTGTTCCTTGCTGCTCTCTGCAATATCCATGATGGTAGCCTTCAACTCAACTTTGTTCCTAGTCTTTTGTCATCAAAAGCTATGGATGCTTGCTCCAATTTGTGGATTATCTCTTATCCCGATTTCATTTTTTGTTGCGCTACAACTCCCGCTCATAGTGGATCTTTTTCGGTCAACATACTTAAGTAAATTTGGCCCAAGGAGGAGAGGTAAGCGTGCTAGATTCAATCCGGATAGCATAAGGTTGTCTTTTGTTAAATGAATCGACTACAGATCTTAAATGGTGTATCCATGAGGAGTATTGTGGGAAGAATGATGTTGAATTAAATACTATTTTATTAAGAATCATGTTTTTTGATTCTACTCTAAAATGAAATTTGTGATATATATGATCCACAATAAAGGAATTCTGCTCAAGTTGCATAAAACCTACTTTATGTCAAAAATAAGGCAGCACATATGACAGCTAAGTAAATGTTATGTACTTGAAGTGAGAAACTTTATCATTTACTTGATTTCACCACCCTCTTGTGATTGAAAAACATGATTTATCCTGAAATTCTTGATGTAGTGTGCTTAAAATATGGATATCTGGCATCTAAAACTTACATGGATTAGGAGATAGCACGAACTTGGTCTTGAATCTCATGTGACTAAATAAAGTAAAATTTGGAATATGCTAGTTCATTTCATGATCTATAGAATTGTGAGCTTACTTGACTGGTAGGTTGGGCCACCATGCATTGGCTCCTTTATGGATTCATCACCCCTGTGATCTCATATAAACATTGTCAACAATCGATGTTTTGGGCCTAAACATGGAAATATGATTAAAAAATGAGAAAATAGGTGACGAGTTATCTGGGAATTGAAATAACTTAAGGTTTTATTATAGGGTAAAAGTCAAAATGATAAGCGTCGTTACCGAATGTCTGCGATATGATAAACATAGTCGTTTATGTGTCGATATCTAAAGCCAAAGATCGAATATGCGCAATAATGGGTCTTGCGTATTCATCTCTTTATATTTGCATCGTTAGTCCTTTTTATCTTTACCGTTAGTAAATAACTTAAAACTTGGTTTCTTCACGTTTTCGTCCGTTTTTACGTTTTAAATCGATTGTTTCGTTTGCGTATTTTTTCGTTTTCGTCCGATTTTTACGTTTTCGATTCGTTTTTACGTTTTCGTCCGTATTTTTACGTTTTCGTCCGTATTTTTACGTTTTCGTCGATTTTTAAGTTTTCGTCGTTTTTACGTTTCGTCCCTTTTTTTACGTTTTCGTCCCTTTTTTACGTTTAAAGTCGTTTTTCGTTTCTTGTTTTTCGTTTTCGTTTGATTTTTACGCTTTCGTCAGATTTTTACGTTTTCGTCCGGTTTTATGTTTTCGTCCATTTTGTTTCCTTTTTACGTAAATAAAGTATAAAAGCAGACGGAAACTAAAAAGATAACGTAAAGAGACAGCGTAATCGGCAACGTAAAAACGGACGAAAACGTAATCGCGGGCACGCATGCTGAAAAACGGACGAAAACGAATAAACGGGCAGCGAAATCGGACGGCATCATCGGGAAACGTAAAAAACGGACGGCGTAACGTAACAACATGCTGAGCAACGTAAAAGTAAAGCGACAGCGTAATAAATCGGACGGCGTAAAAAATAGACAACGTAAAAAACAAGCGAAAGCGTAAAAATCGAGCGAAAACTTAAAAATCGGACGAAATCGTAAAAATCGGATGAAAGCGTAAAAATATGGCGAAAGCGTAAAAAATAGAAAGCGTAAAAATCGGACGAAACGTAAAAATCTGGAAAACGTAAAAGATCGGACGTAAGCGTAAAACCAAGTTTTAAGTTATTCTTAACTAGTTAGTATAAAAGGACTAACGATGCAAATATAAGAGATGAAGATGTGAAGAAGTCCATTATGCATATTTGATCTTTGGTTTAGCGTATTGACACGTAAATGATTTATGTTTATCATATTGATCGTTTGAAAGCGTGTTTATCGTTTTGACTTTTTACCCTTTATTATATCCCCTTGTTCTGTATATCTTTCCCTCTCCCTTTTCTTCAAGTGTCTCCAAAGATAATGAAAGGTATGTCCAACATATATAATAGACAATAATGTCCAGTCAATAATGGCCCATAAATATAGACCATGCCATGTCATAATTGATGACTCAACATCAAAATAGAGAAAACAAAGAGATAAGTTTGCTGTTGATCGACTCAATTGAAACCAAGAAATAAGTAAACACATATCCAAAAGACATGCACAGAATCAATCGGCAATTTAACTTTCTACAGACAATCAAAGCCACGCTCATCAATTTAATCCATATTTTTGAGTTCCCAATTTTGACAAAATGTTTTTCACTTGTTGTGAAACCATGATTTTATTTGGCTATATGTGTGATGTTTTTATTCGTGTTTTTGAAAGCTATGTATTCAGAACAGTAAGTGTCTGATTAAATACAAAATTTTTTTTTTTTTTTTTTTTGGAACCATGGCGTTTTATTAAAATTAGAAAAATTTAGAAACAATTCTGAAAAGAAGATAGAAGCTATTTGCAACCATCCTACCAACTAATTTTAGATTTTGGGTTTCTGAGAAATCCAAATAAAGATTGAAACAAACTATCCCAAATCAAAGCCTTTTTAGGAGGAGGAGTAGAAAAAATCAACCGGTTACGAAAATTCCAAATGCACCACATTAGAGTCCCTCCCACGCCTTCAAAGATCACCCGCGCTTTACGAGAAATGGACAAGGAGTCAAGCCAGCTATACCAATCCGAGATAGACAAGCAAAAAGGAATATCAAGATCACACCATCTCACCAATAAAGACCACAAGTCCTTAGCAATATTGCAAGAGAAGAAAAGGTGATTAACCGTTTCGATATCTTCGTTACATATGGGACAAAGAATAGAAGCAATTATTATAACCTTTTTGAAGAATAATAAGCTTACTGAGAACTCAAGACCACAATATTTTGTCATTGGGAGAAAATGCTCTTATAGTAATAATCTATGATTTAAGGTATAAAGTAACCTAATACTGAGAAATTATGATTAAATTTAGTGTCCAACTAGTTTTAGATCCCCGTGCATACATGGGGCTTTGAGTTTAAATTTTGTTATATTAGTTTTGAACGCACGGGATTCTGGGTCTAATTTTTGTTAGATTAGTTTTGGTTTAATAAATATATAGATTTCATATTGTGTAAGTACAATCAGACTCATTAAAATAATATAATATAAATATAAATACAATTGAAGGAAAAGATAATTCTCCTTAAGATAAAACATAATATGATTAATATAAAACATTGCCACAAACAATTGATACTAAAGTATTTTGTTACAAAACAATAGATCGGATGGAAACAAAAAGTATTTTCAGCATCCAATGGAATGTAATCATCAGTTTCAGAAGGCGTAAAACTACAATTTAACCAATCGAAATCATCTAGCCATTTTTCAGCTTTTTTTTTTTTTTTTTTTTTTTTTTTTGTTGCCTTTTTCTTCAAACATTCTATAAAGATTGAAAATCATGTGTTTTGAAACTTTAAATCTTTCACAACCTTAAACCTTCAATTTCTTGTTAGCATTGGCGTCAGCGTACTCATCAAAGACTGGCTCTTCAATAGCATCATATTTTACTTTGTCATGCGGACTGGTAGAAGTGCGCTTTTATAAATTTGATGGAGCATTTTTCTCATCAGTAATAGACAAAGCATCCTAAAAACATGTATAATACTGTAAAGATTATAATAAGAGCCAATGATAGTTCAATGTATATGCTCAACAAATGTTAAAAGTTTTCAAAATATTTGTTTCATAAGTATACCTTAGTGTGTAGATTATTTTTATTAAGCTCAGGTACAACATGATGATCATCCGTTATTTTAAGAACATTGTACATATGCCGCTCTTTCTCGATATTACAATCAGAAATTTCAACTTTAAAGGCAAACTTCCTACCGACAAACTTTTCAAAAACTTGCGGGAAATAGTCGACATCACCGGTCTGTGTAAACATAATATATTGTTAGTGATTATAGAAGTAAACGTTCAGTAGTATTGTATCATTGTAAATTATTTTTATACATGTTCTTGTATTTGTAGTAACTCGCGAGCACTTTTGTTTATAAGTTTGGACACTTTTCTGTCAAACATGATGAAGGCAGTACTCCCACTAAGGTCAATAACTCTTGTTTGTAACCTGAACCTACAATATTGTATTTAAACGTTAGTATTTGATGAATTTACATGATTATAAACTTGATGAAGAAGAATAAGTAAATCAGAAATACAATGCCTAGGCACAACAAATTGTGGATTAATTTTACAAATCTTACGCCACAAATCATTATTTATTGGAATAAAATCAGCAGAATTTGGTTTAACACCAACCACATTATTCCTATTAGTAACTTTCATGTGACAATTACAACAACTCATGTAAAACCATGATTTGTCAATATCGAAAGACACAATAGATGCCAAAACAAAAGCATAGCCCGTCTATCAAAGAAAGGAAAAAATAAATGTTTGGTACTATATTATTTGATGTATAAATTGTATTAAATAAAATTACTTAACACAATAACCTGATGTGAATCAAGTACATCTTGTATGGATCTCATGAGAAACATGTTCAGGAAAACATCACTCTAACATTTCTTATTCTTTTCATAGTTTAAAGATATTCATGAAGCTATTTTGTTTTCATCATCTTCAATCAATAGCCTTTGTAAAAATGAACAATATTTGGTACTCATAGCACAAAAAATAACAAATTTGTTACCCTTAAACATATTAGATATATGTTCAACAAACGTGTGTTTGAATTCCTCGATTTCGGGCAACTTTGAGTTTATGAACAAACGGGTGACATGATAACCATTATGAATGCTTATGTTATCTGTAAAACCAAAATATAGTGGACTCTTGAATCAGATAAAAAAAGGGCATCGTAATGTGTTAACATCATATAATTATTACATTTCTGAATCTTACACCGGCCATATTGAAGAATAATAATGGTACTTGAATTGTTATAGTTATCATCGTCATTAACATATTTGTTTAACCGCCACGCATACTCTCCATGGAAAGTGTAGTGCAAACGATTGTAATTGTGAAAATAACTCAAATCAAATATGAAACCTTTTTTACAATATAAAGGTGCATAAAAAATGGTTTAAATGTTAACAACATATTTTATATCTATAATGTCACATTCCAACTTTGGACATGATACCCATCGAACACCATACTTTCAAGATCATAACATCCCAAGAGAAAACCTATCAAGTCTACATAAAGTATAAAATATGTTACGTAACATAAAATAATTAATAAGGATCTAATATAGGTTGGAACTAAAAATGCATACTATAAACTCACCGATGCAAACATTATCTTCCACATGGTAATTTGGTATCTTATCAAATTCAACAAAATGGTAACGATTATAACCAATTTCAAAGCTACTACAATCCTTCACTTTTGTGTTTTTTTTTTTAAATTAATTTTGTACCTATGATCAGTACTTAGTTTCACATTAGAACTCATGTACATCGAAATTGGATATATGTACGTAACTACCTTCCGCAAGTATTTTTCCAAAACTATTTACAAATTGAGTTGCAACATATAAAGGTATTCGTGACCCTATTTACAGATGCAAACAAACAAAAAATATATATATGCAAATGAATAAGAATTGATTCGTAAAAAATACATTAATATGGTTTAACAAAAAACATACCTCTTTGTCAATCAGGATAAATTCCAAGTTTTCGAGCTCAGTTGATTTCCCCAAAACATGTTCCTTCCACATCCTGTCAATCTTAATACAAATGTTTTGTGTTTCATGCATGCCGGTCAACTGTTTGAGCAATACAATACCATTAAAACTTGTCATTAAAATAGTTATTTTGTTGTATAGGAGAATGTCATGAATGAAGAAGTTGGATGTAAATTAACCGGATAATTGTTTAACAATAATGTGTTATAAAACATGTATGTGTTAATAAATTAGGGTTGAGGACTATTTTATTTATATAGAAATAAGTTAGTAATACGTTGATTAAGCCCGTTAGGTCATAATTCAAATATACAAAAGATAACTTTCTGAAACTTCGATATTTGTATTTGTGAGAGTTTAAGATGTTTTATATAATTAATTAAAAACTTATCAAGTTAAAAACACAAAGACATCAGAATCAAAGATACAAGTACACAACCCATTGTTCATATTAAATCAGACACAATCTGTTCATCAGCACCACCACCATCTTTATTTATCTTCTTATTATTCCATCACAAACTACTAAATAAACACATCAACATTAAAAATTACATATGAATATCATCAAATGTTATAAATATCAGAACAGCCTATTGTTCATATTAAACCAGAGACTTATCTTCTTCTTATTTTTCTTTTTAACGTCATCAAGATTTACTTTTTAATGAATTATTTCCATCATAAACTACTAAATAATTGCATCATCAACATTAATAATTGCATATGACTATCATTAATTGTTATAAATATCAGAACATGATAAATCTCATATAAAAAATCATTGTCAAATTTGTTATATTCAATACAAACTGATATAAGTATACAAACCTCTTTGTAAACAACATTTGTTGTTTTATTTGTAGCTTTTTCATCTTTATCACATATGAGTACTTTCAGTTCTTTTTTAGTTGTAGCTCTTGAAATTGACACATATAATTGCCCATGAGTATATAAATTTTTTCATAAAAACAGTCCTACTTCTGCCAATGACTGACCTTAACTTTTGTTTATAGTCATTGAAAAGCATACAACTATTGGAAATTGTCTTTTGTTAAATTTAAAAGGGAGTCTCTTGTCGGAAGGCATTAATTGCATTCGTGGTAAATACACAATCTTTCAACATGCGTTCCTGTTATGATTTTTCCCATGATGACATGATATGCTAATTTTGTAATCATCAAACGTGTTCCATTACACAACCCTCTTTACTGATCAATGTTTCTTAGTAGCATGACGAGTACACCTATTTTGAGAGTGAGGATGTGATTCGGTAAACCGGATATTTTGAATGCATTCAAAAAGTTCTGGCGAATATATCGACTCATCAAATGTAGCATCTATCTCTTGCTTATCATCCACAGTCTCCTCTACAATCACTTTTCCTTTTCTTTTGTCATCTATAAAGATAGCCAAAATAAAATAAATAAAAGACTATTTGGAAGGACCTACTAAATGTGATCACCTATAAAGAATGAAACATGAATCATGACACAAGCAACTTCATACTATTGCCAACCATTCACCTAATACTCAACAAGACTAGATATACTAATAGAAAAAACATTGACTTGGCTACATTGCCATTCAAGTAACTGCATTTCCATTATGATCAAATTTAAAAGACATATATGAACTAAAAACGATAAGCATACCAACATCCAAAAGTCGCTCCTTCCTTCCACTATCAATAGGCCTTCCACTGTCTGGGTGTACTCAGGTCAGGCGATGCAACCGAAGGCCTAGGTACTGGACCGTATTTTCTAGGCCTCCATATTTTTTTTTTCTTTACAACAACCTCATTCTCGCTTTCACTTCCACAACCCATTCTAAAACAATTAGAGGTTTGTTCAGTCTAATAAAATAAGCAGGGTTTATGTTTGTGATTATGTATTTGCGTGTAGAACGAATTAGGGTTTATGTTTGTGTGTGTAGAACGAACAAAGTATGTCTTTATGTTTATGTTTTAGTCAGACATTAGGTGAAGACCAAATGGGTTAAAGACGAGGGTAAAATAGTTATCTTGCAGGGGTTAGAACAACGTCTAACGAGATTTTTAACGATCGTTAAGCTGATGGACACAATTTGCAGGCAAATGTAAACAATAGTGTCATAATTAGCAAAAAAAAGTGGCATAACTTGCGAATCAGGTAAAACTCAGGGATATTTTTTGCAATTTACTCTATTATTTAGTAGTTTATTATTTAAAAGGCTCACATATGTCGGTCTATATGAACAACCTTTACACGAGATTATAATGCAACGGCCATGATATGTATTCATTATTTTCCTCTTAAATTGAGTATGGATTTTCGCAAAATTATTATTTTAACAACTAGTGTTTGATAACCTGTGCGCGCACGAGTTTAAAACTTAAGTACGACCAATTCAAACTTTTTTAATTAAATTTGATTAATGTTTAAACTCATAAAATGCATAAGACTTGTAACTAGTTGAGTTTATAAGCTATAAACTAAAGTTGATAAGCCCGTAAGTAAAAGTAAATTGAGTAGTAAGCTTTTAGGATTTTAAATAATATTTGCTACAATGTTTACAAAAAACCTTTACATAATGATGAAGCTTGACCCTTGCAAAACTTACTCTCATTTTCTTTCTTTTGTAACAAATTATTACACATTATTTTGTGAAAATCATTTTGTAAATTTTATGTGGTTAAATCATTTTTCACTTTAAATAAGTCTATATAATAGAAACGACTTCCAATGTTTTATAAAGTTTGGTAACGATGTCAATTTATTAAAAAAAACAGGTATTCTAACTTGTTATTTTGTGTTGTTGTTACCAAGGTTGTAAAAATCGCTAGGCGTTAGTGGGGCGGTCGGGTAGGGCCTAACGATTAATCGGTTAGGTGGGGATTAATAGGATTGGAATTTTTATGCATAAAATTAAATTTTAGATATTATATTATATTATATGTATGATGTTAATACAAATAAATCATAAAAACGTGTATTCATATTTAGCGATCTCTTTGTGTTTTGTTGATAACAAATATAAAGTTATCATAAGTAAAATTATAAGAATACATGTTATTTTTTTGTAAATAATTTACATATATAACCATTTAACATAAATTGTTGTAATAATTCATTTGCTGTAATAGTTTATTAGGATGGGTAAAATTCATAACCCATGATCCATACCCATGGAGCAAATCCATAACCCATGGAGCTAACCCATGACCCATTATTAGATCGTTGCATTTTTAGATCATTGTATCTATTTGGATACAATGATCCAAGTCCATGACCCATGATCAATGATCCATGAACCATAACCCGAATAGAAGGCGTCCTACGGATCCTCAGTTATCTTTGGACGGATCCGCCGTATAAGGGATCCGTGAGATTCGAGAAACATTGTGATTTTTTCTTTATAAATAGTGAGCCATTTCTTCATTTTAACTCACTCTTCTGCCAAACTCTCTATACTATTTCTCTCTTCTAATCTCATATCTATTTATCTATATAGTAGTTCTTTTTCTTTTGTTGTGATTCATATAGGTTCCTACACAGGCGAGATCATGAGATACTACAAGTCATCCAAACAAGAGGTCCTTGATTGATTTGTTACTCCACAAGATTTACATGAAAAGATCTTGTATTTCATATTTTACGTGGTTGTTGTGTTATAGTTGTGTTGGTTTGGTCCTCCGTGTTAGGACTCGATATTTAGCTTTGTCTTAGGAAAAAGTGTAGCGATGTTGTGAAGGCTTCTCCGCTTGAGTTGAAGGATTTTGTTGATATAGTGATTGAACTCTCGAGTGGGTGACTTCGGGGAATGTAATAGAGCGAGAAGGTGTCGAAATGGCGAACCACGATAAATCGGTTGTGTCATTTCTATCATTTACTTTACTTTGCTTTCATTGCTTACGTTGTATTTCTTTATACTTTCTATCCATCCATACAATTCACATAAGATCGAATCTAAAGTTTTTGAAACCAACTTAAAATCGTAGCTATTCAACCCCTACTAGTTTTCCACGTATGAGATAAGCGTAGTCATTAAAGTTCGAATATTTAGTGATCAAATATAAGCATGTCATAAGTGCTTGAATTTGAAGTCGACATAGATATTACTCGGTTTATTGACCATTTGTAAGGATATTTGGTCGATATTGTCAGATGTCGGTTTGTTAGCAGATTTTAAGCGATTCATCCGATTTTTAGCGATTTTGTTGGACGGTTTTAAGCGATTTTGTCGATTAATCACGATTAGATCGATTTTGTCAGATTAATTACATTGACCGATTTTTAAGCGATCTTTGACCAAACCGATTAAATAGGCCGATTATGAGCAAATGACAATGAAGCGATCAGCGATTATCACGAGAGATTAATCGGTAGCGCAGGCGATTTTACAACAGAGGTTGTTACTAATATGACCGGATAAATATCTATCTACTAAAAAACATGTCCACATCATATTTTTTTTTAAGGATTATATATTTGGAGGCCGCCCAACTATTAAATATTTTTACTTTTAAGTCACCCATTTATTAAAATTAATTTATAAACCGCTCATTTATGGTCCGGACCGGATAAGCCGAATTAAGCCGTATGGGGCCAGATGATCGAACCGGAATGTGGTCCAATCCAATCAGGTCCGGTGCCGGTCGGTCCGGTCCGTTCAGATCATTTGCTCAGCCCTATGCATGATCCATATTTTTAGGCCATAATCTTTTAAAATATAGATTTGCACCCAACATAAACCACAAATCTTATCCCCTTCACATCAACCAACAATGATAATCTTATCCATTTCACATCAACATAAACCCACAAACAAGGTTTAATTCAAAATTTTCCTTTACAGATTGATGATGGGTCTCGGGTAAGCTTTTCGTTTACAGATCGATGATGGGTTTGATTCAAACTTATAAAATCTTTTAAAGATTTGTAAATAAGTAGAAAAACTTGAGAATCGTAAACTCTTGTTATATGTTGATATGTTAATGGGTGGGAAACCTGGGATATCAGTTTGGATCTTCTTGGGGTTGGTGGCTGGGGGTTTACCGGAAATGGGAAAATATAACCCAACCCGTACATGACATGGTTAACCAATCACGTCAAGTCACATAGACCAACTTTATTCTGTGTTGAATATTGCTGGTTCCCATTAAGCTCGCCTGAAAAATTAATGTTAAAATATAACAACGTGGGTCTCAGTTCATATCGATAATCTAATTGATTTGTACACTTTCGAGATTCATTCACACATTCCATCTGTGTATTAAATGCTTGTATAATATTAAATATTTTGCTTCAACTGCTTGTTTTTTGAGTGTGTAAATCATTGGCCTAGCGTATTTAACATATAATACTCCATTCGTTTCAATTTATAAGTCCATTTTCTTACTTTCGGTTGTCTCAAAATATTTGGTCATTTTTATATTTCAACCAATTAAGTGGAGAGAGAAGATATTAAATTTGTGAATAGATTAGTTAATGAAAATTTATTAAACTTTTTGCAAATTAAAAATTAACTTGTAATTTGGGATGAAGTGAGTACAAATAAAGTATTAAAGTTTATGTCGTAATAAATAATGATTAACAAACAGTCTTAAATAATTATCGAAAAATTGAGCTCATCAGAAGAGATGGAGACTGTCGGAAAACTTGGTGGTTGCAGATTTTGATGTGGTGCTGATTTTGTAGTGAAGTTGTAGTGCTGATGAAATAAGCTAACACATAAACATTAATATGCCAACTATGCTAACACCTAAACATAAAAAATAAAAATAAAAATGTTATAAGGATAGTTTAGCGGTTTAACATGTAACAGATGAACAAATTGGTACATCTAAACAATTTGCAAAGTATACATTACTTAACTTGATAAAAATTGATCACATTACTTAACTTTGTAAAATAAGGGAAGTTCGTTTATATTATATGGACCGAACACTTTAAATTAATCAATAAAATCAATAATTTAGCTACCCAAGCACCCCTTCACGATAAGAACCTATTATAAAGGGAATTCGCTTTTGCTTTTGCCTTAGTGGCTACTTTTGCTTTTGTCTCTACTTTTACTTTTGCCTTCACTTTTGCTTTTGCCTTAGTGCTGGGGTATCTTGGTGTTTTTGTCTTGCGCTAAGTTACGAGGAGCTTCCTCTCGTGGTGTGTTTTCTTTCATTTCTCACAATATTTCTTTATCATGAGAAAGTAGTTGTTGCTGTTTCACGGTAAGTTGAAACGGATTGGCTAACCGGTTCGTCTTCCGTTGGGAAAACCAAAATGATATTTGTTGGTGAAGTGTAAACCGTGTGTTCGGAAAATTGTTGGGAGAAGTTATTTTCGTTAGGAAATGATTAGGAGAAGTTTTCGTTGGAAAATTGTTGGTAGAAAGTTTTCTTGAGACATTGTTGAGAATCCGTGATAAGAAATTATGTGTGTGAGAAAACAAAGCAGAGTGTGAGTATATATAGATAAATTTTTGAAATTTAATTTGAATTTTCGTTTGAATTTGAATTATTTGTATTTGAATTCAATTCTTACTTTGAAATTTTTGAATTTGAAATGTGTGTAATATTGTGTTTTTATTTTATTTTATGTAAATGAAGAAAAATATATATATATATATATATATATATATATATATATATATATATATATATATATATATATATATATTTTAGTTCAATTGAAAAGGTTTTGGATTGAGAAAATTAAAAGTAATCATCACAACTGATATATTTTAATAATGAATGATTTTACCAATTACTTATTAAGTTGAAAGGGGCAAATACGTAATTGCATCATTAAAATCAAATTAATTACTACTGAATGAAACCGTTTTTGTTTTATGTGATTCAACTTTACACCATACTCTACGATTACAAGGACTGTATTTTTTTTCAATTCATTATCATGTTATTTTCCAGTTTCACATACATGATTTTGGTGAATCAATTATTTTTTATATGCCTCGACGTATGAGTTATAAGACTCATATAAAATTATGTATTTATTAAAGAACTCCAACTTCATGTATAGAATTCTTTTATAAATATATGATTCATATTTTTTCAATGTTATACAGATTCTGGATTGGTCCCATAACTGAATCATGACTAACGCATGTCATGTGGGTTAGTGAATCGAACAAAAACGTGACTGTCATTTTTTCTTGTTAAGAATCAACTTTATATTAGCAAGCAACGTAGATTTCAATGGTAAATCATTATCATATTAGTGAATCATGAAAGTACGGTTAATATTTTAATTAGGATAAACATCGCGTGTTTTGGGTTTGAATTGGTAGATATGTTTTTCGTGTATAGTGAATCATATAAAAGAATGACATTATTTCTTTTGTGAATCATATTCAAAACATGAACCAATATCATGTCACCAAATCATGTTAGTGAATAAATAATCGAGTTGGCGAATCATTAAAACTAATGAATCGATAGTCCATTTAAAAACTACAAAAAGAATCAAGTTAGTGTTTTGTTTTGTTAATCATTATTATGTAATGCAACAGTGATTCTTCGTTATGATTAAAAAATATAATACATGATTCATATATAAGAATCCATAATTCCACATATGGCGTTTGATGAGATGATTCACAAAATAGATCAAAACGTAAATGAAGATGAGCAATCTGTTTGGGGAGACAATGATCACTATGATGGGGTAGAAGAAAATCTATCTAATATAATAAACAAGAGTTTTCTGCCCTTGCAAGAGCTTTAAAATTAATCTTGTTGATGTGTCTTTAATATGATTGGTCCATTACTTTGGAAGGTACAACACCAATGCAATACTCTTTTATACGCTCCAATAATATCGTTTGCTTCTTCTAGAGGCTCGGTATTTTTGTTAAGCAATAAATGATTGTAACAACATATGCAATACTCTTCTATACACTCCAATATTAATTTAAAATCAGTTTCGGATCTTCCAATAAGTCAGCGATTCCAAAAATCATTCGATGAGTTAGAATTCCAATCTCTTCTAAAACTCCATTCAAAAACAAAAACAACTCATCCTCTGCTTGATTTTGCCATTAACAGAATCCAGAAGAAATATAGTCATTCATATGTTGTCTATAATTTAAATTGCGTAAGTTTTGATTCTTCTTTGATCTTCTTTGTTTTGATTCAAATGATATGATATCTCAGTTTTGTTTATATTAAAGTTGTATCGATTGTTTGTGTTAACATAATTTTGTCATAGAAGAACCCTAGAAAAAAAATTGGGGAAATCGAGTTCGTGAATTACTTTTTATGATTTTTCTCCCTATAATTTAGTACAAAATATTTCTTCTAACAGTTTAAAGTTTCTAATTCCTTATTTTAGTCATTTTTTTTTAAATATATTTAGTAGGTAGAATCTGTTTGAGGGAGATTAATTAGGTTCAATATAATTCTTAGCATATGATATGGATCGATGAAACTCATTATTTTTATTTTAAGTTATATGTTTTTTTTAAGCACACCAAATGTTTGATTTATTATGTTTGTGTAATTGTCATTTGAAGGGCAAAAATGGACAACATGTTATTCCTCATAACCAAGAGATGATGTTGTACATGATGATTCCTCCGTTTAATCTGTTGAAAATTGGGGTTTGCAAGATTCGAATTTGGTGCTTCCAAGAGCTATATGATTGCAAGTTCTTTCATTGATGTGCTACTTTTGCAGTTTCATGGAAAAGATTCGATAGGCAAGGATTACTTTCGTTGGAGATGGTCTATACAGGTAATCATATAAACTGTTAAGAAACATCATCGGATTTTAACCATTCTTTTGTGATTTTTAGCCATCCATATGGTTTTTAGCCATTCATATGGTTTGAGCTGTAGTATGTTATCGTACAGGTTTGTTTGAGCAGGTGTGTTTGGTATTGCAACTTCAATATGCTTGCTTTTGCTGACGCGTCTAATGTTTATTGGTAATTTTTAACTCATTGATTTCATCTATTACTAACACTTTGATATTGCATTCATTAATAATCATATTGCTACTTTTTGTGGTACATAGCTTAAAGGCTGTCAAAATACCAGTAAGGTAGACTTGTCTAGAGCCCGAAAACATATCTATTTTCATCGTTCTTAAAGAAGATAAACCTACATATATATTTTTATCACTCTTAAAGAAGATAAACCTTTTTTATTACACGGTTGAACATTAATCACCAATATCTGGTTTATATTTACAAGCTGCTTATTTGAAATCATGGTATCTTACTACCTTAAGGTGTTTAATATATGAAAATATCCACCAAACACAAACTTTAAAAAACTGAAATTGTGGTTAAGCAAAAAATGAGGATGATATTAGAAAAATATACTTGATTTCATTTTTTTCATCTTCACTTTGCAGAATATTTAAAAGAGGGCAATCCTACGTTGGAAAGGATTTTTTTATGTCATAAATTAAGGGATCTGTACATAAGATTTAAGTTATCTCAACAAGAATGGAGTTCTCTTGCACACATTCTTATCCATGCAGCCATGCTCTAAAAATTTTCTTTGTTATGCCTACTAAAAGTACCCTTTTGTTTATCTTCTCTAATGAACGAAGTACTTGTGTGTTCACATCGTACCACTTAATCTTAGGTGATTCTAAATATGTTTTTTTTTGGTATTTTCACTATTAAAGAGTTCGCTGATTTTGTAAAAGAGGATATGTCATTGCAAAAAGTGCCAACCTTGAAACCCATGTAACTTATTCTACTATAGAAGTTGCCTTATTTGATGATGAAATTTATCATACCATCAGGAAACTGCAAGAATCTTCCAATGTTGAGCTGGGTCTAAAGATCTACATTAATTTATCACTACTGGTGAGCAGTTATGTCACAAATCGCGCCAATTGCACGAAGAAATAGATTATTTTGAGAATTATATAGAGAGTGACCTTTTTAGTGTAAAACCACGTGACAACGAGGAGCTACAGAATTGGCATAATTGTTTAAAGCAAATATTAACTTACAAGTTGTGAAACTCTAGGAAAGATGCTTAATTCTCTTAACTAACTGCCCTCAATTCTAGATGCGGCATATGGATTTTATGGAATCCAAAGGGGGATGAGAAAATGTTTGTTAGATAGAATGTTAGATAATCACATGTTTTACAACATCAATGTTTTAGCAAATTAGTAGATATTATAATGATTAAAAACAATCTATTTGGGAAAACGTATAAATGGTTTGTGAAATAAAAAATATGTGTATCTGATGTCACTTGAATTTGGAGATGATGTATTCCTTAGTTTCTGTAATTGTTGACTTTGGCATGTTCATTTTTTTTTAACTATTAACACATGTTGTTTGAAAGTTACATAGATTAACTGAAAGATGCAGTTTCAAGTTGTTATAAATTTTTATATATTCTTAGAAAACCAATATCCTTTTTTTTACCGAAACCCTTTTAAGTAAATAATAATATTTCGGAACCATTTTCATAATAAAGTATAATAGAATGACAATGCTTACATTTGACTTACTTTTCAATTGATTGGTAGTGAAGATGTTTATGAAATTGTTGTTGATGACTCAATGGACTTCAAATCTTGGACTTTACTCATTTCAGAGATTAAGAAAACCTACATGGTGAGCTCCTTTTAATGCTTTCAAACAATGTCTATGCATTTGCAGATAGTTATGGTGTTTTATGTATATTATAACCCCTCCTTATTGCTCTAAGTTTATAATTTGGTAAACAAAGCTATGGTAATGTATGCTCAGCTTACAACACGCATAATGCATTTAGATGAAAAAGTAGTGATAAAAAAGATAAATGATATATTTTTCTAATATTTGATGCCCCGCGTATTCTTCACGAGATTAAGCTTCTTAGGCTTCTTCGTCATCCAGAAATTTGTGAGATCAATCATATATTGTTGTTGCCTTCAAGAATAGAGTTTCGAGATATATATATGCGGTGTTTGAGCTTATGGAATCGGATCTACATCATGTTATTAAAGCAAATGATGATTTAACACCGGAATATTATCGGTTTTTCCTTCATTAACTTCTTCGGGGATTGAAATACATACATACAGATATATTTTGTTTTTTAAGTGGTTAATGTTTTGTTGTGTACATGAATGTCATTTTCGGGAAGATCACTACTATACCTTGCAAACTTAAGATCTGCGACTTTGGTCTTGCAAGAGTTGCCTTTAATGATACACCCACTGCAATATTTTGGACAATATGCAGTACTATGTACCTAAGTTTGATTATTGTCTTCTAAACTATAGTATTTGAATCAAGTAGATGTGCTTATTAAAATATGTTTACAGGACTATGTTGCTACAAGATGGTACAGAGCTCCAAATTGTTTCTTTCATTTTTCTCAAGGTAGAATAGATAGTGTTGCACTTCTATGCTCTAAGTTAATTGATATAGTGTCAACGTAGTTCACCAAGAGCAAGTTCTAAATCCTATTTAATTAACATGTTTTTTCTCTTTATTAACTTTACCTTTTTTTCATGCAGTAGATGCCAGCTATCGATACATGGAGTATTGGTTTTCAGAACTTCTTAGTGGGAAGCCCTTTTCCTAGGGAAAAATGTGGAGCATTTGCATTTAATTCTTTTGAAAGTTAAAAGTTTAGATATTTTAGTTCTGTTTCTCAGTATATCTATTTCAAAAAGAACGTTTAATTTAGTTATTGATTGATTTTTGGGTGTGAAATATTGATAAATTGTAACATACTCATGTTATTTAATTGGTACCTTTTATCAGTGACATATTTTTTTACGGAAAGACTTGTGTAAAAGTGGCTTCCAAAATGAGAACTTAGGTTAAAAAAATCATTTTATCTAATTAGTACATTTTTTACCTAACTCTTTTAAACATTAGTACAAATTTAAAGGCTTACTGTCACTTTTTTATATTGAATCATTATGACTGCATTTATAGAGAAGGTCATATCATATCAATTTGAAATCGCATATGTGTGCACAGGGTGGTTATTATTATTACGACTATCTATAGGAATAAAGGGGTGTTTGGGTTCATGCTAAAGCTTACAATCTAATATATGTAACCATCTGATAGCTAAAATTTCAAATAACATAACAATTTGTTACCCTATGTTTTTTTACGCGTTCGCAAAGTGAACATGAACTACTCAAGTGACTGACGTTGATTGCATTCATTTGCTCTTCACTGACTACAAGTTTGAGAAGATGATACATGCACGTTTACTATTTTAATATTATTGACTTATTACTTATTATCCCATTTAAAAAAAATAAAACTTATTTACGTTCGTTTATGTTTGTTACTTATTCACACACGTAACTTAATGAACAATTTCTGTAAAAATCCCCGTGATTCCATCGGTTTTTAATCTACAATTCTACATAACAATTTTAGTAAGAAAATAACGAACATAAGCACGGGATTTTGTTTAAAAAATCCGTCCTATAAAGGGAACAAACTTTGGAAAAAAGGTTATCATAACAAGGTTGAGAATTACTTCGTCCGATAAACGTTTACTGCTTAAGATTGTCAGAAAACAGTTTTCTCTGTTAGTTTCATTTGCCACGACAATTTACAAAGCCAAGGTCAATCGCTTTCAAAAGCGGGTTTGTACCTGCTACATCCTGTTTTCACACATGGATAACTGTACGTTGTTGTTTCAAGAGTTAAAAGTAAAAGAGGTTTCAAGGTTGTCATTTGTGATGTGGAAGGTAATATATCTAAAACTACTACAAATGCCGACTACAAAAAGTACTTCAAGATCTATGATCAAGGTTCAAGAGGTATGTACAATATACATATCACATGTTTTTTTACCATATTTTAAATTATAATATATTATGATCCACAACCTACTTTTACATACATTTTCTATGGATTATTATGTGTTCACGGAATGGATATTTGCTATTAAATTGATTAGCGCTCACAGACGTCATTTTCTATTCAATATCATCAAATTTGGAGACGATGACGCATGTACGTTTATTAATTTAATTGTTACAAACTCAATTGATTATCGAATAATTCACATATTATCTCATTGTTTCTTTCATAAGCTAATGGAACATGTTTGCGTTTATGCATTTTTTTATTATCTTATTTTCATATTTCTTTAAAGACCCCGTGAATCCACGGGTCTTTAAGCTAGTATTGTAATAAACCATTACTCACATCAATAAATATGAATAAAAGATATTAATGAGTGTTGTAAAATATCAATCTTACCTTTTGTAAGTTTGATGAGATGAAAGGTCATGATTGTTTTCACTCTTACCGATCAAAACCTTTCTCAGATTGATTGGATATATATATATATATATATATATATATATATATATATATATATATATATATATATATATATATATATATATATATATATATATATATATATATATATAGGGGACCTTTTTTTGAGAACCACAGTCAGTGCGAGCTTTGAGAACCCTTCTAAACCAATGAGATTTTTTAAATATTAAAAATTATTATTAATCCAAAAGGTATTATAGTAAAATACAATTTTTATATTATTTTTATTTTTTTATTAAATCCCGATTTTAAGTATTCCTAAATTTTCGGAGTTTTTTTTTTTTTTTTTTTTTTTTTTTTTTTTTTTAAGCATGGTTTCATAATCTTATCATGCATTTTTTTAGTGAAGTACATGTATGTTTTTTTTGAGTGAAGTACATGTATGTTTTTTGTTTTTTGCATGTTTTTTAAGCATGATTTTTTTTTAGTGAAGTACATGTATATTTTTTTTAAGTATGATTTTTTTTATTGAAGTACATGTATGTTTTTTTGGTAGCATTATTATTTTTTTTTTTGAAGTTTGAAGCATAAATTAAAAAACATAAACCATTATAAAAGAAAAAAACAAGATTCATATACTTAAATGTTACATTTCATTTAATTACAAGTACAAAAACACATATGCAATAATCGTATATCTTCAAATCTTCATGTATATTTGTATTCATCCACTTCTAGGCCTTCAATGATATCGTTATTTTCATCAATGCGAACAAGCATGAACAAAAACAATTAAAACATACATGTTTTCATCAATTAGAACATACATGTATGCACCATTCCTAAATGTTTTGAAACATGCATGTTTTGAACCATAATTGTTATGAAACATGCATGTTTTTATTGATTTTATCGAGAAAAACACATGTTCCAAGAACATACTTGCACACCTTCAAGAAAACAATAGAGAACATATATGCACTAAGAACATACGCACTAGAGAACCACAAGCAAAAAAAAACTCATATATGCACTAAGAACATATATGTACTAAGAACATGAGCCAAAAAACACATATGCATTGCACACCTTCAAAAAATAGTAGAGAACATATATGCGAGTGAACAAATTTAATGTAACTAAACCAAACTTGTGTACCTACATTTTACCAAAAAACACATATATATACGAGCCAAAAAACACATATGTACCTAGAACATACTTGTACACCAAAAAAAATTGTAGAGAATATATATGTACAGAGCCAAAAACACATATGTACCTAGAACATATATACGAGCCAAAAAACACATATGTACCTACATTTAAATATTCCTATTATAGTGACGACACGAGGTTTTTGTGTTTATCACCCTTTATATGTCCGACAATAATTAAATAACAAACCTCAAAATATGATTAAGCACAACATCGGCCGACTGACGGCAGCAATGACAACAAAGCGATAGATTTAACCAATAACCAAAGATTTACACCACAAAATTTAATAAAATAACCATAAACATCGACGATTTTTGCAACATTAAGAGAGCGATCCGGATTGGCGGCGTGGTTCTACCAAAATATTAACACAAAAAACTCCAAACTTTAGAAACACATAGATCTAATAAAATAAGTCTAACATTAATAGATCTAACAAAAACATACTAAAAACTTACATTTTGGCGACCCTAAAGTTTAGGTGAAGCCACAGAGATCCGTGAAAATCACAAATGATGGCGGCGGGTGAAACAAGAAACATGCCAAAAAACGTTATCAAAACTAAGATCTACATATAAAACCTACAAATATATATAAGAATACTTTCAAAACTTGTTTAATATGTATAGATCTAACAAAGAGATGCAAATAAAACTCAAATCTTAAAACCCCTTTCTTTATGTGGTGGTTTCGGTTGTTATTTTTCTTGGTGGTGTAGATTTCGGTGGTTGAGGGCTCAGCGGTGGTGGGTTTTCAGTCGTGGTGTGTTTTTTTGGGTGAGATAAATGGGTGAGAGAGGAGAGAGAGATGGATGTAAACCTCGTTCTTCCAATTTTTTAAGAACAATTAAATTCCCATTTGCCTTACTTTATTTTTTCTATCAAATTAAGTTACATTTATTTTCAAAATGCCATTATGCATTGACATGATGTACCTTATGTATAACTAGGAGTAAAAGGGGTTCGCATGGTTCTACACTTACTTGAGGTTTTAAAATAAAGATATATATATATATATATATATATATATATATATATATATATATATATATATATATATATATATATATATATATATATATATATATATATATATATATATATATATATATATATATATATATATATATATATATAATCCGGATCCATTAAAATACTTTTAGATTGAGAAGATTGAGAACAAATCATCGCCCATCAATCTCATCAAATCATCAAAGTGTATGATTGGTATTATACAACATTCATTGATTATATTATAGCTATATGTAATGGTTTTTTCTTCTCCTTAATTAAATGATAACCCCACTAAAAAAAGATTCAAATTGTATCTATTTACTGAGAGGCCTGGGTACGGTGGCTGTTGGCTCAAGCCATGGGCTTCGGCGCGAGTGTATGGCGCGAGATACCGCACCGGAGGTTGGCTGGTGGGTTGTGGCGCCGTAGCCACCAGCCCACGCCAAGGGTTTTTTTTTGTGGGTTTGTTTCTTTTGTGTTTGTGTGTTGTGTTTGCGATGTGTTTATTTTGTGAGTGTGTGTGTGTTTTGCAGGATTGGTGGGAAGGCAGGAAGAAGAGGACCAAGAAGATGAGTGTGTGGGTTGTGGCTGCTGAGTTACTCATCTTTTAGGTTTACTCATTTTTTGGACCGGGTTTATTGATTTTAAATTTGGGCCTAGTATATGATTGATACCAGTTGGTTTTGCATTTGGGATATCCAAACTTAATACATATCTTTTGGTTAAGATTTTATTTAAGTAAATATTTATTCAAATGAATAGAAAAAAAATAGATATGTGGGATTCAAAGTGCACGACTGACAAAAAAAACTGGCGTTATGCTGAGGGAGGGTGTTTAGTCTTATAAGCAAAGCGGTGTCATAGCCAAAATGTCGAGCGGGCAGCCTGGCTAAGCATCGCATTGCACTCTATCTCGATTGTTGTTTTCGACAGACACATAATTTGTTTTATTGTACACGTCAAATTTTTTATTTTATGAACATCCCTCTATAAGTCCATGCATAAACAACTCTTATTTATATGAATTATTGTGTTACCAGATATTCAAAAAGAAAAATTAATGTTTTGTGAATCATTGTTTTTCCAAACCGTAGTGATTCAAAAAGGAAACTAAAGACATTTATCAGTTCACTAATTTGAATATGACTCAAAATTAAACATCTACGCGTTATTGTAATGATTCGCTAGTTCGGTTACGATTCATTATCTATATCATGATTCACCTATCCAAATAAATAGAGCTAGATCACTAATCCGATAATGATTCACTTATGGAAATATGATTCCAAACATGAACAATTTTCTTTTATTCACTAATTCGATTATGATTCATAAACTCGAATAATGATGCATGATTCACGGATCGACCAGTGATTCAAAATAAGATTGCTATTTTTTAAAGATTCATTTTTTATAAAAGCTACAATGTTTATGATTCAAAACGCAAAACACGTGCGTAATATATTTAAATTTTTGAATCATACATTTTACAAAATACTTTTTTAGTTGTGGTTTACGGATTTAAAAAAAAAAAAAAACTTGAATCTTCAAAATAGTTTTCTAATTGGTAACTAGTAAAGAAATGATTGGTTCACAAAACATGGATGTATAAAACTTGAGATAAGAACAAAAATTTATCGAAAAATGGAGAAATATCATACGAGTTCGAATTCTAGAAACCGTAATTGATGGAGTCTTAACTCCTCAATTAATATTTTAATGATTCAATTCAATTACAATTTTACCCTTTTGATTTAAATTAATGATTAATATAATGCATTAAAACCATTTAATTTCAATGTCTCAATTGCTTCTCAATCTTCCTAATCTTAAAATCTTCTCAATAGAACCAAAGCCTATATATATATATATATATATATATATATATATATATATATATATATATATATATATATATATATATATATATATATATATATATATATATATATATATATATATATATATATATATATATATATATTATATGTTATTGTGAAAAGTAAGAAATGATAAAAGTATAAGTATTTCTAGTCATAGGATCTATTAGTGCAAAAACAAATCAAAGGATGAGATTAATTTTGGGTGTTAATGACAATTTAATAACTTTAATGGGTCAATATGTATTATTTTTATTTGAAAATGATATAATGGTCATTTAAATATTGTCATCAACGTTTCATTCACTTGTCCAAATTTAATGCCATGAGACTTTTGTTTCAAAATTTTCAAAAGTATATTATGATTCCTCATGATGCACGATCCTCTTTCGAAATCATTTTTTCTTTAATATTTTTTGACACACATAGACGAATTTGTTGACTAACAATGTTCTTGATGTTTGACGCTTGACACATAACTTGATACATTGTGACACACCAATTTTTGATACATATAATTACACACAAATATTTTGATACATATATATATATATATATATATATATATATATATATAATATTGACACTAATTTTATACATATATATTGACACATCAAAGCGTTTTTCTTGACACATATGGAGTGGCATTAATTTTTTTTTATACGTTTATAGTGACGCTAATTATTTTGACATTTTAGTGATAAATTAAGACTTTCGACACTTAGTTTCATACATATGTTGTTGACACACTAAGTTTTTCACATATTGTTTTGGTATTTGAGGTACAAGTGAAGTTAGTCATATTGAAATTTTAATGAGTGTTAAAGAGGATTAACTGACTAGTTAAAAGGAGTGATTAATGTCAAAAGTACCCCTATTAATTAAAAGACACATATTACAATTTGAACCTTTTATCCTTTTTATCTTATGATCTTTTTGATTTGATCCAAGATTCTCTCTCTATATATATATATATATATATATATATATATATATATATATATGCGCTTTGGTTATCGGAAAGTTTTGAGATTAAGAAGATTGAGAATCGATCTTAGCCATCCAATTACATTAAAATTGAATCATTTAATAAGACATTTAAAATAGTGGTAAGGGTAAATAAGTAATTAGATTCAAGCAAAGCTTTAATTGAAATTGAAGGCTCCTACAATTTAAAATTTGTAACGGTGCTACAAAAAGAAGGGTAGTTTTGTTTGTCAAACGTGAATGGTTTCTTTACTACTATGTTCTAATCCATCACCATTTTATATTTATGTTAGATAATCAATATTATAACTTTGTAGCAACATGAAAATGAATCAAAGATGGATACACGAATATTAATTTACAACTAGAGAAAATCAATATTCTAATATATCTTTGTTGAATCATGTATATATGTGAATCGTTGAGTTGATGAATCACTGAATATTGAATCACTAATCATTAAATCATTAGATAGTCATTCATCAATAAGATGTTATTTATTAATTTTGAATCATATAAGAATTGGTGAATCACATTATTGATAATCATAAAAGTCCGATGATAATTCTCTTACTTCATGATAACGTCAAGTTTTGTGAATCGCAAAAACTAGACAACTGAATCAAAAATAAATATAAGCATGGATTCGTAAGATATTGTAAATTGTACTCGTGATACATACAAGGTGAATTCACACTTTAGCACAATCAAATGAAAAATAAAAAGTTGAATCAATAGCAATTAATGAATCATTGCTAAAACAAATTATGATGTATCTAATGTAATGGTTGTAATATTACATTTTTTTAATATAAATTGGATGATCAAAAGTGATGTATACAAGAAACAAGAAGGGAATCATAAAAAAAAATGTTCGAGAGGCTAATGTAAAAAAAAAAAAAAAAAAAAACACATAATGAGATGTATTAAATAAATCATAAAATTAATTAATGTAAATTGTAAATATTCAATTTACCCTTTACTTGGTTTGATGAGATGAAGGGTTAAGATTACTTCAATTTTCGATCTCAGCTCTTTCTCAATCGATCAGAATATATATATATATATATATATATATATATATATATATATATATATATATATATATATATATATATATATATATATATATATATATATATATATATATATATATATATATATATATATATATATATATATATATATATATATAACGACACCATTTTACGATGCCAACAATAACGACACAGCGATCGGTCATGCGATGTTGAAGAACTTAACAATCCCGATCCGATTTAGATGACGAAACTAACATATATATTTTATGGTGGCGCAGCGTCACGAATATCGCGATTCAGTTATATGAGCGATTCGACCTTGTTTGGCTGGTAACCATATCTACGAATGAACGTGGAGGTTGCGAAAACGTTTGATGATTATTATTCCATTCCGGGTTTTAAGTATCCACAGATTTTCGAAGAAGATTTCAGATGACACGTAAATTTTCAAAAATAGTCAAAGGTATGAATCTTATACTTTCGATCCTCTTTCAGTGATTTTGCATTCTTTAGCCAGCGGACCCGTTGTGCAGGTCGAATGAGTATCGTGTTATTATGAAGTATACCAATACGCGTACATACGGCAAATTAACATCTGACCCTCACCGATGCTTTTGATGAATATTTGCAAATGGGTGAGCATACGTGATTGTCTTGATAATTTTAACAAATCGTTATGGAATTGTTTATCTTGGGAGTATTTAAGAAAACCAACCCATGAGGACATTCAAATAGAGTAAATTGCAAAATCGTCCTTGTGGTAATGCCAAATGCATGTTTCGTCCTCAATTATTAAATCGTCAAAAATGGTGCGGTGACTGCATTGCATTGTCATGGTTTGGTCCTTTGACTTAACTCGCCATTAAATGGACTTCGAAGTTAGTAGTTACACTAGTTGCTTTACCACTTCACGTTTTAAGACCCATCCTTCAAACCATAGGACGATTTTTGCAATTTTTTTCGAATTAAAAAAAAAATCTAATGTTTTTTTTTTTTTGAATATTTTTTGAGAAATATTTTTTATATAAAATTTTTATATAAATTTTTTATTTGGTCTTTTGTCCAGCTTTCATCCGATTTTATCTGCTTTTCATCCATTTTGTTTGTTTTCTTTTCTTTTTATCCGTTTTTTACGATTTTTTGTTTGCTTTTATATATTTTTGGTTTGTTTTGTCCGTTTTTCTTTATTTTGTTCATTTATATATAAAGTGTTTTATATAAAAACGTTTTATTAAAAGTTTTATAAAAAGTTTTTATATAAAATGTTTTATATAAAACGTTTTATAAAAAAATTTATATAAAAAGTTTTATATAAAAACGTTTTATAAAAACTTTTTTAATTTTTTATATAATTTTTTTTATATAAAATAGCTTTATATAAAAATTTTAATATAAAAATGTTTTATATAAAAAAAACATTTTTACAAAAAAAGCATTTTTATATAAACACTTTTTTATAAAACGTTTTTATATAAAACATTTTTATAAAAAAAACATTTTCGAAAAAAATATTCAAAAACTATTCGAGTAACTTTTTTTTCGAAAATGTTTTTATGTCAAACATTTTATATAAAATTTTTTTATAAATTTTTTTTATATAAAAATGTTGTTTTATATGAAACGTTTTATATAAAAAACTTTTTAATTTTTTATATAAAAGCTTTTATATAAAGCGTTTTATATAAAAACTTTTTATAAAATGTTTTTATATAAAACATTTTTATATAAAAACATTTTCGAAAAAAAATATTCAATTTTTTTTTAAAAGCGTAGGGATTTTTTATATATATATATATATATATATATATATTATCTTTAAAATTAGAAAAAAATTACAAAAATCGTCCTTATGGTTTTAAGGATAGATCAGAATTAAGCGGTGGTTAGCCAAAGAAATTTAAGTGTAACTTACTACTTGAGGTCCATTTTGTGGAGTTAAGTTGAAAGGACCAAAGCATCGCATCTTGATCGATAAGCGTACTATTTTTCACTTAATAAACCACACGAAAAGCATCTGATTTAGGCATACCATAAGGATGATTTTGCAATTTACTCTTTTTTTAAACAAGAAACATAAGTGAAATACGCAAATTTTGCAATTGCATGTACATATATCCTTGCTACATATAAACAGAAAATACTTTTTGCTTAATAATTTTCAAACGAAAGTATTATGAAAATAATAATATACCTTTTGTGCTTAAAATTCCTTTTTGTATTAAAGGTTTTTTAGCTTGCGCAAGGACGAGTTAAGCATCTCCAATAAATATGCAAAAAGTATATAAAGGCCACATAAAAAGTCTGATTGTTTATGCGTTTATGCGATCCTATGATATATTCATTGGTCCTTATGTACTTATAACTTAATGCTTAACTTTACGCTTTATCTTTTTCAAAGTCAGAAAAACCCATATATTAATGATTGATCTCTTTATATTGCCAACATTTTTATAAATTCATTATGACTTTTACTATCAATATTTCGAATGACCTTCAACAACTCTTTTTTATAAGTTTGTATTTTAAAGCTTAACTCTCATTTATGCATCACAATAACCAATATATAATTTTTTTTTTTATCATTTTTCTTATTGTGTGTTTTTGTGGAATTCGAAAAATAAGTGGCCGAGATAAGGTTGATATCATTGTTGAAAAAACTTCTAATCAAGATGAGGTCAAGAAAATTTGTAGAAAAAGCTTCACTTAATTTCACTAAATATTTAACCATAATATCACAATTATAATTATTTGTCGCTATAAATTTTAGTCGCTATGCACGTGTGCTCGCCAAATACATATAGTTATGCAGAGTTGCTTATGACTTTGCATTTACAAGATCCTGTCAGTTTTTTGTTCAAAAACATTTGAAAATATACATACTTGGCAAAGTAGAACAACATGAGCGTAAAATAATGGCGGTGGATAACTTTTTTGTGTGCGCGTGTGACTTTTTTTTTTTTTTTTCCTGCTAACTTTCTGTGGTGTTTTATTCTGACAAATATTTTTATGATGGATGCCATACTAATGCATATATACACAAACAGACGTGATGAGAAATAGCTAAAACATACGGAGTACTACTAATAACTAAGCATATGCCACTTGTTCAAGAAAAAACATAAGATTTCCTATATAAATATTCAGCTGCATCTACGTCAACAATTACCCAATAACACAAATTTTATATATCTGTCATATTTCTTTTAAATGGCAGGCTCATCAAACCCTCTTAATAATCCCGAAAAAATACATGACCTAGAGTTTTTATATGCATCAAATGCTAATGTGTCTAACTTTGTTTCTGTAAAACTCTCTAGTGATCGCAACTACCATATTTGGAAGACACAGATGCTTTGTCTCATGAGGACTCACAATATGGGCGGCATCGTAGATGACGCATATGTAAGTCCGAGAGCTTCCAGAAAGGAGATCATGGACCAATACGATAGTCTTCTCAAGGGTTGGATTTTTGGTTCAGCCAGCGAGAATGTACTTGGTACTGTCATTGATCTGGATTCAGCCAAAGATGTGTGGAACAAACTGAAATCTTTCTATGATGCAAGTATGAGTCGTGAACAAGGTATGTCTTTCAATCTAACATTAGAAAAGTCAATGGCCCATACCCATGAATGTACATAATCACTTTCTTAATCCACATTAATAGATGGACGGGTTTCCTCCGTTTCCATGACTTCTCAGTTTCCACCCAAAATGGGTTTTTCTTTATTAGATAAAAGATTGCATAAATCACTAACTTATATCTAAAACGGTGAACATATTCAGCTCCAACAAAATCTGACGCACAAACAGAAACAACAAAATCAGATGGAGAAGCAGAAACAAATGACATAGATGCTATTTCAGCACAAACAAACACAAATGTGGAAAACGAAATTTCGATAAACGTAGTTTCAACAAAACCTGTCACAGAAAGTGAAGACCAGGAAAATAAGACAGCAAGTGAAAACAAGATTGAGCTCAAGAAGAACTTACGGGAAACTACTATGAAAGGGGATTGGTCAGGAGCCGAAGCCGTACTAAAAAGAGATAAAGATCTGGTGAAAGAGGAAATCAGCAGTGATGGTAGCATGGTGCTCCATGTAGCGGTTGGAATAGGTCATAAAGATTTCGTGAACAATTTGTTTTCATATATTACTGAAGAAGATGTACTTGCAACAAGAAAATCGGATGGAAGCACAGCCCTTCACATTGCGGCTATCGTTGGGAACACATATGCAGCGGATCTGTTGCTTAAGAAAAACAAACAGTGCCTGCGTATTAAAGACAAAAAGGGCGAAGAACCATTACATAAAGCTTATGAAAATATGCATCTTGATACCATTGGATATTTGTTGAAAGCCGTTGATGAACAAGGAAAAAGCATGTCACGCTCTTTTTCAATAGGCGCCTCTGTTCACTCTCACCTTCACCCTGGGGTTGAAATAGGGGTCGACCTTCTTGTTAATGCTATTTCTGCAAAACAATACAGTAAGTAGCCGATTTATTACATAAATATTGTGACAGAGAGATGTATTGTTTTCGGTACTTGCCCTTAATAGCTTATGATAGCAGATTTGGCATCAGAGTTAATCGAGAAATTTCCAAAATTTGCTTCGAAAAATGACGATGTACTAATGGCAATAGCTAAAACCTTCCCGAGTGGGGACTATGGGGAATCATACCGCCCTCTATGTAAGTTACTATTTTATTTTATTATTCTCTTGTTTTTTTTTTTTTTTTTTTTCATTTCTATTGTAAGGGTGATCGGTTTGTGTTTTATATTGTAGCTTGGAAGATTCTTTGGGAAGGTATATGGATCGTGGCTGACGAATTAATGACTTTTTCGTTTTTAAGGAATGAGTTGTGGTTTTTATATATTTGCTGGGAAGATTCATTGATACACAAGATTGTTTCGACGGGTAAACACGAGTACACGACCCAAGAATTAATTTTACATTTAAACCCTTAGTCATATAATGTGTTCTAATAAAAAATTTTGTCATTGTGCAGTTCGAGCAATGCTTTTTGATGTCTTTTTTTTCTTATCGGGCCTTATAATATAGCCTAGTTTGGTGTTGCTTTATCTCCTGTGGTGGATGAGCAGATTACTAGGTAGGCGCATATGATTCCCTTACCAATTCATTTATTATTATTATTTTTAAAGGTAAATATTTTATAAAATTATTATACTTGTAGTTCTTTTATTTTTTAGGTTCAAAACAATTTTTCTTATACGAGTACCTTCTTTTTTTTTTTTTTTTTTTTTTTTTTTTCAAATGAAAAAATGTCACAAAGTATTTAAAGAGATAAAATTTGAATGAAAAGTACTTTTATATGGAAAAAATTGCTCGATGCCTAAAAAAATAAAAGATGTCAAGTATGATAGTTTTATAAAACAATTGCCTATTTTTAAATATGCTTAACATCAAAAATGTCTTGTAAGGAAATTTTATTTTATTTATAAAGCCACTCGGCTAGCATCTTAAATTACAGTATGACCATTTACTTGTTAGAAGTGAGTAGATCGTTCATGTTTAAATAAGACGTAAATGTGATAACTTATTGACCAATAAGACAAAATTTTAGTGAATGATTTTCTTACAACTATGGCAAAGTTTATTTAGTTAATAAGTAACTTAATCTTTTATCTTTTAGCGAATTTATGTTTTAACATGTAACATTTATTGGTAATTATTAATCGGATTCAGATTCTTTTAACATTCAATTTAAACATAATAGATCACAATTGAGTAAATTTTCTTTAACATTTTATATTTGAATATTTGCGTGGCTTGGACTCCAAAAACATCACGCTATGCTACTTATCTTTTTCTATTTTTTTAACATGTAAAACGTGAGTAAACTGTTAACTTCTGAAGATAATCAATAGATCTCAATGTCACGAGCCAAATTCTGGAGGATGACTCCGTGACATCAAGCTCTCGTTCTTCTTGCACTCTAATGTGGTGTTTGAATTTGATTTAATTGACTTAATATAAAAAATACTGAATTCATTAGCTCATATGAAAACGGTTTGTGGTGACTTAATAGAAAAAAATGACTGAAAATATTAAGTAATAAAAATGAGAAGTTATGATCGAATAAGAAGAATAATAAAATAAAAGGATAGAAGTTATCACAATATGATTCTAGATTACACATCTAAAAATATAAATCTTCATTCAAAATTTCTCACAAATTAAAATATGTTCTTTAAATTCTCTTACCCCTTCTCATTTTAATTATTTTTCTTATTGGATTCCTTCCCTAAAACTGAGAGTGTCTGCATTAAGTTATCTCTTCATTAAACATGACTTAATAGAAATTTTAACAAACAAGCCTTAAGAGCTGGTCTCTAAGGACTAGTTATAGCGTAATTTGCTACTCTTTGCAAGCGTTAGTTTGCTCTAGCACATGTGTGGCTATAATGATCTTAATGATCAGTTTGTGTGTGTTGTATTTTAATTGTAATTTTTATTTTTTTTATTTTATTTCTTTTAGTGTAAAGTGGTGTTTTGTGTTATATTAATGTTATTTGGGAGGGTGGTTTGAGGTTTTATGTTATAAAATTGTTAAAGGTAAAACGACATGATGTAATTTGCGAATAACACCAGTACACCTAAACGCCTTTTTTTTTTTTTTTTTTTTTCAAGCTTTTATACATTTTATATAGGATTTTTTTTCTTCTTTTAGCATCATAGATTACTGTTACATAAAGTTAGTTATATATTTAAGCATACATTTATATGAATGTTAAGTATTATTCTTTTGTTTTATGTTACAGTTGAGCCCTTTACGCATATTCAAAAGAAGAAGGAAGAGATGGATGAAGCGGAAAAGGTTCTAGAATTAGTATGTGATCAAATAGACAAGCTGGAGTTCACGGGTACTCATCATCCATATTATATACCGTCCAATTCTTGAGGTTGCTTGTCAAAATGCTCATAAAGTTGTTGACGAGATTTTATATAGATCACACACAAGCAATTTTATCGACAGACCAAAGTGGGTATGACATTATTAGGTTAAGCGATGATACACCGTTCGGAAAGAATCTACAACCTTATCTATGACATTGGGGCGTAAGAATCTTTATAGAACAATTGTAGATTCTTCTAGAACAATATCTTGCACTGGCGGGAAAGTTAGCGCTTGAGTAAACTCAATAAAAGAGCGGTGCAGCACTACAATTCTGACGAGAGCTTCAATGGCGTGAGGTACATAATATATAACTTAACTATAAGCAATGTTGGACGGAATTTATAGTAGCATACTTATGCAAGTCGACTAATCCTCTGGTGAGTGAAGAAAGTTGTGTTTCCTACATACATTACTCAGAGAACATTTTAGGAGGCGCGGTATGGTTTCACGCGAGAACATGAGAAGTTGGTGAAGGATGGAGAAAGGCGGATGAAAACCACACGGTGAATCATGCATGACATCACCGCCGCACTAATTACCACAATCGTCTTTCTTGCGGCAATTCTTGTACCGGGTTGGAGCAATCAAGCAAGCATTCTGTGTTTACTGAAGACATTGCCTTCATAATATTTGTTCATATCGAGATGCGATCTCATTATTTGCATCTAGTGCGGCATTACTAGTATTCTTATCCATCCCGATTGCGCGTTTTTCGAAGAAGACTTTTAGTAAGTTTGCCCAAAAGATTGCTTATTGGTATTTGTTCCTTGTTGCTCTCAGCAATATCCATGATGGTAGCCTTCACTCAACTTTGTACCTAGTCTTTTGTCATCAAAAGCTATGGATGCTTGCTCGATTTGTGGATTATCTCTTATCCGATTTCCTTTTTGTTCTTGCTGCTAACTGCCGCTCATAGTGGATCTTTTCGATCGACATACCAACTCAAATTTGGCCCGAGGAGGAGAGGTGGCGTGCAAGATTTAATCCGGATAGCATAAGGTTGTTTTTGGTAAATGAATCGTACAGACCTTAAATGGTGTATCCGTGAGGAGTATTATGGGAAGAATGATGTTGAAAAAATACTATGTTATTAAGAATTTAAGAATCGTGTTATTTTCATCTAAAATGAAATTTGTGATAAATATGATCACAATAAATGAATTACAGTCAAGTTGCATAAATCACTTTATGTCCAAAATAAAGCATTGTTGATGCATAATCCATGAGGCGAGATTCAACGACTCTCTACCTGGCCGTTAGTGTCTGTACTGAGCCCTAGGCACTGTCAACAAAGAGAACCCAGTTAGGGTGGACCCGGGCCGTAGCCAGGGGTCCACCTCCGACAATCGAGATTAATGTCGGCGTGATGTAGCCAATAAATATCTTAGATGATATTGTGTATGCAGATTAATGAGGAGATCCGACCATGTATTTATAGGAATGGATTAGGGTTTAGGTGTAGAGTGGGCGCATCTGCCGCCTGACCCGATCTGTGGAGTCCCAGGACCATACGTCCATGTAGCCCCAGAGTCTAGTATGAGATAGCGCATGGCTATGTTATGCTAGACTTGCAGTCCTGATGCGCGTGGGTGAAAGTGGAACCAGTATCTTTGCATCACGGTGAGGCGTGCGCTTTGGATGCAATAGCGGCGACATGGTCACGAGGAGAAGGCTATTTAGTGAGAAGTGCATGTTGCATGTGACAAAGTGCGACGAAGATGTGCTTCTTCGCGCATTACATCCGTCTTTACAACCAGCGGATGGCGTCTCCCCGCGGCAAGTTGATGCGGCAAGTTGATGCGAATATTTAAATCGTCTTCGATTTGCTTCAGTATATACTGACGGAAAGCAAGATGGTAGCATATACCACAGTAGCCCCCAAGTTTGATGGTGCTACTCGTGTGGGAGCATTAAACTTATTTAATCATGAAAAACTGCGAATGCAAGATTAAAGTATCTTGAAATCATGACATATAAAACCAATAAAATGAAGCAATATATAGCACATAGCATAAATAATATCTTGCATAGCATAAAAATATAAAACCTATCGTGAGGTGGCGGCGCTTGCCGTCGTGGGATGCGTGCAAGCGAAATAATTAATTGTTTGTTTGTTTTATTATTATTTTTTATTAATAACGGATGGACGTCAGTGTCACTACTATGACGCAGATGGATTTATCGTAACCACATAGACTCGAGCGTTTACGGATAATCGCGGATGTTTATACCACGGCCTTTGTCCGGTCGCATCATGGCGATTGACTAGCATCGTGGTTTCGCCGCAGACGCTGCGTTCTGCGAAGATCGAACGCCTTGGATGCTTACGGGTAGATTATCTCGCATATGCGTTGTTTGGTATGACGAGCATACTAAGTAAAAAGCGATAGTCGCTGCGAATTTAATTCGCGTCTAAAAGATAAAATAGTTCCGATCGTGCGGATATTTTTCTTAGATCCGATCGTGCGGACTAAAAGATAAAATAGGTCCGATCATGCGGACTTTATTTTATATGTCTTATGTAAAGAAAATCATGAATCATGAGAATGTAATACAATGAATACATGCATCTGAGTTATTAATTGCCCATAATACTTTAAAGGCACTCGATTATAATAATATAATGCGTGTGCGAATGATATCATAAATCAATCGATCATGGTAAAGCAAGTTTTAGAGTTACCGACTTTAGGAATTTATCTC